>CM061920.1:273376125-273593723 GCA_031002005.1 Vandiemenella viatica
GGTAGACTTAGTTCTAAGAGATAACTGTGAAAAGAGCTCAACTGAGGACAAATGGATTGCATTAAAGACTCAAATAATGAAAGCTGATAAAGAACATTAGACTATAGGGAGTTGCCAGAAAGCCCTTGGATCACAGAGAAATTTTGGAACTGATGGATCAGAGGAGAAGTACAGAAATGCTCAGGATGATGCAGGAAGAGAGCAATACAGGCAATTTAGAAATTAAATAACAGAAATGCAAAAAATAAAAAAAATGACTTCATCAAAAGTGTGAAGAATTAGAAAAGGAAATGGTCACAGTAAAGTAGATGTTGCTTATAGGAATATCAAACAGAATTTTGGAGAGAAAAGAGGTGTGAACATTAAAGCCGCCGATGGGAAACCTCTTTTAAGCTCAGACGATAGAGCTAACCGATGGAAAGAATACATTGAGAAACTGTATGATGGGGACAACTTGAACAATAGCGTAATAGAAAAGGAAGGCAATATCAACATTGATGACTTAGGAGATTCCTGTTTTGAGGATAGACATTTAATAAAGCTCTGAATGACTTGAAATAAACAAGGCAGTTGGAATTGATGAGATCCCTGCAAACTGTTAAATCCCTAGGAGAAGAAGGAAATAGAAAAATTATTCAAGCTGAAATCAAAAAGTTATGAAACAGGAGAAATTGCAACTGATTTTAATAAAAATATCATTTTCACACTTCCGAAGAAAGCACAAGCCGACAAATGTGAGAATTATCGCACCATTAGTCTAACATCACATGCTTCAAAATAACTGACCAGAATAATATATAGTAGAAAACATATTAAGTGAAGATCAGTTTGGGTTTATGAAAAATCGTGGTACTAGGGAAGCAATTCTGGCTTTAATTTTAATACTTGAAGGGCGGATCAAGAAAAATAAAGATACTTTTATGGCATTTGTTGATTTAGAAAAAGCTTTTGATAATGTTAGGTGGGACAAGATGTTCAAAATTTTAAAGAAGTCAGGACTAAAGTATTGAGATAGAAGAATACTTTATAAACTATATGAGAATGAAGTGGTTGTAATAAAAGTAGAAAATCATGAGAGACAAACATCGGTTAAAAAGGGTGTGAGACAAGCTTGTAATCTATCCCCGTTAATATTCAACTTGTATGTAGAGGAAGCAATAAAGAAAGTAAAAGAAAGATTTGAATGTGGCATAAGAGTTCATGGAGAAAAAATCAGTATGTTACGTTTTGATGATGGCATTGTCTTGTTAGCAGAGAGGACTGAGGGTATTGAGAAATTACTGAATGGTATGAACAAAATACTGAAGTAAGATTTTGGGCTGAATATAAATCAAAGCAAGACAAAAGTGATGAAATGTAGCCGAAATGATACAAATACTAGCAAATTAAATATAAAAATAGGATCAAATGCAATTGGAGAAGTAAGTTAATTCTGTTATTTGAGAAACAAAATTACAACCGATGACTGAAGCGGGAATGATGTTAAAAGCAGAATAACACTAGCAAACGAGCCATCATGAAAAAGAGAAATCTTGTTTCAAATATTAATCTAGGAATTAGAAAAACTTTTTAAAACTCTATGTGTTGAGGACAGCACTTAACGGTAGCAAAACATGGACTTTAGGAATACCGGAAAGAAGGAAAATTGAAGCATTTGAAATGTGGTGCTATAGAAGAATGCTGAAAATTAAGTGGACAGACAAAGTAATAAATGAACGAGTGATGGGTGAGGAAAGAAGTTTGTGGAAGAAGCTTACAGAAAGAAGAGACAGGCTGGTAGGTCATATTTTGAGACATTCTGGATTGATTAATTTGGTGGTGGAGGGAATGGTCGACGGTAAGAACCGTAGAGGAAGACAGAGATTAGAATAACGAAGCAGGTAATTGAGGACATGGTTTGTAAGGGATATGTAGACATGAAGCGGTTAGCACAAGATAGGAAAGGATGGAGGATTGCATCAAGCCAGTCAAAGAAAGATGATAGGAGAAAAAAAAACCATTGCATAAATCTAAGTTCGAAAAATATAATCTACAGTTTCTTCAATTGAAGGTAAAGGGTGCACATCCCTAAATGTTACTGAACTTAAAGCTCTATAATCAACACAAAACCTGAATTTAGTCTCTTCATTTTGACTCTTTTTTTTTTTTTTTTTTAGGCAGGAGCACAACTGATGAGGCCCAGGTACTAGAACTACTAGAACTAGTCCTAATAATTCTGTCTTTTAGTTGTTGGTCAATGAATTCATCTACAAGTTGCCCTCTGATAAAATGGAATCCTATATGTTTTCTTATAAATGGGCATCGCCTGTTAGGATCCTATGTTTCACTAAATCTGTAGCAAGCAATTTACTGTTTGCTATAAATAATTCCCGAAATTCATTTAACGAACTTTCAATTTCCTCCCTTTCTTTAGGTGGCAAATGTTTAATCTTATCTTCAAAAACAACATCTTCTTCCATTTAAACAGTATACATTTTTTTTTTCCCGTCAACACTTCATTATTATTATCATTGAAATTACAGAAAATACTACTTGCTAATTCCTTTTCTCTTAAAATTCCTAGTTTTGCAATTTTATGTCCGCGGGGGTATCACAACATCACTTTCTCCAAAATAGTCAACCGACATAGGTATATATTTTATTCCATAAATTACTCGCACTTGCTTCTTTTCACGTAACACTGATTAGAATCTAACCAACTTGATTCTTCTGGAAATTCCACTAAAACTACTGAATTTTCATCTCACTCTATGTCATCTTTAATGGGTAAGTTCATAATTTTCGCTGAAGCTTTTGAAATGGTTTCCACGTTACTTAGACTGACAATAGATTTATATGACCATGTAGTTGGTAAATGTCGGTTCATGATTCCTTCACTTATGCAAAGAAATTTTTTTTGAATCTGGGAATGACAAAGGTGGGTCTACACTCTTGCATTTCCTCAAAACAATTGTACATTTCATCACATCAAGTATTGCATTATATTTATTTAGAAAATCCATCCGTAAAATTCCACTATATCTTGGGTTCAGTTTAGAAACAACACACAATCATCTATAGTTATATTCACATCTTTCATCCCAAAAATATCAATATTTGTATTTTTATCTAATCCCATAATTCTGCAATCAGACTGTTTTTAATCATCTATACCACAAATATTTTTAGATAATAATGTAACTTCAGATCCCTTATCAGTAAGTAGCTTACATTGTTTTCCCTCAATATTTATTGTTACAATGAAATCTGCCACTTTAGGGTTACTCTGAGAAATAGTTGCAGGTACCGTTTTAATTTGGGGCATGTCAACATGGTCTTGCAACCCCCTTATTCGTTTATCTTATTCTGTGAATTATTGCTTCCACGCTGCCCCCCATTTGATCCATTGAAACCTCTGTAATGTTTTGTACCATAATTCCTTTCATTATTTCCTTGGAAACCTTGATTATTTCCCCTAAATGATCTATCAATCTTAATTTTATAATTATCTTTATTATTATCTTTACTGTCATCTTTATCATTATCTGCAGATAATCAGTCTTTACTATTTCTCCTAAATTCCCTCGTATAATAAGCTTTTCCATCTATCCCTTGAAATCTACTATCATCACTTCGTTGCAATCTTTCATTATTGCTGCCTTGAAATTTACCATCATAGTCAGAATGAAATCTTGCACTATTTCCTCCATAACAAACACTATTAGTACCAAGAAATTCACGAAATTCATTATTTCGACGACATATGACGTCTACATTAGAATTACAACATGCATTGTTAGTTCTGTGTTTACAACATGCAATATTAGTAAATTTCCACCAACAATTTTCAGATGCGTGACCTGTTTTTTTTTAAAAATTCCACATTTTACTTATTTTTTTTTTGTATGAAAGACTCATTTTCAAGTCTCTCTTTTTGGTCATTTCTAGTCATATTCATCACTTGTTTGAAAGTTTGGCCATGCTCTAAACTCTCTGAAAATGTTTTTGGTTTCTGAAGACTGTGTTTTCAATATCCCCTTAAAAATGCGCCTAATGCCCGCATGTCAGCCTCATAACATTTCACTACATTTCGCCCGCATTTTCCCCCCAGCACATATGTATTATAATTAATCATTTTAATCCTATCTGCGAGCTTATCAAGTTCTTCCCCTGGCTTTCTCTTAATATTTCTTAGCTGCTCGCGATAGAATCTGGCTAAATGTTTTGTGGAAAAACGCTTTTTTAAGTTCACCGTTGGCAGGGATCTTATAAATTTTGTAACTGCATGACAAAATTTATTCTCAGAACCTCTAGTTAGGTTAAATAGTATTGCATATCATTTTTATAGTCAGTTTCTATGTTAATTCAAGCGAGAAAAGAGATTTTTACAGTTTTTAGATAGTATTTTGTGTTGCATCAGCTTTGAGCATTCACTTGGAGTATAACTTTAAAAAGTTCTGAAATTTTAATTAGTTAGATTCTGTTTTTAGATTATGAATTTTATTTCCTCATTTTGATAATAATGAATATGTTTTGCTTGATAGCAAATGAAAGAACAACCCTTTGGGAGTAAAATAAAATTCATTTAAGTTTAGTAACTATAAATTTACAAAAGTTATTAACAAGTCTTGGTAATTACATCAAAATTATTTTTTACTACAATACTAATAGAATTATATAATTTTTTATAATAGTTAAATTTGACATTTGTCACAATGTCTACCGGTTCGTCAAATTTCAAGAAGATAGGAACATTTTTTTTAACTTTCAAGGTCGGAGGGCTGATTCAAGCCTTTCAGGCGTGAGATTTGATATTGGATCAGCTTTCCAGAAGTTTCTCACTTGAACGAGGAAGTGACCCACTTGCCCACAGTTCATGTGTGTGCAGATAGCTGCCTAGAACCTTCCCTTGCCCCCAGTGTTCAAGAGACTGTGAGCACGACAGGATGTAGACTTGTGCAGTAGTAGTCGAGCAGTCTTTCAGAAACCATGGACGCAACAACATATAGCTCAGTAGGCTAGCAAGTTTCATATCAAGCTCTACTGTGCAAGCATTTTATTTTGGCACAATGTAGGTTCATGTATTTAAGTTTATTACAATGTAGAAGTGAAGTAGTATTATGCAATGTGGGGCCTCGGTATCACATAGTGCTGGTAATTCACAAACGAGTTGAATAGTAGAAGCATCTGACGAACTTTTGCATACAAGTGATTATTAATTGTACTTGAAACTTTGGGGTGTGGTCTGGCTCGAACTGGTTAATCGGACTTGCAAGTATATCGTCAGTGAATTTGTCTAACACCTGTTCATTTAATGTCTTTGCAAGATCTTTCAAGAATATAATGATTTTAACCAACAACTTGTGAACGTTATTTGCAAATATCTTTTCTTAGTTTGGGATTATTTAAACTAAGTGGCGACCTTTTGAATATAGCAAAGCCAGAGCTGAACATTATCCAAGTTAATCTATGATCAAAGCTTGGACTGAACATTATTGTCAACCCCCATCAATATTTTGGCCCTTACACTGCACAACAACTCAAATGTTTCGACTTTTTTGCAATCATCATCGTAGATCACAAATTTCAAAGCTTCATCAGTTAATTTTGTTCTTAAAAGAGTTAATTTCTCACTACTACATAATTCTCCTAATTTGGAAAGATCGTCAAGTTTGATAAGGAACTCATTTATTGATTCATTAGGGCTTTCCCTTGAAAGAAACTGAACTCATCATCACTGCATTATAGGCTATGTTATTAGAAGATTGAGAATTGTTAATTGGTTGTGTAGGTAGCGCCATTCTGGCCTCTGGCGCCACTATTTTACGCGTTAATGAATCTATCACATCTTGCAAATTCCCTTCTCACCCCTCTTGATTAGTTGGCAAGCTGCCAGCAAGTTTACCTTTTTTAAAAACTGCGACAAACTGCCAAACTGCAATGAGTTGTCATGTTGTCCTGCTACCATGCCCTGCCACACTGGACGCCACACTGTGGGTGTTATCAGCTGAACTGGAATTTTACTGATGATAAGATACTCACTTGCCTCTGCTTGGCTGCGCCATGGACTGCCGCTTGCCGGTCGAACACGTAGCAAGTCTTGTAGATCGATGATCAATTTCCGTGCCAATATCTCGTTACCAAGCTATTGTGTGGTTCAACAAGTCTCACTTATGTCGCCAAAATTTGTGACAATTGTTTTTGTCTAAATTAGTCTCTTCATGTTTAGACTAAGACTTGTAGCATATTTCTTCTTCTGCACACTGTTATTCTTCTGTACTTGTCTAACACCTAATTAAATTGTTTTTGGGCTTCAGTGGGAATGGAGAATAATATGGGTTTTACACTGGTCGAATAAAATACTGAAATTGCTATACTTGATGTTTATTGCAACATTTTAGTAATTCTGTCACAAGAAAAATACATCTGCCAACTTCACGTGATGTAATGTCAGCAAAGCTAGTTTTATGTTGTAGCAATTATTCTATGACACGTAGATGAACGAGAATTTGATGAGTACTAGCGGCTCGATTGGTAGTCGATCCGACGCAGAACTTGCCAATTTCACAGATCAGATACAAATAGGAAAAGTTACAAGTTGTTTACTCTAAGGTGAACTTAGGCTGTGCGTGCAATTCTGCCATGTGCGACGTAATTCCTCTGAGCGGGTGGCAGCGACTTCCGTTAGTTGAAGCCAACGTTTTATTGCACATATGCCATTGGCTCAGACTTGGTGAAGTGAAATACAAGAATATAAGAGAATTAAAATATTTCCATTACAGTTCTTAATTAATGCCAATAAGTTTTTGATGTACACATCGGATTTTTAAGCAGCTTTGTGCTCTACAATTTTGTTATATGTTCACAGTTTGACTATATTTTTTCACACTTCACTCTAGTACAGTTTCTTTCAATATAAAATAACCTAATTAAATTTTTATTGTAAAATAATTTATTTCAGATTAATTTATAGTATGGTTACTAATTCAGTGACAGTTGCTCAAAGGAAATTGTTAGCTGCAATATTGTATAAGAGTTCACTACAATTCACAAAAAATTTGACAGACTTGTTTATCGAACATGTACATTTCTGGAGGTCCCTCTAAATATGTATGTCATTGTGCATAATGTGCTGATAGAAGATAAAAGTCATACACATAACAGTCTGTAGCTAATGTCAGTTGTTCTGATTTTGTCCAACTATTTATGCAACTAAAATTATTAAATTAACCTGGTCATATACTAAATTGGGAAGGCACAACAGGCCTAGGATCAAATCTCAGGCTTGGCATACTGGCTGTTCTGATCGCAGCTTCCAGGCAGTTTTCCACAATGATCTATACAAATACTCGGATGATCCTAAATTTCTGCCTCATATACTACACATTTTACAAACAAAAGTACAGTTATCAAATAGTACACTGCATGTGTTTAATAGATTGATGGCAACACATCCATATCATATCAGAAAACTTTAGCAGAACTAGCAAGCCGAATGTAGGTGGAAATGTAACAGAGAAGTAGAGATTTATATTTAGGAAGTTTATTCTTGGGTGTCCAGGTGATGCCGCATCATGATTTATGCAGCCGATGTTTCTACCATCCTTCTTTGGTCTTCTTCCAGGGCAGAATTGCGTCTTCATTCGGTGTGTGGTGCAGTTATATAGCCAAGGCCCGTGACCAATCTAGAGAGTTCGGTTTACCTGGCCAATCAGAAGGTTTGAACCGTCATGTGTTTCGTTGGCCTGGTGGGGCATGATGCGGTCTGACATGTGACATGCTCTATCCGCATTAGCGAGAGCCAGGCATTGTGCAGTTTAAGCCCGTTGTCTTAATTTATGTTGTTTGGGCGTTTGGCAATTTCCAATGGCTCCTTGACCACCATTTATATTCGCACAGTATCAGGGTGGTGGTATCAAAATTTTTCACATGATTAATTTCAGCTGCATGCAGTCAATGGTGGACTTCTCGATGTTATTGGATCTATAATTGTGGATGTGCTGATGCAGCCTGTCCCCTATAGTGTGTCCCGTCTCTCCTATGCATACCCGCCACAGGGGCACGGAATCTCATATACCCTGGCAACCTGTAGTGGGGGCAGCTTGTCCTTAACCTTGACAAGCTGGTTACTGACCTTGCTGTGTGCTTTGTAGACATGTTTTATGTCAACTTTTTTTAAATATCTTTCCAGTTCTTTCAGTAATGCCTCTTGTATAGTGTAGAACAACTACTTTGTGTTCCTAAAAGGTGGGTTGATTAGATACTGAATTGGCGTCTCTCCCTGTCATGACTGCATGCAACGCCCATTTAATTCAACGATTGTGGTAGCCATTGGACCTGAATGTGTGTTGCAGTGCCTCTAACTCTGTTCTCAAACAATTTGCATCACACACTTTCGTCGCCCTTATACATAAGGTCGCGAGTACACCTCTTTTTATTGCTGGATGATGGTGTGACAAGGGGTGTAAATAGCTGTTAGTACGTGTTGGCTTCTGAAAAACCGAGTGTCCAAGTTTCCCGTCGTCACGTTTGGTTACTAGTACATCTAGGAATGGCAGCTGTCCTTGTGCTTCAGTTTCCATAGTGAAATTAATTTTAGGATGTGCTTTATATATATATAATCCAGGGACTTGTCAAGGGCACTTTGTCCATGGGGCCACACAACAAAGGTATTGTCATCAAATCATAGCCACATACGCTGTTTGAGGGACACGTTGTCAAACATTTCTGTCTCCAGTGCCTCCATAAAGATGTTTGCTGCTATTGGTAAAAGCGGTGAGCTGATGGCTGCTCCACTTGGGCATAAAATTTCCCATCATATTGGAAGAACATTCATTTGAGACAAAACTCTGTCAACCTCACCATTTCTTCTGAGATGTTAAGGGCTGATATCTTGGTGCATATTATTGCCACTGTTTCTTCCACAGGTAGATTGGTAGAGTGACATGACATCAAAGTGCAGTAGGATGACACGTTTTTAATTTTTAGTGATTAAATGACTTCAACACATTGTGAGCTATTTCCTACAGTCCAAGCAATGCCTTCTGACAAGTGTTTTAGTTTTTTAACAACATAGCGGGCTAGTGGATGAGTCGTAGAGTTAAATTCACTGATGATAGGCCATCAAGGAACTCTGGTTTGAGAACGAAGGCTTTTACGGTGTATCGATGGTATGAAGTTTCACGGGTTCTCCGCCCTATGGTGTTGAAGAAAAACAACAACAAGCTTCCGGTGGCTGGCTCTGCTGCCATCTTCAGGTCTGATGTCTTGCAGGGAGCACCAGAGATGCACTGGCGATGCCAGGCCGTCACGCGCCTTTATAAGGCCTGGCTTCTCCCCTCCACCCACTCCATCCCTCACCTCCCGTATTGTGCTCATCATTGGTTGGCTGGTGGAGCGAATGTCAAAGCCAATCACGGTGAGCTGGAAACTACATTTCTCAGTGGTGCCTCGCTACCCCTCTATTGTAATGTGGATGTTTCAGAAGGGACAGAGTCGGTTTCCAAGCATCACTAAGCCAAAGACCCGTGTCCCTATTAACCACGTTATTGTCCAGCCATTTTTCTAATGCTTCTTTGATGACTGACTCACAATAGAAAGAGCACTTGGCCAGCACCTTCACATTACCAAAGTCCATTTTGTGACTGTTTTCAGTCACTTGTTGGGCAACTGCAGATTTATCCATCTGGAAAAAGCAGATGTTGTGCTCATGCTCTGCCACACGAGCCTTGATGGTCTGGATCGTCTGACCGATATAGGACTTGCCACATTGGCATTGTATGCTGTAAATACCAGAAGTCATCAATCCCAAATCATCCTTCATGGGCCGGAGCCAGTCAGGGATCTTCGCAGGAGGCCGGAATATGCTCTTTATTCCATGCCGAGACAATATCCTGTTTATTTTCCCCGAGATGTTTCCTGCATATGGGATGAAGGCCAGAGCCTTTGGCTGGGCTTCTGGGTCTACTGGGAATTTCTTTACCTTTTTCCTAATTGCTCGCTCTATTACTTGGTAAGAACAGCCATTCCTCTTGAAAGTATTGCAGAGATGTTCAAGCTCGGAAGGCAGGCACTCTGTGTTGGAGATTTTCCTTGCTAAGTGCACCAATGTGTGCAATATGGTGTTCTTCTGTGCCGGGTGGTGGAAACTCATGGCATGCCAATAGCCGTCCATGAGTGTGGGTTTTCGATACACACTATGTGAGAGGCTTCCATCTGGTCTCCGTCGAATAAGAATGGCCTGAACATCCCTATTCCCTTATTT
Organism: Vandiemenella viatica; assembly: GCA_031002005.1. Lineage (NCBI taxonomy): Eukaryota > Metazoa > Arthropoda > Insecta > Orthoptera > Morabidae > Vandiemenella > Vandiemenella viatica. The sequence goes on from CM061920.1 coordinate 273,386,369, forward strand.
GATGGAGACCCGTGGCTGGCTCCAGCCCATGAAGGATGATTTGTGATTGATGATGCCTGGTTTTTACAGCATACGATACCAATGTGGCAGGTCCTATTTTGGTCAGACGATTCGAACCATCAAGGCTGGTGTGGCAGAGCATGATGGAGAAATCTGCAGTCGCCCAACATGTGATTGAAAACAGACACAAAATGGACTTTGGTAATGTGAAGGTGCTGGCCAAGTGCTTTTTCCACTGGGAGTCAGTCATCAACAAAGCATTAGAAATATGGTTGGATAATAACACGGTTAATAGGGACACGGGTCTTTGGCTTTATGACACTTGGAAATAAGCTCTGTCCCTACTGAAACATCCACATTACAATCAGAGAGGTAGCTAGGCACCACCAGGAAATGTAGATTCCGGCTCACTGTGATTGGCTTTGACATTCGCTCTGCCAACCAATCAATGACAAGCACAATATGGGAGGCACGGGACAAGGTGAGTGGATGGGAGATGCCAGGCCTTATAAACCCGTGCGAGGGGCCAGACATCGCCAGTGCAGCTCTGGTGCTCCCTGCATACCATCAGACCTCAAGATGGCATCAGAGCTAGCCGCTGGAAGTTTGTTGTTGTTTTTCTTCAACACCATACGGCGGAGAACCCATGTAGACTTCATATCAACTTCTGGTCTGTGTATTTTTGGTAACCCATAGATACTAGGAGTAGAGGTGTTGTATCTCTTCAGTCTAGCCTTGATTTCTTGTTCGATTTCTAAAGAGTTATTGACTAGAGATGCTACTTCAGACCTCCATTTATGTGTAGGGTTCCTATCTAGCAGGGCATACATATTGTCTTCTAAAAGGCTCACAACTTTATTGTGGTAGTCTTCCAGTTTCATCAGTACTGTTGCATTTCCCTTATCTGTGGGGAGTATCACAATATTGTCATGCTGGCGTAATCTGTTTAGTGCTAGTTTTTGCTCTCGAGGTAGATTAATGTGAGGAAGTTGACTGAGGATTTGTGCCATCTCGCATCGACTTTGGTTGGCATGTTCCGTGTTTAAGTTCCCAATGGCACACTCTACCCGTGCGACAATGTCCAGTGTCGGCATCTTCGTTGGCACTGGAGTGAAGTTTAGTCCTTTAGCCAGCACAGCATTGGTGGCAGCATCCAGATCATCCCCAGTTACGTTTACAACTGTGTTATTTAACTCCGTGTATGTTGTTTCCAGGGGTTTTAGGATTTTGAGCTTCCCAAATTTTCACATGTGACTTGTCTTTGCTTCATACCAGATATGCACTGCATATTTTGCTGTGGCTGTGTCGAGAGTCGTCCAATCAACGTATGAAAGCAGGCTGGCGAGACCTATGTGGAGATGGAATATTTTGTCTTTGATATGAGCCAGGTCACTTCTGGTCTGATGTACTCTTTCTCTCAACAATACAAAACCCGTGTTACACAAAATTCTGAGGAAGGACTGTAGCACATCTTCGTCTCTGCATCGCAGTAAAAAAGCTAGTTGACAAAGTTACATTATATTCAGGAAGTTTGAGGTGGCTAACTCTTTGGTCCATTGGGTAACGACATCAGGGTGAATGTTAAGAGAAAGTGCTCCTAACATGTTTCGGGTTAATTTAAGAATAAAGAAACAGTGAGAGATACATTTTGACTGTAGAAGAATTTGTTTGGTAAATTTTCAGGACTTTCCAATTTGTCATTTGAGAAGAAACATAATGGAAAAGTTGTACAATAAATTAACTTAGAGATAAAGATTGAGAAAGTTACCAATTTCATTGAAAGTGTAAAAATGTAAATAAATGAAAATGCTTCATTATGACAAACAGTCGATTTAAAGAGTTTCTTGTATTTATGGATTTTAATGTGGGGGCTAGGTTTTAGGAAAGTAGAGATATCTTGGGGATTAAAGACACCAAACAAGGGGCATTGTTACCTAAGTAAACTAGAATTTCAGAAGAACATTAATATAAAAGGGTTTGTAAAAGAAACATTTTAAATAGAGTATTTGATGTTATAATAGATCAGTATATGTATATGACAGGTGGTGGATATAATTTAATTTAATTCCAATGGTGTGCATGCTCTGGATACAATTTCCCTACACACACATTTTCTCCCTTTCTTGTATCTGTCTACTTGTGCCCTCTATGAATTTCAGCTTTAAATTTCCACAGTTTTTTTGGTAAGTTATTCATTTCCCATCTATTGCAATGCCAGACCCATCCCCCTTCCCCCTCCCCAAAAAACAATTTCATCTCCTTCATCATATCAGTTACTGGTACTGGTTGTGCTTTGCATTAATTTATAGAGACAAATCTAGCAGCCCTTCTTTGCTGTCCCTCCAACTCCTCTATTTGATAGCCAATATTTGGTTCCCACAAAACTCAAGCATTTGTTGACTAGAGGTAACCCAGTTCCCTCACTTCCCTGGTACACCCCTCTCTCCAACAAGGGGTTTTGAAACCTTTTCCTACCATCTGTCTAGTTGAATTTATCGTCAAATATTATGCCAAGGTATTTACAAGTTTTCAACAAGAAATTTCTTCCCATTCTAATAAACACAGTTTATCTTTAGTTTTTTGTGGTTTTTAAATAAATTTTAAAAAAATATCATTTAAACTACTTAATTATAATAAAATGTATTTGTAAAGACAGTAGAGCTTGATAGAGGCAGAAAAATGATAAAATTAGGTTGAGAAGAGGCTAGGAAAGTAAAATTTTTGAATTTAAAGAAAGTTACAGTTAAAATTTAAATAAAATAAGAACTAAGTTTTTCTCGGCATTGAGAATATATGAAATGTTTTCAGTTAACTAGCCGAGCTCAGGAAGTGTTATTATCACATGATATTTCCCAAGGTCAATAAAGAAGGTACCCCATTGTGGCCAATAGTGAGTGCCATCGGTTCAGGCACGTACTTTCTTGCCCGACATCTAAATGGGCTGCTGACACCACTAATGGGAAAATTTCCTCATCATGTAATAAACTCTGCAAGGTTTATTGACATCATCAAAGGACTCCGCCTGAATCAGCAAGATTTATTGGTGCATTTCGGTGTGGTGTGTCACTGTTCATCAGGGTCCCTCTACAACATTTTGAGCCTGCGTGAATTTAGTTATTCCGGCACACACTCCAATCATCATATTTCCTGTATAATGGGGAATATTTGAACAGGTTGATGGATTAGCCATGGGCAATCTTTTATCGCCAGCAATAACAAATTTCTTCATGGAGGACTTTGAAGACAAGACACTAGCAAGCGCTCCCATGAAGCCCAGCACTTTCTACCGATATGTGGATGACAATTATGTAGTTTGGCCACATGTTAGGGATAACCTAGAAGCCTTTCTCCATCACCTGAAGAGCATAAATGAAAACATCGAGTTTAAGAAGGAGGTGGAAGAAGAAAGCTGGCTGCCTTTCTTAGACATTCTTATAGAAAGGAAACCTGATAGGACTCTAGAACACTCTCTGTACAGAAAACCTATGTACACAGACCTGTACCTGAAAGTGCATAGCCATTACCATCCAGCACAACACAAGATGGTACTCACCATGCTTGTACATAGGGTGCGAGTGATATATGATGCTGACAGCCTACTGGGGGAATTGAATCATCTTCATCAGACTTTCAGACACAACGGGTACACTGATTATCAAATAAGACTGGCATTTTGAGAGACAAGATATAGGCTTAATAACTCCAACAATGAGCCACTGGATCTTCTAGCCTTCTGGCTGTATTCTTGCACTACAACGTCAAGGATAGGATGGGTTCTAGCAAAAAATGGAATTAAAACCATTTTCCTACCGCCACCAAAATTGAAGAACATTTTGTGCTCCCCCAAGGATGACTTTGCTCTATGGACACCTGGGGTATATTGCATTCCTTGTGAATGTGGAAAGAGGTACATCGGCCAGACGATATGGTGTGTTAACCAGTGATGTCTAGAACATGCTCAACACGTTCGTCTGGTGCAGAAACAGAAGTCTGCGGTGGCAGAACACAGCTTTGAACAGGGCCACGGCTTCGATTTTGAAATCACCAGAGTACTGGTGCATACTGGGAGCTTCTGGGACAGCATTCTCACTGTAACAGTTGAAATTCATCTTGCATCAAGCCTCATCACCAGGTCTGCAGGTACCAATGGATTGATGCTTGGATGCCAGTTATCGATGCTATATGTCGACAGCACTCCCGAGATACGCTTGATACGGCCCGTCCAGATGATTTTCAGCCTGTCTGCTACAGGCGATGCAAACAGGGGCATTAAATCAGGAAGCAGAGGGAGGTATTTACTGCTAATTTTGTGTCTAGCAGTTGTGGCGAAGGCTTTTGGACTGTCATTAAATTTGGTTTGTATTAAGTTGCAATAAGACACCACCGCTACGAAGCTTACCAATCACAGCATGGCAATATGAGTCTTGGTTGGCTCAATATGATTCAGGCCCACAACAGATACAATCAACTCGGTGGATGAATGAGCAACTTATTGTAAAGGCTTGACTTCTGACATTTCCTTCGAATGAGCGATATCTTTTGGTCTGTCTGCTACAGGCCATGTGAACAGGAGCATCGAATCAAGTTGAAATGGATTCCAAAACTGACAAATCACAGCGTGGCAGCAGGAGTCTTCATTGGCTCAACAACATTACTCATTCTCAAACACCGAGCATCCAGCACTTCACCAGAAAATAGCGACAGTGAATGTGATCGCCGAAATATCGTGTGGTAATAACACTTTCTTAACTCAGCTAGTTACCTGAGAACATTTCATATATAAAATTTAAATTATTGGTATTTTCATAATTACGAAGAGTGCACAGGGTTAATAGTAAAAAGTTAATGGAATTATTTAAGAAATAAGATGGTTAAACAAAGTTTTGAAGTTTTAAATTTAGTTTCTTTGAAAACAGCAGAATATTGTAATGGAAAGCTTCCTTTGGACATTTATTGAACAGATTTTTTTTGTGGAATTCTGATTACATAGAAAGTATTTTAAAATTCATGGCAACATTCTGTCTAAATTTCCTATAGATTGTTTGAGAAAGAAGAATTTAAGTTTTTTTTTTATAAAAGAAAGCTGTGCAATACAAGAGAAGTAAATGGCCAAATGGAGCAAATCAGACATTTCCACACCAAAATTATTAAATTAATTCTCTTATTGATCAGCTAGGTTGTCACATGTGGATGTATTATAATGGTGACTGTGTACCTATAAAAAAGGGGGGAGGGTGGTACAGCTGTCGACTTTCATTTTTGTCTTGGTGGCTGTACTGAGGGGGTCCATGCTACACTGTGTAAGAAAAACTTGCCAGAGGTATAAAAGCAGGGAGAATAGATACCAGCCATGTTTGAATATTTAGTATCATGATATTTCACTACATGTGAAACTTTCAAAGAAGTAAATTTAGTGCAGAATTGGGATATCCAATCATAGATACAAACTGTTCAACTTTTCAGCCTAACTTTGAAGAAGTTTCTGTAAGGATGTTGGTAACTCAGTGAATATTAATTAACTTTTTGAATCTTTCCTTCAACACTTCCTGGATATTCGTCCTCCGAACTGTCTTCCCAGAACATCCTTTCTCATATCCCTAGCCAACTTTATCCTCTCCAAAAACTACTTCTTCTTCAACTCCAGATTTATCACCACTGCCATGGGTATCCGCATGACCCCGTCCTATGCCAACATCTTCCTGGGCTGTCTGGAGGAAAAGTTTCTGAAGAACTGCCTCCTCAGTCCCCTCGTGTGGTTCAGATACATAGATGATATATTTTTGATCTGGACCAAACCCAGGAGGAAGACCACCTCCTGGAACTCCTCAATTCACTCAATAACAGTCACTCTGTCAATTTCACCTGGTTATATTCCTACATGTGTCACCTTCCTTGATGTGGATATCACCCTTTGACAGGGTGCTCTCCACACGTCTGTACACATCAAAGCTACTAACTTACAACAATACCTACACTTTGACAGTTGTCACCCTTTCCACACCAAATGGTCCCTCCCTTACAGCATAGCAATCCATGGCAGACACATCTGTTCCGACCAAGAATCAATTTCCAGTAACTCCCAAAAACTATCCCAAGCCCTCATTTCCCACCAATACCCCTATGACCTCGTGAAAAAACAAATCTCCCAAGCAATATCACACAACCCTCATTCTGTACCTCCTAAAACTGTCTGTGTACTAACACTTGTCACCCAGTTTTTTCCTGGCTTGGAATCCATCAAACAGATTCTCCGCCATGGGCATGACTTCCTACGGTCGTTCCCTGAAATGTGTCTCCTTCTTCACAAAATACTGCCCACTGCTCCCCACACATGCTTCAGCAGACCACCCAATCTTAATAACATCCTGGTTCACAATTATTTACCGTCTGACTCTCCTAGACTTCCAAAGGGATCTTTCCCTTGTAACAGACCCTGTTGTAAAACATGTAGCATGCACCCTGCTACCACCACTTACTCTAATTCTGTCACAGGAGAATCCTTTCCCATAATTGGCCATGCTACGTGTTCTACCACTCATCTTATTTACCAACTCACCTGTCTCCATTGCAGCAGTGCTTCCTACATCGGCCTCACCACTATCCCACAGGATGACTGGCCACAGTCAAGAAGTTTATACTTCCAACCCTGACCAACCAGTGGCAATTCATGCCAACTCACATGATTCTAACATCCTCGAAACCTGTTACACAGTTAGAACTGTTAGAGTTTTTCCAAACACCACCACTCCTTCAGACATCCGCATATGGGAACTAGCCTACCAATATATCCTTGACACCAAACACACCCTGGCCTAAACCTACGTTAAAACTGTCACCTACTCACTTTGCATATATATCTATTTATATATTATTTTATAATTTTTTCTCAATTTTTTTTAAAATTTATCTATTAATCATGTATATTTCTGCCTTCATTACCCCTATAACTGATACAAATCAAAATAATATTGTAATTTTATTTTAAAATTTTTTTAAAATAATATTTTCAATAATAATTTTTAAACAGCCGCCGCAAAGATTATCTTGTTCCACTTCTAACCTTATACCCCCAACCACGGCACTTCCACCCCCACCTTGTGTTTCCACCTTTGTTTCATTCATGTGGCCGGTCAGGTTGTGATCACATCTTTCCCCCGCAATATGTGTCGCCTCTCACATAAATAAGGTTTCTCACTGAAATATTGCGCAATTTGTTTTGTTTTTGTGTTTTTTATGTGTTCAACTCGCCCTCCTGCCTTAATCTGTTGTAAATGATGGGTCATTTTTCCCTTTCCTATCTTACTTTTAGTGCCCAACTGCAGTTTATTGTTTCCATTATCCATACAGTAAATAGGAACCTCCAAGTTATTCTTGTAAACAAATGAAAATTACTAAAAATTTAAATCACACTTTTCTAGATTACAGAGTATTTAATCTAACCTTAGTCTTTATTTTGTGTTTAGAGCTTTTTTATCGGATAATATCTTGGAAAAAATTATCTGATAACCGTCCTTACAATAAGTTTTGATTAATAATAGCTTGAATGCAAATTTTTGTCTAAAAAACCTTTTGTATGTATCAGTGTGCAAAACTTTGTTAATAACTAGCTTCTAAGCCCATCAAAAATGATGAATTGAACACATATTTCTGGCATATTGCTAAAATAATGTTTAAATAACTCATTTCCACTGCTTTAAATACAAATGCTAATATTTCTGAATGAAAATGAAAGCTTTTATTGCACTTCAATTAATACATTCACTGTATCATGAAATGAATATGATTCCAAATTTCTTTCCATACTATGACAGCTGTCAGTGCATATAATAGAATCATCTACATATGACAAATATAAATAATCAAGAAGCAACTAATAAACAAAAATGAAAGCAATCAAAAATATTGGTGCATGTATCAGTGTTTAATAATGGCAACTCTTCCAGATATAAATATATCATCTAATGCTGTCGCATGATTTACACTAAGTATTCATTTTTGATAGAGTTTAGTCATATTCATGAACTATATATATATTCACACTTATACATACACACAAAGAAAACATATTGTGAACTAATTCAAAATGATGTATCGAATTGTCACTGTTTTAAATGAGCTTTAAGTGACAGATGCTTGTATTAAAGTAACATTCTGTACGTATGCACAGAATGTCAAGTGTGCATGCACAGAACTTTAACTGAACACATACAGAATATTACAGCACTTGCACACTAAACACATAATGCTTAACTGATAACACATAACGCAAACACATTTCTCCCTACCATGCCTAAAGAAGTTTGATTAAAAAAATTGTTTACCAATGATACTAAATTGAAAAATGAAATACATATATAAAAATAAACGTACTTTCAGTAACAGCTACATTGGCATTTTGTAAACAATAATTTACTTTTCTTCATTTGACATTATAAACAAAAATTTTCATTTAAAACTCATCAGTCCAAGCAATAGATAAATTTCAATATTCATGGTATACTGCAGTATCATTCGCATGAGTATCAATCCATAAGTGGCCCCTAGGGAATCAATATTATTGTCAATCATATCGACACTTTCATAAACTGCTCATGAAATGTTATTTCACAATAGTGTATTGACTTTAAAATTTTGGCCAACCAGGATGCTGCAACTATTGCTATTACTTTAGTGTAGGCCTGCTGTACAAAGAATTTAAAAGTAGGTGAATGAAGAATCTGTTTAAGAGTGGGAAAAATCTCACATGAGACACCTTGTTCAGAGAACTATGTTTGAAGGAGCCTATTTATTATCACAAATTTTTATCAGTGAGTAGTCTAATAGTAGACGCATTACTTAGTGTCGCCAATGATAAAAAAAACATAACCATGAGAGATGCAATCCCACAAAATCAGTACTTATCCATTATACTACGATACCTTGTGCTGGCAATTCTTTCAAAGACTTTAATTTCACAATTGCAACTTTACTACAAAGTGTTGGAGCTGTAGTTATTGAAACATGTGAAGCCTAATACTTGCACTAAAATATTACGAACAAACTCACCATAATTTTGCACTTAATTTTTTGAGAAATGCACATAATATTATTTTTAAGAAACTATTTCTAAGAAATCAATAAATCTTTACAACTCTAAGAAAAAGACTGCTCCTTTAGTAAAAACTTATCAACACATCAGGAAATGTTTACTGATACATCTGTGATACATTTTGATTGATATGTTGTGTATATGAAGCGTAGGTTTCCTTTGGGCTTATTGCATGAACAAAATTTGTGCAACTTACTCCACTGGGTGAGATGGATGAATTTGTATTAAGACACTGAGTAAAATTCCCCGTTGATCCTCACAAAAGTATTTCATTTACTGCCTCCATAGTGTGAATTTGTTGAGCAGGAGACATATCTACGAGTTTTGTATCCCAAAATTTTGCTACTTTATCAGAGTCAACGTTATTGTGATGGTCTTGTGTTAACACAATTATCTTATCTTCAATAGTTTTCTTATTTTTGGCAAGATGATGATTTCACAGATGGGCTATCAGTGCATTACTGAAAGTGAACGTTGTAAAATGTACTTGGCATCTTTGAGGCTATAAGATGCAACTTCTTGTGTAGGTGTTGTAGGTTCCTGATAGACCAGAATTATTGAAAGTAGTTGACAATGAGTGAGTGCTGCATTTTTCTGCATAGTATTCACACTATAGATGGGAAACATGTAGCTGTCAAGAAACCACCTAGCTTTGGATCCCATTATTATAACTATAAACACCTTTTCAGTATTGTAGTATTTTAAGTAAATAACTATTTTTTGATGGTTGACATTGTAATTAATGATCATAGATCTGATGGTGCATTTCTAAAAAAGTTTGCCAAACAGTACTATGAACCATTTGTGTCTATCTATCTTAGTACCTATTGGAGCCTTACAGTCAATCAGTTTAATTAAAGTAACAAAGAATTCTCAACTTCATTTAGCTGTGCGTGACAAATTGCGAAAAATGATTTCGGAATTTTAAACCCAAAATTTTGTGTATTCTGAGGACATCTTTTTTTTTTTATTCTCCAAGAAAGCAATCATAATAATAATAACATGTTGATATATACACAATTATTTAAGAAGAGGTAAATCTGCATCATGTTGCCAGCTTGAGTAAACTTATAGCAGAATGGTATTTAAATTGCAATAGTAGGCCCATGGAAATTAATTTATTTAGTATGCCTTCAGCCTTTGACCTCAAGAAATGTATGTACAAGTATCAAAAGAATCAGGAATGTTTATCATCAATGTTTTAACAGTTTTGGAATAGTTCAATTTTGTTACTACTGCTTGAGTAAATTTTATTTGGTATTTATAACTATGTAAGACTTAATAAAATGATGTCTATGTTAACTTAAAGTTTTTTGTTATTATTATGCCTATTCGCAATACTGAAATAATCAAAACTTCAATCATTTTCTGATTCCCTCTGCTCTGCTATTGGTTGAATTGTATTTACTAAGCTTGCCATATTCTAGTATTCAAGAAAACTTAGCTGGCTGAAGTATCATTGTGTTTGCTCTACTATATCATCAATGCCCATACAATTTATTTATTTTTATGATTAATTCATCCCAGACCTTTTTGTAGCTGGTACTAAAAAAAAATGAGCTTTTTTTTGTAAAATCTTCCATTTTAGCAACAGAATTTTTCTCTGTATATTTGTTCTGCAACAACTTCTAACCCTTACTTTTCCTCTGTATACGTGCAGAGAGTAACGATTATATCTGTTTAAGCATCATGGGTGAGCATTAATGGTCTCACCTCTCATTCAGGAGGGCAGGTGAGTAGTAATGCCTTGTCCTTTCTTTCAGGATGACAGGTTCAAATCCCCATCCAGCCATCCTAATTTCAGTTTTCCTTGGTTTTTTTAAATCACTCCAGCCAAATGCTGGGATGGATCCTTCAAAACACCTTGATAAAAATCCTTCCTGTTCCTAGCTTCCAGTGCTTTCTGCCTTTAATGGTCTCATCCATCAGGTGAGGAGCTGGCAAACAATATGTAATAATTACACAAATACAAATTTTGCAGGAAGAACAAAACTAAATTACATACAAGCAGTGGGATTTTCAGGTTGTTTTTTTATTTATTCTTGTTTTAAACTCTACTTGATACAATTTAAAATTAATATTCATATCTCTAATAAAGCTTTGTTTGTCACTGATGCAATTTTTATGTTTTGATTACCACCAGGATGCAATTAAACCATTTTTATTATAAATATTAAGTCCTTTGTGAATTAGATTTAGGTTAATTAAGTAGTTTAGAAAACCTTTATTTAGTTGAGTCTAATACTATATTATTTTATTAATCATTAAAAAAAATTAGTCTCATCTGAAAAAAGTCATTTCTCTCCTATTCTTAAAAAATGCATCATTTCTTTACTATATGTTGAGCTCAATGTTCCTTTCAGTCACAACCTTCCTGACATACTTCTTCTTTATATTCCATCATTGCTACCTGCAGATTTCCTAAAATGTTTTTCTACCAATTTAATTCCTCATGTTTCCGAGTTAATTCCAAAATGCTTTCGTAACAATACAATTACTTCTTTTGCTTCCTGTTTCTTCAACCCATTTTTCATTTCTTGTCCTTGTCATTTGGTTCTATGTTCCCTTCCATTTTTTTAGTAGCATTGTTACTGGTACCTGTTCAGTGTTGTCGTAGTAATATTTTTAGGGTCTTTTTTCCATTTGTTATTGTCACAACTTGTTTACCTTGTTTTTTGGGTTTTCTTATTCCATTTTGAATTATCAATCTCGTCTCGTCAAAACTGTTGTAAATTTACTGTAGTTATATGTTTTAATCAAAATCACGAACTTTTGGATCACTTTTAGTGCAGTTCTATGCCAGTTTGCTTAAAAATTAATTTAGATTCAGATTCAGCAGAACAAAAATGACCGGATTAAAAAAAAAATAATAATAATAATTGTGTGAGAAGTGTAATTATTACATTTTGTTCCCTAGCTCCTCAGGTGTTAAGCTATAAACAAAACTTAAAAAAAAGGATACTGTACCCTTGTTTCCAAACCAACTGAAGAGATATTGCATAATATTACCCTCAAATGGCTCAATATTTTTCTGATTCCACAATATACAGGGTAATTCAAAAAGGACTTTACAACTTTGGAATGATATAGAAATTTATTGAGATAACTTACAGTATTGGTAGATGTTGTTAAGGCTAACTGCTTGCTGGGGGTTGTGCATACAGCTTGCACTTAAACTATAACGATTAATCTTGCACTTAAACTAAAACGATTAATATTGCCTAATGGTTTGTTGCCTTGGTCAACAATTCTCTGTAGTAACCTCAGCAGATAAAGATATGTTTGTACATAATTTTCTACTGTAGACTACTAATGATATATTGTTCAAAGTTCTTTACACCACACAGTCTCAAAATTTTGTTAGGTGGAAAGCTGTTAGCTGAGGGCTTGCAACACTTTGCCTAATCAGTGAACATTTGAGTTCTTGACCTGTGTAGCCTTCTGGTACGTTAATATTTGATAAAGCCATCACCATGCATTCGTATTATAAACCCCACACTCTAAGGGTACAATTAAATAAGTTCACTTGACGCAGTTTTAGGATCACAAAGTAGTTATATTCTTGAAAAGTTCTCTCTTATATTGTCAGTACCAGAATTGTGAATAAAGCATCGGACAACAGTTCTATTGAAGGTTATCAGATTAAGCACATTCACTCAAGAAGACACAAAGTCCCCCTAACTTTGGTGAGAAAACAATTACAGCATGTTAAGTTGTGCCGCAACAACTGCCCATGTGGAGCCATTCGCTCTGCGAACTAAAGCAGTTTTAGCTGTTTGAAAATCGCTGAAAAAAGAAAAGAAAAAAAAACTGGGCTACATAGTGACACGAAGTTATCTCTTTGAAAACTATCGAAAGACTGGGCTACATACGGACACTAGTTACCTCTTTGAAAACCGTTGGAGGACTAAGTGTTTTCAAGACCTGGCTGCAGGTACTTTTATCAACTTTAATTTAATTGCAATGGAGCACAGACTCTGGTGGCAATTTCCATATACCTCCATCTTCCCCCTATCCTGCACCCACCTATACTTGCCCTCTACAAATTTTATCTTTAAATTCTTTCAACTTTTATGGCAAATTATTCATTATTTCCCTTGGTATCTCATTCCAATCCCTGACACCCTTACCTAAAAAAGAGAATCTTCTTGTGCCTGAAATCGAGTGCCAGCTTGTGGTCATGGTCATCTTTTCCCTTCCATGCACTACTTGTCATACCTACTCCAATATCTTTACATGCCTCATCACCAGTATACGCCCTGTACACTCCCATGACCCTCCTCATCTTCCTCCTGTCTTGCAATGAACCCCATTCCAGCTCCTTTATCATATCTGTCACTGATTGCATTCTGCAGTAATTTCCAGAAACAAATCTAGCAGCCCTTTTTTGCACCCTCTCCAATTCCTGTATTTGATAGGCAAAATGAGGGTCCCATAGTACACTTCCTTATATGAGTAATGGTCTGACTAAAGTTTTGTAACCCAATTCCTTTACTTCTCTTGTACGAGGGACGTCTGGAAAATTCTAAGCCTAAAAATGTAAAACCAATTTGATATTTACCAAATCATTTTTATTTCTCAATATAGTCTCCCTGAACACTGATACACTTAGCCCAACGATGTTCCAAGTTCATTATACCATCCCTGAAGTGGCTTTCTGGAAGGCCTGCATAATTTCCAACTACAGCTGCAATCACCTCTTCATTTGAAGAAAAACGCTGACCAGCAAGAAAGTTTTTGAGTTTTGGGAATAGATAGAAGTTGGAGGGAGCCAAATCTGGGGAATAAGATGTTGTAGTGCAGTTGTCTTAATTTTTCCATTGCCAAAAGACTTGTGGGCAGGTGCATTGTCCTGATGAAAGATGATTTTCTTCTTCCTCAAACTGGGTCTTTTCTCACGAATTTTTTCATCCAGGATGTCTAAAAGATCGGAATAGTATTGTCCAGTTATTGTTTTATCCTTTCAAGCTAATCATTGAACAAAACACCTTTAGGATCCCAAAAAACTGATGTCATCATCTTCCCTGCCGATGGAACCCACTTGGCCTTCTTTGGACATGAACAACCAGCTTTTGTCCATTGTTTTGACTGCAGTTTTGATTCTGCCATGTAGTGGTGTACCCATGTCTCATCCATAGTTATGAATCGATGCACAAAATCAGTTTTTTCTTTGCTAAAACTCTCGAAACACTGTTCAGAAAGCCTAATGCGGATGCGGTTTTGATCAACAGTGAGCAAATCTGTCACCCATCTGCACAAAGCTTCTTCATATGCAATACTTCATGCCAAATGTATCCCAAACTTTCTTTTGATATCCCTTTGGTCTCAGCAATCTCACTTACTTTTATTCGTCGATCATCCAAAACCATATCATGCACTTTCTGGATGATTTCTGGAGTTGTTGCACTTTTCGGACGTCCTTCGCGTTCATCATCTTCGATACTGCTACGGACATGTTTGAACTCAGCAGCCCATATCTTACTTACTTACTTACTTACTTCCTCTTCATGGATAGGCCAAAAGCCTGTTCCGACCTCATTCTTCCGACCGTCTCTTCCTAGGTCTTCCAATGTCCCTTCTGCCTGTGGGATGGTACTCCAGGGCAAGCTTAGGAAATCTGTCTTTTCTCATCCGTAGGACGTGGTTCTTCCAGTTATCCCTTTTTTGGGTAATTCTATCATTTAGCAGGGAGATATTCAGTTGTTCCCTTATTTCCTCGTTCCTCCTCCTATCATTTAGGGAATAACCTTTTACTGACCTTAAAAATTTCATTTCCGATGATTGAATTTTGCTTTTGTATTGCGTTTTATTTACCCATGTTTCACTGCCATATAGCAGAGTCGGTACGGCCATTGTTTTATAAAACTTCAGTTGAGTCTCCTCTCGTGCTTTACCTTTCAGTGTTCGTCGAATTGTTCCACACATATACTGAAATCGGTGAAGTTTCTTCTTCACCTCGTTATCCTCATTGAAAGATAATTCACATCCGAGCTAAGTAAAGCTGAAGACTTGTTCTATTGGCTGATTGTCTACCACTATTTTAACTCTGATAGGGTATTTCCCCTGCCATGCCATAACTTTCGTTTTTGCACGAGACAACTGCAGATTGTAACCTTTGCTGATAATGTTTAGTATATGAATTGCTTTTTGAAGTCCATTTTCCTGGAGGATAAATTGGTCGTCTGCAAACAACATAGTATTTATGTAAGTGTTGTTGCTTATTTTTATACCAGGATGGACATTTTCTTTCCATTTCCTAACTAAGTCATCTATATATATATATTAAAAAGTGTTGGAGACAGGCTACAACCTTGCCGCACTCCTTGGTTAATTGCTATTTCTTCTGTAAGTTTATTTCCCAGGTCTAAGACGATTTGTGTCCTTCTATACATATCTTGAATAACTTGTATTAAATGCTGTGGATAACCATTTCTTTGCATTATTTCCCATAGTTTTTGTCTATTTACTTTATCGAACGCTTTTTCATAGTCTATTAAAGCAATGAAAGTCTTTAAATTAAATTCTCTTCTCTTTTCCAGTAGTTGTCTAAGGCAGAATATATTATCTATGCAGGACCTTCCTTTCCTAAACCCACATTGTTCTTCTGATAGGAGAGCATCTGCTATTACTTTTAGCCTGTTATTATTTTTGCATATATTTTGTATCCCGTATTTAATAAACTAATTCCTCGATAGTTATCACATGAATTCCTATCTCCCTTCTTAAAAAGTGAAATAACTTTGGCCTTCCTCCATTCTTCTGGGATGGTTCTCTTTTTCCAACACATATTAATTAAGTGTAAATATCTAAATTTCAGAATCATTCCCCCATACTTAATCAATTCTAAATTAATTGTATCTAGTCCAGGAGCTTTTCTATTTTTAAATGATTTTAGTGCTGCATCAACCTCCTCTACGTCTATAGGATCTATTTCTTTAGTATCCACATGGTCCATTCCTATTTTCTCCTCTTCTTCTTTATAATTACTATTGTACCATAATGTTCTGTAGTGTTTTACCCATGCCTCTTCTTTAATTACATTTATATTAGCACTTTTCTTTTCATCCTTGTTGAGATGTTTCATAAGTTTATAAGCCATCTCTTGTCTACCATGGACATCATCTTCTATTGAACTGATTAATCTATCCCATCCCTCTTGTTTCAACTTCTTTGTTATTGTCTTAACAATATTTCTTCTTCTTTTATATTCATTTTCATTTTCTAGGGTTCGATCCTGTATCATTTTTAGATAAGACTTTTGCTTTTGTTTGACGGCTTCTGCAATTTCTTCGTTCCACATTTTAAGTCCAGTTTTTCTTCTAAATTTCTTTTTCTTGCCAATGGCTTCATATGCTGCTTTCAGTATTGATGAAGCTATAGTTTCCCATTCTTTATTGATGTCATTATTTGTTGGGTTTTCCAGTAAGCGCTGTTGTAATCGGCTTTGATATAGATGTTTTATTCCTTCATCTTTTAAAAGGTAGGTCTTAAAAACTTCTTGATCTTGTTGTAAGTTTTTATTCATTCTTTTCCTCCATTTAGCAAGTATTCTTATTTTTGATATAACGAGATAGTGATCTGTATACATATCACTACCTCTATGTACACTGGTGTCTACTACATCTGGACCTAATTTTTTATTAACCATTACATAGTCAATGATAGACCTTTGTCCTCTTGCCGTCCATGTAAATTTATGGATATCTTTTTTTGTAAAGAATGTATTTGTAATCTTTAACTGGTTGAAGGACGCAAATTCTCTCAGTAGTTTCCCATTTTCATTTAATGTGTATTCACCTCTGTTCCCCATTACCTCTGGAATTGGACTATTTCCTACGCGAGCATTAAAATCGCCAGCCAGTATTAGGAAATCACTTTTATTAATTCTGTCTATCACCACTTGAAGCTGTTCATAAAATTGTTCAGATTCTTCTCATTTGTTTTCTTCTGGGGCATATATGGCGATCAAGGTTAGGTTTCCTCTCTCTACTTTCAATCTTAGAGTCAGAATCCTTTCACTTATCATATTGTAACTGACAATTTTATTTTTCCATTTCCTATCCACTAATATTACCACTCCTTCTGCAGCTCTTTTCTCTCGTGCCACTCCACTGTAGATCATTGTATATTTATCTATTTCTTCTGTTCCCTTCAATTTCTTTTTTGTTTCTGTAATTACAGCAATATTGATCCCCTTTCTAGTTAACTCCCTGTCCAGATCATATTCTTTATTATTTATTCCTCTCACATTCCACATTCCTATTTTCAAATTGTCTTTAATTCTAAATCGTTTGTCCTTTGACCTTGCCCATATCTTAACTGTCGAATATGAAGGAAACAAGTCCTCATACACTTTTAAAAATCTTCCGTGGATCTCGGATGTCGTTAAACCTTCTTTTACAAAGAATTTTATAACCGCACGATAATTGATTTTTTCCATCTCTGCATCAAACAACTGTACAGACCAAACTACAATGTAGAATGATTTACAATTTCTTGCAGGCGCATCTGGCACATGCACCAACTTGCACGGAAAAAAAAATCACTTCGGTAGTGCTGCCATCTATGGTTGAGGCCGAGAAATTCTCAGACAGCCCTCATCACTCTCTCCAACAAGTGCAGAATTTTGAAACCTTTTCCTATTACCTGTCCAATGTGTCCTGCCCACTTAAGCTTGTTATCAAATGTAATGCCAAGATATTTACATTTATAGTCTTCAGCAAGCAATTCTTTCCCCACCTTATATTGATAATTAACCTTTTGTTTTTTATTTGTGTGTCTAATAAACTGACTCATCTTTGCATTTATCTTCATCCCCCGTTTAACAACCCAACTAGATATCCTGTCCAGATCACCCTGCAACTGTTTAAAATCCTCTATCTTTTTGATTCTTTTATATATCATTATGCTATCTGCAAACAATCTAATTTCAGATAGTAAACAATCAACACAATTATTCATTAGAATAATGAATAGCAATGGTCCCAATACGCTACCCTGCGGCATTCCCATTTTTACTTCCACTTCTTTTGATACCACATTTCCTACCCTAAATTTATGTTTTCTACCTTTTAAAAATTCTTCTAACCAGCAAATCACTTTCTCATCCTCTCCAATAGTTTTTACCTTATTTACTACCATTTTGTGGCTCACTCTGTCAAACGCCTTTGACCGATCTAGTGCTACACTATCAATTTGGCCTCCATTGTCCATTTCATCTGAAATATTTTGCATATATCTCATCAACTGAGATTCGCATGAATATCCTTGCCTGAACCCATGTTGCCTGCTTGAAAACCACTTATGATCCTCACATATATTTCTGATGTGGTTGCATATCAATCTTTACATTAATTTACCTACCACTGATGTCAAATTGATTGGCCTGCAATTCTAAACTCTATTTCTCACCCCTCCTTTATGTACCAGTACTACTATGCACATTTCCAGTCCTGTGGTAAGCAGCAAGTATCCAGACTCAATTTAAATAATATTTCAAGATAAGGTACAATGTCACATCCGGCTATCTTTAAGATATCTGTAGTAATATTATCTACACCAGCCCCTTTATGTTTTTTCAGCTTTCTTTTTTCCTTCATGATTTCCTCAGGATGAATTTCAATTTTTTTTTATTATCTTCTTTTCTAATTGTGTTGTTAAGCTCGTTCTCTGAATTAGACCCTCCAGTTTCTGATTCATTGTTCCTAATGCTTTCACCAAACCAGTTACTTAAAATCTCTACCTTTTTCAAATCCTCAGTAACTTCTTCTCCATCTATAAGGATCTCTGCTCCCTCCCTTCGCCTCAGTTTCCTGATATAGCCATAGAAATTTCTAGATGCATCAATCAATAGTCCTCCTGCACTAACAATACTCTTCATAAACCCATCTTTGGCCACTTTCTTTGCTGTTATTAAGTCTTTGTTTAGTTGCTTTAAATATTTCCTACTACCCTGCTGTCTCTTAACTCTGTTATGTTCTCTTCTTACCAACCTCTTTAACCTCCTCACCTGTCTATTATTGTACACAGGTTCCCTACTTCTCTTTATTTTTTGCCTTGGAATAAATTTTTCTTCCCCCTTTGTTATTATCTCTTTGAACTCCTCCCACCTTGACTCTACTGTACCTGTGCCTTCTTCCACTTGCTGAATTGTTCTTTGAAATATCTCTTCAAATTTGAAACCTGTGCCTTTTTATAACTGTACCTATTTCCCCCTTCAATTTTGGCTGCTGGTTTACTGAATCCTCTAATATCTATCAGAACTGCATCATGATCACTTATTCCTTCAGTTACTTGACACCCCACAAGGTTTTCATCGGGATTAATTGGAAATATATCCAAAATATTTTTCCCCTTGTGTTTTGCTCAACCACTTGTGTAAATCCTTCTTCCCTTATTAAGATATTTGCAAATATTTGTTCCCTTGTGTTATTTATCTTATTTCCTTCCCAGTTTACACCTCGTTAATCTAAATCCCCACCAATGATAATCATTCTATTCTCACCTTTGAAATCTGAGTATGAATTTAATTTTTCCCCAAGAGCCTCATCTTTATCTGTCATTCTTCCACTGCGGTAAACAGCCAACACTCTGATTTTTTCAGAATTCTACCCCAAGTAACACATGGTCTTGATCAATGAATGCCAGCAAACTGTGGTAGTTTTTGCTAACTAGTATGAAGACTCCTCCACCAGTTGCTCCTCTATCCCTGCGTTACACTCTGTAAATATCAGGAAAAACCTTACTGTCAATTACAGGGATGGCCAACCCAAATGATCTTGTGGGCCACTTTGGAAATGTGTCATAACTCCGCGGGCTGCATATAAAATTATATATCCCAATATTAGATTTAGACCCACTATAGACATTTTTTTGGAGTGAAAAATTGAAACATAATGAGTTATTATCATTGTGTTTACTATTATTGTTACATGTAAATATATATATAATATAATAATAATGATACTAAACGCACATTTTAAGGAAATATGTAACTCTAACAATGATATATAAAAATATATAAATATAAATGAAATAAATTTTGAAAATATGAGGGCGCTAATGACCCTGATGTCGATGTTCCCTAAACATTCAAGGCCACCCCTGGTCTAGTACTTCTTTTAACCAACTCTCTACCCCAATTATTACTTGTGGTTCGTGTATCTCTATTAAGTTTGCAAATTCGATTACTTTGTTCATTATACTTCTATAGTTTACCATTAACACCCTTACTACTGGCTTTACATTTTCAGCATTTATCTCCTCTTTCCCAGTTTTACTCCAGTCACTTATTGTTTCAGCCACTTCATCTATTTCTTTAACATCTGCGACTTTTCCCTTCGTGAATCTGCAATCAGTATCACTTTGATAATCTATTTATGTCCCTTCACCAGCAGCCCCTAACCTAAAAGAAGGCACAGTCCTGACCCCATCATCACTGAAAATGGGCTCCCTCACTGCTTTATCTAACAACTCAGAAAGTACCCCCTTCTATTTAGGTGTTGGCCATGCCTAGTGAAACCTCGCCTACCAATGGTGTTCACAGGCACAACCCCCAACACAGAACTAATGCTTTCCCAAGTAGCACTTCCATTTCCACATTAACCCACCTCACAGCATAGTTCAATTGTGGCCGGTCATGGCGACTTAGGACCTGCATGAGTTCCACTCTGGTATGCTGTGCCTCCTTGGCCACCTTCCTCAAGTCACTCTCAATACTATAACTTGTGTTTCTATCAATACTTTCCAATTTCTATGATGTCAGCAAAATCTTTGGAAAATTAATATCTCCCAATATTTTTAATGGTTTAACTTTCAATTAATACATGGACTTCCTGATATCGTATTCTATTTATCTCAATTTAGTTTAAACTTTGGAAAGATTTCTATAAGATTAACCTTGAAGTCTCTTACATCATCAGCTTGCCGTGACATGCCGCACTTTCTTAACAATTCACAACAATCTCTTTCCAAAATCCTAACTACTGTATCTTACTAATGCCTAAACTTTTCCTGATATAAATTTTTCAATTTTATCTCTTTTAGTTAAAATCTTTATTTTTTATAATTAAAAGTGTCAATTAAATTTGGCCTAATTATTTAATTCTACAATAAAAATATGCTAGACAGTGCTGACTATGGCTGGAGATAAAAGATCAGCTGTAACTTTATTCGATTCAAAGTTATTTCAAATCTTAATTTTAGCTTTCCTAACCATGTGGGCTAAAACATAAAAAACCAAATTATCACTTAAATTAAATTTTTCTCTACTTAATGAATAAACTTAAAAATGATTCTTATGGTGAGCCTTAGTCATGGAAATGAATGCAAGAAAATCCGTTCAAGTTGAAAACTACTTTATGTGAAATTTCCATCTCCTACATAAGCAACTTCAAAATGAAACTATAGAGTATATTACTACTGGGGATAACTAGTGGGAATGATTTTGGCGAACTAATAAGTACCTTATAATTTAAGACATTGGACTTTTCTCCAAAATAATGATTGCATGTTTAACCAATGATACAAGCACCAAGCAGCTGCTGATGACCCCCTTAATTTATTAGAGTTCGACCTCTTTTCCATCAGATATTCGGCTACTATGGGGGACTACTCTACATCACGATACTTCTGCATTCACTCTCTTTCATCTAACACATAATGTGAACCCCTTCCATATGCATACGTCCTCTCTTTACCAAGTCTCTTCAAACACTGATTGCAACATGGCTGCTCAGGCTTCTTTTCTCATGAAATTTTCCTGAGTCTTGTGCAATCCTTATTTTTTCTCCGACCTTCCTGAAATTTTTATATATTATAGCTCCCAGTTGGAATGTCAAATTAAGTCATTATAAATTTTTCTCTAGGTGCAACCGTTCTTTAATAAGAAAAATCCTGAAGTTATACAACCTGAAATTTCCTCTAATTCAAAAGGTTTTTGAGCTTGTGTGCTAATTGTTTATTTAAAACACTGAAGAGCTGCTTCTAACTTTTGATATATAACATGGCCTCATTCCAACTTTATTACATAGAGAAAACTATCTTTTACTCTTATAGCACATTAGTTAAAAAATTATATATTGTTTATTTTTCAAAATTCAGGGGTTACTGATTTATAACTCATGTCAGTTTTATAGAATTTGATTTTTAATCTGATGGTTATGTTTTTATTTGCTATCTACTCTCCTTTATATGAATTTCTTTCATAATCTATTACTGAGGTTTTATGATGTCATCCTACAATTTTCTCCATTAAATTTCAAATCTTCTTTTCCCCTCTTGTCAATATGTTACTTTAATCTTTACAAAAATCACTCTACTTGCACAGTAAAAAACCTACTTTGTTTTAAATATATTTTATTGAGTGTGCCTAACTAAACTCCAGAGAATTTAAAATGTGAATGTTTCCAAAAACCATCTTTTTTTCCAAAAAAACTCACTGTGTTTTACCTACAGATTTTAATTTTCTATATAATATTGTTTAATTTTTTTTTGCATCTTTTGAGCTATAAAGCATTTCTGTAACTTAAAAATTGGAGTTGTCAACTTAAAAAAACTGTTTTGGTGCCATTTTTTTTGCACGTGTTTCATATTTTCACTAAATCTCAAATACCTCCTTAGTATTATTTTATTGACCTAAAGTGGTGTATCTTGTTTGACTCATAATTTCCTATTGCACCTCTGTACACAAAGGGAGTAAAATTTGTTAGATAATAAACCTAACTTTCTATATAATCAATGTTTACATTTCATTACGATCAAACTTTACTGTTTAATCCCACTTTTTTCTTGTAAACTACTAGAAAATGGCTCTAAAGATGTTTTACTGTTGGTTTCTTATGAGCTCACAGCTCTTTTAACTAATTTTGATAATATAATGGCAAAA
The DNA here is from genome assembly GCA_031002005.1 of Vandiemenella viatica. NCBI lineage: Eukaryota > Metazoa > Arthropoda > Insecta > Orthoptera > Morabidae > Vandiemenella > Vandiemenella viatica. Next base: position 273,409,342 of record CM061920.1, read on the forward strand.
TTAAGGCTATATGACAATGTGTCAATTTGTAGCAAACAACCTCAACTTTCACATAAAAGTGTCAAGTGTCATTTTTGTTCGATGTGACTACCATTTGTCATGCAGCAAACATCCCACTGGTAATCAATTTTTCCCCACACTCGTTTGTAGCAAATCGGGTGTAACTTGTGAAAGAGCAGCGTACCTTCAATTTTTCAGGTCAGCCAAATTGTTTGCTAGGGGAGGAACATACACACAATCTTTAAAGAAACCGCAGAGAAAGAAATCCATTGGTTTCAAGTCGGGACAACAAGGTGGCCATGATATTGGCCCTTCACCACCAATCCACAGACCTGGGAAGTGATTATCTTGAACCACCTTGTGGAATTGTAGTGGTGCACCATTTTTCTGATAGTAAACCATTCCATCTTGGTCATCTTCATCGATACGGTTGCAGAGTTCATTTCGTGAACCAGAACACACAGCGAGCATGCCTCGCACCAGTGAAAGTAGCCATTTTAACTGTGCACTACACTGGCATTCATGGTAGCGTAATGGTGTATTGATTCACTACTTGTATCAAACATGAGGTTGTTTGGTACAAAATGACATATCTACCGATTCTATAAGTTATCTCAACAAATTTCTATATCATTCCAAAGTTGTAAAGTTATTTTTGACTCACCCTGTATATCTTTTTTTTAATCAACTCAATAGTATTGCACACACTTTCAGCTGTAAACATTGCTCACTAATATTGGACTCTTAGGGTCTGCATCAGGATTCAAAATGTATGAGGGTCACTCAATAAGTCATAAAATTTAAGAGATGGCGCACATAGTGTCATAAACTATTTCTTTTTAATAATCATCATTACTCACTAGATTACTGGTAAAATTTCTGCTTTGTCCAATGTGTGGTTTCATTTTTATTGTTCATAAAGAAAAATGGAAAAAAACAGAGTTTTCAGGGGCTAAACACTTTTATTTAAAAGGCTTAAAAATAAAAGAGTTCAAATCTAATCGGGAAGAAGTTCATGGTACATCTGCTCCTGCATTTGCAACTGTTTACAATTTGCTGTTTGAACATGGCCGCACAAGTTGAACAATGTTTGGGACGTCGAGTGGAAGTGACCACCTCCGAAATCATTGACAAAATCCATGCTATGGAAGGTATATCACAAGATGAAATGTACAATTTTTCATGAAAAATTATATGTGAATTTTTATTTTCACAAGATGGTTGCCACATTTACTCTCAGTAGACAATAAGTGCAATCATGTAGTCAACTCTTAGGCTCTGTTTTGGCACTTTGCGCTCTCTCGTTTATGTGTCAATCTATAACTGTAGATGAAACATGGATACACTAATATATATAAGAAACTAAGAACAGTACCAACCGTGGGTTGTCGAAGGCTAACAGACTCCAAAGAAAGTAAAATTGTGACATCAGCTGGCAAAGTGATGGCCATTGTTTTTTTGGGATGCATGCAAAATCATCTACATTGATTTCTTTGAAAAAAAGAGAAACAATAACTGGAGCTTACTTTGCATCACTATTGCACCAGTTAGGTGAAAAAATTGATAAAAAAGTGTCCCTATTTGCAAAAGAAAAATAATATCTTCCATTACAACAATGCACAATACTTGCATGGTTTTGGTGGCCAAAATTATGGAATTAAAGTTCAAATTATGACAACCTATACTGTATTTTCCAGATTCGACCTCCAGTGGCCGTTTATAACTTAAAAAAAAAAGTGGCTCGACAGACAACAATTCACATCAAACAAGTAGGTCATCTCCAAAACAGATGCCTATTTTGGAGAACTTCCAAAATCCTACTTTATAGAAGGAACAGAGAAGTTAAAGAAGTGTTTTGAAAAGTGTATGGAACTAAAATGAGATTATGTTGAAAAGTAAAAAAATTACATAAAGTTGTTTCTGGTTTTTTTATTACCATTTTCTAAGGACTTATCGAATGACTCTCATAATTTGAAAAAAGATTCATTGCTCAAATATAATGCCTTACTTCTATTCTTTCCCTTCCATTGGCAATCTTGGTATAATTTATTCTTCATCAAAATTCTGAACTAAGAGACAATATCATTTAAATAAATAAATCAGTAACTGGGCCAGAGTTGGAGGTGAGAGGGCTGCAGTTACTTAAAAAAGACAAATACAAAGGCACAAGGTTTCTGGCAACTCGTAAGTAGTATGCAAAATGAAATGATGTATATGCCAAGGTGGACACTAATGTCTGCATTAAACCCTACTGGGTAGCAGTATTTGAGTTGCCATATACTTAGTTTCCTCTTTTTAAAAGACTAAGTTGTTACCCAAAATATTTGTTTTTCTTTTCATTTTCAAATTTTACAGCACTTATATCTCAAATTTTAGTAATGAATATATTACTTTGTATATCCTTGTTTTTTTCTTTCCTTTTTTTTAAATTTGCATTAAAACATTTTTCTGTCATTATTAAAGCAAAACAAAAAAACATGTTGAGTGTCTGCTCTTATGGATATATCCTTTATTATTTTTTAAAATCATATCTGAACTGTTTTCTACTATCGGTCATCATATTACATGGTTAAAAATACATTTACACCAGAATTCTTTCTTTGGGTATATGTTATCTAGATCATTATTCTAATGAATAATTGTGTTGATTGTTTACTATCTGAAATTAGATTGTTTGCAGATGACATAATGCTGTATAAAAGGATCAAAACGATAGAGGACTGTAAACAGTTGCAGGCTGATCTGGACAGGATATCTAGTTGGGTTGGTAAACATGGGATGAAGATAAATGCAAAGAAGAGTCAGCTAATTAGATACACAAATAAAAAACAAAAGGTAAATTATGAATATAAGGTGGGGAAAGAATTGCTTACTGAAGACTTGAAATGTAAATATCTCGGCATTACATTTGATAACAAGCTTAACTGGGCAGGACACATTGGACAGGTGGTAGGAAAAGGTTTCAAAACTCTGCACTTGTTGGAAAGAGTGATGAGAGGATGCACGAGAGAAGTAAAGGAATTGGGTTACAAAACTTTGGTAAGACCATTGCTCGAATATGGTAGTGTAGTATGGGACCCACATTTTGAGTATCAAATACAGGAGTTGGAGAAGGTGCAAAGAAGGGCTGCTAGATTTGTTTCTGGAAATTATCGCAGAATGCAATCAGTGACAGATATGATAAAGGAGCTGGAATGGGATTCATTGCAAGACAGGAGGAGGATGAGGAGGGTCATGGGAGTGTACAGGGCGTATACTGGCGATGAGGCATGGAAAGATATTGCAGTAGGTATGAAAAGTAGTTCATGGAAGGGAAAAGATGACCATGACCACAAGCTGGCACTCGATTTCAGGCACAAGGGTGTGGGAAGATTTTCTTTTTTAGGTAAGGGTATCAGGGATTGGAATGAGTTACCAAGGGGAATGATGAATAACCTACCGAAAATGTTAAAAGAATTTAAAGTTAAAATTTGTAGAGGGCAAATGTAGGTGAGTGTAGGACAGGGGGAAGTTGGGTGTGTAGGGAAATTGCCACCGGAGCGAGTGCTCCATTGCAATTAAATTAAATTAAATTAAATTAAATTATTGTATGTCATAATTTCTCTGTTTTCTTATGTAAATATGCCATTCAGTTTCTTGATTTCTGATAAAATGTGAGAGTACATAGGTAAGATAATGGTTCAATTTAAATCCTGAGAATGAGGCAATAACAGAGATGATACAATGGCTTTTATTTTGGACACTGCTTGCTAAAAATGTAAAATTGTAATAGATGTTAATCTTTGTTTTTTATCTTAATTTCAGAAGTGTAACTTTATCATATTCATGTGTGCAGTAATGAACTAACATGATTGATTCAATCATCCACACTGTATTATGAGCAATAATTAGATCTTAAATGAGATTTTATCTGAAGGAAAAAATCTCTCCCATATGTTGCAGTATTGTTTGATCATCTCGGAACTTTGGCAACTGGATCTTGGAGAAGTGCTAGATTCCACAGCAAGCAAGCTCCACAGTGGAAGTTACCTGGATTACACTGTTGTATTCAATGTGGTAAAGTGTATCGTTGGAAAAAAAATCTGCAGTGTCACATTAGGCTTGAGTGTGGAAAAGAACCTCAGCTGCATTGTCCCCATTGTCCACATAGAACAAAACACAAAAGCAGTCTTCAAAAACATGTATTAAGAAGGCATCCGCAGATGTAAAATTGAAATACTATTCTACGCTATTTAAGTTTCATCACATCCAAATAATACGTTACTGCTTAGACTTATAAATATTAAAACTGTTTAGAGAATTCAAAAATACTATTTTGCTATATTTTAGTTTTAAATGTGCATAGTATTTGTCTTGCTTTTGCAAACTGTGTTTAAATTTTAAGCCATTATTCATTTATTAGCTTTATATCTTAACAGGTGACGTTCATTCAGGTTCAATAAAAGAATTATTAAAATAAAAAAATCACAAAAATTAATCACTGTAATTTCATTACTGCTTTTTAGCTACTTGTCTTCCTCATCTAAAGGAGTACTAAAACTTTTGGAAAGATAGTTTTTTTTTTACTGTTATTGAGCAGGGTAGAATGATTGTAACTGTGATATATGTGTGCAATTTAGTGCCAATCAATTTAAGATACAACTAGGTATTGGATTGCAGTGTAGAACATGAGTTATTGAATATTAAATAAAAATTGGTTGAATTAATTAGATCATTTTTCTGCACTGGCAATCCCCACTATCATATTTCAGACACGTTGCTTTTCACTACCTGTTACCTCTTACCATGGTCAAAGCAACAACATATGTACATCACCCACAAAAATACAAATTTTAGATACATTGTAGCATACACACCGAGCGGGGCGGTGTAACGGTTAGCGTTCTCGCCTCGTATTCGGGAGGACGGCGGTTCGAATACCCGTCCGGGCATCCAGATTTGAGTTTTCCATGGTTTCCCCAAATCACTCTAGGCAAATGCTGGGATGCTTCCTTCAAAAGGCCATGGCCGAATTCCTAGCCCCCATCCTTTCCCGTCTCTAAAGACCTCAATGTTAAAAAGAGACGTAAAGCAGTTAAAAAAAAAATGTAGCATACACAGCATGATATTGAATGATGTCTACCTTGTTATGTTCAGTAAAGTATGTATGAAAATTATCAAAGACCAACTCCACTAATTTCCCTGGATTTTATAGTGTATTTTTTGTTTTTAATTTTTTTTAAATTTTTAAAGTAATTATTCTCTTGGTGTGAGAATAAATAAATTATAAACATTTCATAAAATTTAAGAAAAAAATAAGTTTGCTCTGGCTGATGTATTCCAATTTTTATTACAGACATCACAAGGAATATGTCAGGTTAAAAATTATTAATATTATTATTATTTTACACTTCTTGTCTGGAAACTTCTTCCATGTTGAATTATACTGCAGTAGAATGTAACCACCAGCTAGGACACTTAAAAACATCAATTTCAGTACACAGATTGAGATTTTTTTTTCCACAAGTTGCAATATATACGAATGTAAAACATAATTCCACTGACTAGCTGTATGTGTTGTAACTGCACTGTTTGCAAGTTTCTCATTATGCTTATGCTAATATTCTAGTTGTGCAAGGCTGAGAGCTTGGATCATTATATTTTTTATATATTTTAATCATTGGCTGCAGTATGTAGTTGGCAGTCATTTACCAGTTTGCAGATTCTTGTCTGTAGGTTAAGATGTTTGAATTTATCATATTGCACCCACAAGAGAATCATCTGCTTTGTTTCTTAACAATGAACAAAAGATATAAACAATGGGTAAACACAATGTTCCCAGTAAATGTTAGAAAGTGTAAATTTGGAGAAAACAATTATCAATATACGAAAAATTGAGTAAATTTCTTCATTGATTTCAAAGCTGTTAGTCATTGTGTTGTTTCACTCTATATATGCTATTCTAAAATCTTATTTGGGTCTAATATGCTGCCCTTTTCAGTTGGAGAAAACAATAATCAACATAAGAAAAATGCAGTAAATTTCTTTACTAATTTCAAAGCTGTTAGTCATCAAGTATATTGTTTCACTCTTCTAATAAAACATGCTACTGTCATATCTTATTTGGGTTTAATATTCTGCCATTTTCAGTCAGGACATGTCAGGTTTAAAGTCAGCATGAAGTATGTCACACTTCAGATAAATTTTCAACCAGGTAGCCAGTAGATCATATTTAAGAATCAGTTTCTATAACAGGTTTCCATACTTTCTAATTGTATTATTAGTATCCTACTTATATCCAGAAACTAAAATCTTAATTCTTCTACCAATAACCATCAAATCATCATTGCCAACATATACATTATGCTTTTTCAGTACTCTCTTCACCTGCATCCTATCTTCGAATATCTCCCGACCTGTTCCCTTATCAAACTGATTGTGTTCTGTTGTAATTTGCACAAACAAATCTAGCTGCCCTTTTTTACACTCTCTGCAGCACCTGCATTTGATACCCTAAATGTTAGGTTCCAAACTCCTCTATCATACTCAAGCAGAAGTCTGACAAAGAATTTGTAACTGAGTTCCCATACTTCAGTGGTACATCCCCGCACCACCCTCTCCAATTAATGGAGGATTTTGAAACTACCACTTGCCAAGGTGCCATGGCCAATTCAGTTTTGTTATCAAATGTTATTGAATGATATTTTTATTTAATATCTTCAACAAGTAGTTCAACCTCTGCTATCTAATAATACATGACCTCATTTATCAGTATGAAGCTGACTATCTTTAGTTTTGGCTGCTTTCACTGTTGATCTACACAGTGAGATTAAACTATCAACAGAATCATTCATTAGGATAATGAACAGAAATTGTCCCTATACAATACCTTGTAGACTCACTGTTTCAACTTCCACCTCTTATTCTATTTCGTCTCCTGCCATAAATCTGAGCTTTCCACCATTCAATAATTCCTCCACTCATCAATTCCAACACCTTTTACCTTATTTATCATATTTCATGGCTCACTCTGTCAGATTCAGTGCTGCATTATTAATATGACCTCTTGTGTCCATTTCATTTAAAATATCTTGCATATAGCCCACTAACTCAAAATCACACAAACATCCTCTCTTATTCCTACGTTTAAAACCAGTTTTTTCCTAACAGACATTTCTGATGTGGTTGCATATCAATATCTCCAACAATAAGTCTGTTAAATAGTTTATATCCATGTGATGAAGCAGTTATTAGGGAATATGTGTAGAATAACAGGGAAGCAGTTTGATTAAAATATTTAAATTCTGTATATTTGAGATAGTTCATAACAGTTTCAAAGGATTTCAGGAAATCCATGAAAACTATGTAAATATTTAATTGCATAAGTTTGGCACAAGGACACTAATCACCTCCTTATCAACATGACCTAATACCCCTCCATTTTTTGGCATGGATTTCCTGAAGTGGAAGCACATCATTAAACAGGCACAAACAGAGAAATGAATAAGAGGAGCAGTGACTGTCAAATTTAAATCTTTGAGGTTAGCACATAAGAGAAAACTATCAAAATATTAATTAATAAATGTTTCATGAGAGAACAGTAAGCATGAGGTGCTAAATTAATTTGTTCTGCATCATTTCAACTGTTTCATAATGTTGAAGGAGAAAGTATAGATATATTTCCATTTTTGGGGGTTGTTAGTTGAGTACAATGACAATTGTCACTAAGCAGGTGAAATGCAACAAATGTATCCTTTATAAAATGTCCAAATTTCAGGATGGCAGTTCATATTAAGTTGTCATTGAGGCTAGTTAATGCTAGTTTGTATCACACAATGGGGCAAATTTGAATAAAAAGTGATATAAGTTTCTGAAAGTAGTTTCAAAATATGGTAAAAGACTTTAAATGTAAACAGAAATTTATTAAATCGTTTTTGCATTTTTGTAGATTTTTTAGGAGGTTAACTGAATTTACTTGTTTTACCATGTGGTGTAAAGAGGTCTGTAAGCATGAGATGGCTCTCTGGTATGTGTGAATCTGAGTATTTTCGAAAAACTTATAATGTTTCTAACTAGAAGTCCATGATTTTATTTGTTTTAAAATGGCAAAATTTAGTATCTTTCACATCCCTGTATCAGCAGGGATTTTCGTAGGCTCCTAACCTAACCTTCACCTCTGACACAGCTTGCTGTGTAATGTGGAGTATGTCAGAACACTTCCATGGTTCGGATTCCATGTTAAACTGATGGTTCACTGTACCCGGTAGGACTACTGGGTAGGTTATGAGGCTACGACAGGGGCGGAATGCACAGGCAATTGAAACCTTGTCACCAGGTTTTTAGGACCACACAAAATTATTATTACTACTGTTACTATTATTATGATTATTATTATTGTACCTATAACCACTTTCAGTTTTGATCACTGGTTTACTGAACTCTCTACTAACTACCAAAACTGCTTTATGCTTCCTTCTGTAAACTAAGATCCTACAAAGTTATCGTCTGGTTTTATGAGGAAGATATCCAATTTGTTTGTTTGCTTGTCGTCTTCTCAGCCACCTGTGTATACCATACTCTTCTTGCTAGAATATTTTCTAATACCTTGTGTTAATAATCGTATTTTCTTCCCAGTCGACACCTGATGAACTGAAGTCCCCACCAGTAATGACCATTCTATACTAACCTTTGAACTCCAAATATGAATTCAATTTCTCCACAAGCGCTTCGTCTCCATCATTCTTCCACCATGGTAAGAAGCTGAGACTGAGGGTTCTGCACATTCCGAGTGAGAAACGGAGCCCTTATGGATTCACTTATCTGTCTACCCATCTCGTTTGCCTACTATACTATCTTAGGAAACCTTTATTCTAGAAATTTTAATTCCTGCAATATGATTCCAAATTTTTAGGTTTGCATCTTTCATTTCCCATCCATACTTCCTGTCAGGTTGATTTTTCCCCAACCAGGAGCCATCAGCCGATGTTCTGCATCTTCTCTTAGCTGCCAGCCTCCATCAAGCAGCTACCTCTCTCTTTTGTTGAAGAAGGGAAATAAGCCTGAAAATTTCAATGCTCTATATTTATAATTGCTTTTCCGTGTTTGGCGCCTTAGCATTCTTCAGCTTTGGTAAATATATATATATATATATATATATATATATACACTCCTGGAAATTGAAATAAGAACACCGTGAATTCATTGTCCCAGGAATGGGAAACTTTATATACACATTCCTGGGGTCAGATACAACACATGATCACACAGACAGAACCATAGGCACATAGACACAGGCAACAGAGCTTGCACAATGTCGGCACTAGTACCGTGTATATCCTCCTTTCACAGCAATGCAGGCTGCAATTCTCCCATGGAGACGATCGTAGAGGTGCTGGATGTAGTCCTGTGGAACGGCGTGCCAAGCCATTTCCACCTGGCGCCTCAGCTGGACCAGCGTTCGTGCTGGACGCGCAGACCGCGTGAGACGACGTTTCATCCAGTCCCAAACATGCTCAATGGGGGACAGATCCGGAGATATCGCTGGCCAGGGTAGTTGACTTACACCTTCTAGAGCACGTTGGGTGGCACGGGATACATGTGGATGTGCATTGTCCTGTTGGAACAGCATGTTCCCTTGCCGGTCTAGGAATGGTAGAACGATGGGTTCGATGATGGTTTGAATGTACCGTGCACTGTTCAGTGTCCCCTCGACGATCACCAGAGGTGTACGGCCAGTGTAGGAGATCGCTCCCCACACCATGATGCCGGGTGTTGGCCCTGTGTACCTCGGTCGTATGCAGTCCTGATTGTGGCGCTCACCTGCACGGCGCACAATACGCATACGACCATCATTGGCACCAAGGCAGAAGCGACTCTCATCACTGATGGTGACACGTCTCCATTCATCCCTACGTACACGCCTGTCGTGACACCACTGGAGGCGGGCTGCACGATGTTGGGGCGTGAGCGGAAGACGACCTAACGGTGTGCGGTATCATAGCCCAGCTGCATGGAGACGGTTGCGAATGGTCCTCTCTGATACCCCAGGAGCAAGAGTGTCCCTAATTTGCCGGGAAGTGGTGGTGCGGTCCCCTACGGCACTGCGTAGGATGCGACGGTCTTGGCGTGCGTCGCTGCTGTCTTGACCCAGGTCGACGGTCACGTGCACCTTCCGCCGACCACTGGCAACAACATCGATGTACTGTGGAGACCTCGCGCCCCACATGTTGAGCAATTCGGCGGTACGTCCAACCGGCTTCCCGCATGCCCACTATACGCCCTCGCTCAAAGTCCGTCAGCTGCACATACGGTTCACGTACACGCTGTCGCGGCATGCTACCAGTGTTAAAGACTGAGATGGAGCTCCGTATGCCACGGCAAACTGGCTGACACTGACTGCGGCGGTGCCAAACCGCTGCGCAGCTAGTGCCCTTCGACGGCCAACATTGCTGTTCCTGGCGTGACCGCTGTGCCGTGCGTTTGATCATTGCTTGTACAGCCCTCTCGTAGTGTCCGGAGCAAGTATGGTGGGTCTTACACACCGGCGTCAATGTGTTCTTATTTCAATTTCCAGGAGTGTATATATATATATATATATTTACCAAAGCTGATCCACCCAGACTGCCACACACATCCTTATTGTTTCCTACTATTGGACTCGCCACTTGTACTACAATACACATCATAAACAAATATGCCAACCACTATTTCATTTAAAGGCCTCACCACCAACCAACTTCCCATCAAAATGAAATAATGCATACAAACAGTATACACCAGCAACCTAGTCCCAGTGTGAACAATTTTTTTCTTTCTTAAAAAAACAACTGTTTTACAGTGAGGTGTTAGAGTCTTCCCATAAACCGCAACTCTCTCCAAACTTCATAGATGGGAATTATCCTTGAAACTAGGTATCCTTCTTGTCTTAACCACTGATATGAACCTTCCAATAGACCCAGCACTTATTATAATTTATTCGAATACATGTAATTTATAAATCTTAAATATAATATCCTTTGTTTATATTATCTTATGTTTATTACTTTTGTAATAATATTTAGTCATAATTATCAAATCAGTGTTTTCCCACCCCACTTCAGTACCACTTCTGCCACCCTTGCTTTGTTATTATTATTATTATTAATTTTTAATTGTGATGGAGCTAATGCTCCCGTGGCAATTCCCCTAGTCATCTGATTACCCCTTTATATATATACAAAAAAGGATAGTGAAATGAACCACCACTTACTTTAGATGATGGTTTCATGGGGGTGAACACATAAAAAAAGACAAGAACAGGAAAAGCAATGAATATTTTGGGACTTGGCCCTTCATCAACAGGAGAACATCACGGATGGAGGGTGGTGAAGGATGTTCATTGATTTTCCTGTTCTTGTGTTTTTTTTTTTTATATGTACACCCCACAAAACCATCATCTAAGGTAAATGGTGGTTCATTTCGCTATCCCTTTTTTGTAAATCCATTCGCTACTTAGCTCCTATTATTTCCTGGTTACTATATATATATCTATACTAATATTATAAAGCTGAAGAGTTTGTTTGTTTGTTTGAATGCGCTAATCTCAGGAACTACTGGTTCGAATTGAAAAATTCTTTTTGTGTTGAATAGACCATTTATCGAGGAAGGCTTTAAGCTATATAACATCACGCTGCGACTAATAGGAGCGAAGAAACAATGGAAAATGTGGAAAAAACGGGGAAAATTATTCATCTTTGAGGGCTTCTGTTGCGTGCGCTACGAAAACGGTTCATTCGAATTGAAAAATTCTTTTTGTGTTGAATAGACCATTTATCGAGGAAGGCTTTAAGCTATATAACATCACGCTGCGACTAATAGGAGCGAAGAAACAATGGAAAATGTGGAAAAAACGGGGAAAATTATTCATCTTTGAGGGCTTCTGTTGCGTGCGCTACGAAAACGGTTCATTCGAATTGAAAAATTCTTTTTGTGTTGAATAGACCATTTATCGAGGAAGGCTTTAAGCTATATAACATCACGCTGCGACTAATAGGAGCGAAGAAACAATGGAAAATGTGGAAAAAACGGGGAAAATTATTCATCTTTGAGGGCTTCTGTTGCGTGCGCTGCGAAAACGGTTCATTCGAATTGAAAAATTCTTTTTGTGTTGAGTAGACTATTTATCTAGGAAGGCTTTAAGCTATATAACATCACGCTGCGACTAATAGGAGCGAAGAAACAATGGAAAATGTGGAAAAAACGTGGAAAATTATTCATCTTTGAGGGCTTCTGTTGCGTGCGCTGCGAAAACGGTTCAAGATACCAAAAAATATGTATGAAAGGATTATTCCTCTTGAAATGATCTAAAAAAATGTCCGCGACAGTATATGTCTATCTTTTGAGATTAACTCACTAGAACCGTTTTATGGTAATCAAATTTGGTCGAAATTAAATGCATTATTACCAATTATTTGTTAGAGTTCTATCAACATAATAATATTAATCTTTATCCAAATAAATGTGTTGTTGATTAAGAGTATTTAATTGTGAACAAAATTGTCTTTGGCATCACTTAATTTCAATGAACATCTTAGAAGATATTACGCGCGGTCGGCTCCCTTCTGAACGGTTGTATGCAGCGAATGCGTAATGAGAATCAAGATATGACATTAACATACAATAATGATATATACAATGATGGACTAATCATAATTGAAGATCAAATTCATGAGATTTGCGATAAATCACTAACCGATTTTGGGCTAACCTGTATCAAAAAGGATTAATTCACTTATCATCTGGATCCGTTAGAAGTAGCGTTGCGAAAACCGTATGATCTAAATGAATTAAATGAGTATATTACTCAAAATGAACCAAAATTAGTTAATGACCAGGTGACCGCGTATAATTGTGTTATGCGAAGTGTTCGTTTTAATGAAGGAAAAGTATTTTTTTTGGATGCTCCCGGTGGAACCGACAAGACCTTTATTACTAATCTTATATTAGCAAAAGTAAGGTCTCAGGGAAAGCTAGCTTTGGCAGTAGCGTCGTCAGGTATCGCTGCAACTTTATTAGCAGGTGGACGCACAGATCATTCCACTTTTAAACTGCCCCTAACTGTTTCTTTACAGAAAGATAGCGTGTGCTCTATACGTAAAAATGGTCCTTTGGGAAAAGTTTTACAAGATGTCAGTTTAATAATCTGGGACGAATGTACCATGATCCATAGAGCTCATGTGGAGGCTCTAGATAGGACTCTTAGAGATATTAGAAGCTGTGATAAAATCATGGGTGGGATTACTGTTATGTTTGCTGGGGACTTTCGACAAACTTTACCAGTAATAGTAAGGGGAACTAGAGCAGACATTGTAAAGTCTTGTCTTAAAAGTTCCCCATTATGGAAGTTTGTTAACATTTTAAAATTAACTACAAATATGAGAGCACATTTGGGAAGAGGTAGTATAACTTTTCCTTCAAAGTTACTTTTAATAGGAGACTGGAAAGTACCTCATTTTGAAAATAAAATTGAAATTGATCGCGATTTAGGAGAAAGAGTAAGTAACATTGAGGACTTAATATCGAAAGTTTACCCTGAAATCAGCGAAATAGAAAATAAAGATCATCAATGGATGTGTCAAAGGGCAATATTGGCGGCGAGAAACAGTAGCGTGGACGAAATTAATGACCTAATTTTAAGTAAACTTCCAGGAGACATAGTTACCTACACATCTATTGATAACGTAATGGATCAAGAAGATGCGGTACATTACCCACAAGAGTTTCTTAATTCTTTGAACCCAAGTGGCCTTCCCCCATATTCCCTCAAGTTAAAAATAGGTGCCCCAATAATTTTACTTAGAAATCTCAAACCACCAAATTTATCTAACGGAACCCGACTTCAAATTAAATTTCTACGCAATAACGTGATCGTTGCAATAGTTTTGACTGGTCCAGCAGTTGGTCAAACAGTGCTTATACCTCGCATCCCAATGATTCCAAATGATTTACCTTTTAATTTTAAAAGAATTCAATTTCCCGTTAAGCTATCTTTCGCCGTTGCAATTAATAAATCACAGGGGCAAACATTTAAACACGTAGGAATCGATTTACGTCAAGACTGCTTTTCACACGGCCAACTATATGTCGCGTTGTCAAGATCGGGTTGCGGAGAAAACCAATATGTTCTTCTGCCACAAGAAAATAAAACTAAAAATATAATTTACGCAGAAGTACTTTAAAATAATTATGTTCTTTTAAAAACTTAAAAACTAAACTTGCAAAAAATTGTCTAAAATAATAACAGAAATTGAGGCGGACAAAGTCGTGGGTAACTGCTATAATTTATAAAGCTGAGGAGGTTGTTTGCATAAATAAATATGATGCCCAAAATAACTATTCCACGCGGACGAAGTCGCGGGCACAGCTAGTTCTTTTATAATTGGAAAGATAAATTCCTCCCCCATTTACTTTTCAGATTTACAAATTTTAATTTTAAATTCCTTAAGCATTTTTGGTAAATTATTCATCACTTCACTTGGTAATTTGTTTCAATCCCTGACATCCTTACCATCAAAAGAAAATGTTCCCACTCCCTTAAGCATGAAATCAAGCGCTAGCTTGTGGTCATGGTTGCCTTTCCCCTTCCTTGCACTACTCTTTCTAATTCTTTGACCAATATTCCTCAGAGCCCCATCACCAACATATGCCCTGTACATTCCCAATGCTCTCTTCACCTTTGTCTTTCCTCCAATGAGTCCCAAACTAGCTCCTTTATAATATCAGTTACTGACTGGGTCCTGCAATAATTTCCACAAACAAATCTAGCTGCTCTTCTTTGAACACCCTCCAACTCCTGTTTTTGATAACCAAAATGTGGGTCCCAAACTACACCACCAAATTCAACCAATGGTCTGACAAAAGTTTTGTAACCCAACTCCCTAACTTCACTGGTATATCCTCTCTTCACCCTCTCCAGTAAATGAAGGCTTTTGTTACTTTTTCCTACCACCTGGCCAATGAGCTCTGCTCAGTTGAGCTTGTTATCAAACGTTATGGCAAGATATTTACATTTCAAGCTTTCAACAAGCAATTCTGACCCCAACCTATAATTATAATTGACCTTTAGTTTTATTATCAGTGCACCTATAAAGCTGACTCTTAGGGGCATTTATCTTCATTCCATGATGACCTACCTATTCTATCCAGGTCACCATGCAGCTGTTCACAGTGTTCACCTGTCTTGATCCTATTGTATACCATTATATCATCAGGAAAACCTTAATTCTCAAAGTAACCCATCAACACAGTTATTCATTACAATAATGAACAGTAACCTTCCCACCACACTAGGGTGTGGCACTCCCATATTTAATTCCACCTCTTTTGATGATATATTTCATACTCTAATACTTTGTTTTCTGGCGTTTAAGAATTCCTCTATCCAGCAAGTAACTTTTTCATCCAATCCAGTAAACAAGGGCAGATCGGAAAGTAACACACAATAATTTTTTCCCCAAAAAGTTTAATATTATCTCACGTCTT
The DNA here is from genome assembly GCA_031002005.1 of Vandiemenella viatica. Taxonomy (NCBI): domain Eukaryota; kingdom Metazoa; phylum Arthropoda; class Insecta; order Orthoptera; family Morabidae; genus Vandiemenella; species Vandiemenella viatica. The sequence goes on from CM061920.1 coordinate 273,424,840, forward strand.
TGACCTACTTTTCTACATAGTTAAAAATTTTCTCAACACATTTCTCCCATCGGGGTACCAGTTTCAATATGCCCTGTTCATAGAAGTCCATTTGTTGGGAGTGTAACCATCTGCAGACTGCTGATTTCACTTCCGCATCTGTTGCAAAATGTTGGCCGGCCAGGAATTTCTTCATGGGACCAAACAGATGAAAGTCAGATGGTGCCTTGTCTGGACTGTATGGTGCATGCTGGAGCACCTCCCAGACAAAAGTGGTGAGTTTCTCATGAACAGAAGCAGCAACATGGGGACGTGCATTGTCATGAAGAAGTTTGACACCATTAGCATTAATGTTGCAGCATTTGTCACAAAGGGCACAACGCAACTTAACCAATGTTTTCATGTAGGCTGAAACATTCACAGTGGTTCCGTGTTCAGCAAATTCCACCAATAACATGCCAAACATGTCCCAGAACACTGTCACAAGCACTTTCTTAGCTGATTGAGTCATTTGGAATTTTTTTTGTACTTCGGAACCAACATGTTTCCACTTCATAGAGGCCTGCTTGGTTTCAGGCATGTAGTGGTATGCCCACGATTCATCACCAGTAACGATTCCTTTCAGAAAGTCATGCCCTTCTGTGGCGTAACGCGTTACATGATACCAGCTTGTCATCATTCGCTAGCCCTTCTAGTTTTCTGTCAGGTTCTTGAGCACCCAGCAAGTACTAACTTTATGGAATTTCAACGTGTGATGAACAATGTCGTACACTGCACCATAGGAAATTTTGAACATCTGTGATAAGGTTCGCAGGTGCACATGCTGGTCCTTCAAGATTGCTGCCTCAATGGCGCAGACATTTTGCGGAGTTGAAACTTTTACTGGCCACTCGGAGAGTGGCAAATCACTACGGTTCATGCGGTGCACACCACCTGGAGACATTGCAACAGTACAGACCGTCGTTCCCGTACATGCCACACATTTCCCTGTAAATTTCACTTGGTGAATGCCCTTTGGCCCACAAATTTAGAACTGCACTTCGCTGCTCTTCACACGTCAATGACAGTAACATGCACACCATTTTTGTTTAATAGTTTATGCTTCTGTTCTTAGAGCTGCACATGAAAACAAAATACCCTCTATAGTGCAAACTTCAAGCTACATCATTGTGAAATTTCAACATTCCAGCTGCAATACCTGGAGAGAAAAAAATTATTGTGCGTTACTTTCTGATCTGCCCTCGTATTTCAGTTTATTTAAAACCATTTTATGGCTCACTCTGTCAAATGCCTTAGAAATATCTAGTGACACACTATCAGTTTGACCTCCCGTATACCGTTCATCTGAAATATCTGAGATTCACATGAAAACCTCGCCTAAAGCCATGTTTTCAATCTGCAAACCATCTTCTTTCCTCACAGATGTTTCTGATGTAGTTGCATATCAATCTCTCCATCATTTTGCCTATCAGTGATGTCAAACTAATTGGGCTGTAATTTTCAACTCAATTTGCAACCCCTCCTTTATGAACCGATACTACAATCACTCTTTCCAACCCTCTGGTATGCAGCAAGACTCCAAACTAATTTTAAATAAAATTTCAAGGTAAGGTACAATACTGTATCCCTTAATCTTTAATAAATCTGTAGTAATATTATCTGCACCAGCCCCCTTACTTTGTTTGATTTATTCCCTATTTGCATGCCAAGTGTCAGTATGGTCACAACCGATCTCCTCTCCATGTGTCTTATCTACTAGCGAGACCAAGGTTCATTGCTAAAATATTGTATTATACATATTAGTGTCTTTTTTTGTATGGAAAAAAGAAAAAGTAAGTTTAACACTTACATAATTAAAGACTGGGTGGTTGTGGTGACAAGAAAAAAAAACTCTGTATAAACACAGAACTGTCATATATTATTGGATATGATTTTTCCTTATTTCTGACCTAGTGTTGTAAAAAGCGTTTGTTTTCTAACTTAAAAAAAAAAACACGAAAAAAAGTATGAAAAAAAAACATGTTTTTTTTCTGTGATACGTTTTTTTTCATAACTACTAAATATCAAAATTTTTGAGGCATTTATCGTTTAATATAACTGTTTTAGAGTTTATACTAAGTACTTATCTTCATTTTTAAATCTACTATATGTTTCTGGTTTAGTAGAAAAGAAAATTACGAAAATATTGGCAACATTGAAGTTTTCTTTTATGAACGGGGACTTCCCGAATAGGCTTGGTTGCACGGGAAGGAATCCCCGTTCCCCATTGTTTGGATTGATATTCGCTATTTGAACTAGTGCTGCCAACCGTACAAATTTATCTGTAGATCTACAGATTTTTTTAAAAAATTAGGAATTTTAAATTTATCTACATTTTTTTGCCTCTTTTTATTACTTATTGTGCTTTCCTCATATTCGTATACTTGTTAAAATTTCAGCGTATAGTGATACTGAGTCATTAAATTGTCAGTAATTATGAATTGTTTCCTTGCAACCGTTGGCATAAACCAACGATTGAAAAAGAAATAAAGCTCCTGTTTTGTATGATAATAAATTCAAACTTAAAAGACCGTAATAAGAAAATTATCAGCGCAGTCTTTATGCACAGTGTGTACTTTGCTCACAATTTAAAATTGCAATCTTAAAATCTTTTGTGTACAATAGAAGAACAACCAGTAAATGAAAATGTAACTATTTTCGAAGTTATGGATCTAGAGGAGCCAGAAGAAGAAACAGAAAATTCTGACACCAACCGAAGTATTGTTGGTGGTGCTGATACTAGTGAATGTGGTACTGACATAGAGGATGAATAAAATTGTGTTACCTGTATAGATACATTTATGAATCATTATGTAAGACATTATAGGATTCCGTAAGATTTAAAACACGCATTTAAAATGTAAGTTCCGTAAATAAAATTATAATTTATCAAATTTATTGTTTTCTGAAATAAAAACCAAATTTAGAAAAAAAACCCAGGGTGCTAGGTTTTTTTCATGTTTTTTTTCACAAATCCGAAAAAAAAACTTTTTTTTTTTTCAATTTGCAACATTATTCTGACCTATATCTTTTCCTGTATTCTTTCATAATTCTTGTAGTAAGTATTTTTTTCCCCTGTAAAACATCCTAATACTGTGGTAAAAGATGGGTTTTCTGTATATTTATTTTAAAAATGTATGATCTTACCCATATTTAACCATATTAATTGCAATTCAAATATTGTTGTATACACAGATTGTTATAAAAAAATTATTCTGTCCCACAATTATCATTGGTCAACTTTCTCCCTTCACCACTGGTTCACTCTTCCATCTTGTTTCATCTTTGGTTAACTCATGTGGTAGGACTGATAGTGAACACATCTTTCCACTGCCATATGTCTTGCCTCCTATGTGACTAAGGTTATTAATTGAAAAATTCTGAAATGTGTTTGTGGGTGTGGTTTTTTTTCCATATTCATCTGGTTTTCCTGCTTTCATATGCAGTAAGTGATGGTTTATTTTACCTATCCTATCTTATTATAGGTCGGTATAAGTTATGCATACCATAAAATCAGATTAATTGTACTGTTTTGGGATTAATATATGAAATATACGAAAAATTGCCGTATTTTACTGTATATATTTAATATGCAGCCACACTGGTGTATTATGCATATATTATGTTGTCATCAATTGTGCTAAGTGTGGTCTCTTTCTCTTTGCAGAGTGAATATTGCTGTTTAGCTCATTTATTTCCCTAACATAGAGAGTTTAAAATAGAATCTGTGCTGTTTAAGATAGTGGCATGCTGTATAATAGCATAGCTTAGTACTGTAAGAGTATCACTGATCATATTCTAAGAAAATCCATCAATCCCTTTCTTCCTCTTCCTCAAACTCATTACCCCTCTCAACATATGTACAATCCTTTCAGTTACTAATCTATCACATTTTCTATTTGAACATTATGTGTTATTTAATAATTTGATATTACAAGTATCTTTCATAAGAACGCAGTTTCTCTTGGCATTGAGAATATATGAAATGTTCTCGGGTGACTAGCCGAATTAAAGAAGTGTTATAATTACATGATATTTCAGCGATCACATTTGCTTTCGCCATCTTCTGGTGAAGTGCGGTCAAGAACATGCGATGTTGTTGAGCCAACCCAGACTCCTGCTGCTACGCTGTGATTGATTGGCTCTGGAACCTGTTGCAGCCGGGGTCCTGTCATGTTGCAACTTGATTTGATGCTTTGATGGAGCCATGGCTTGATTCGGTGCCCCTGTTCACATGGCCTGCAGCAGATGGGCCAAAAGTCATGTTTGAAGGAAACATCAGAAGACAGTAAGTTGCTCATCCATCTGCCAAGTCGAATTGTATCCGTTGCATGCCTGACTCATATTGAGCCAACCAAGACTCCTGCTGCTACGAAATATCATCTAATTATAACACTTCTTTAACTCGGTTAGTCACCTGAGAACATTTCATATTTACAAGTATCCTTGTTTTTGTTCCTTGTGTATCTAGTAATGTTTCCTTTCTTGGGTAGTGGATTTTGTCTATCCTCATTATTAACACTAGAAGTTTTTGAGACATAGCTAAAATGCATTAATCTTTTAAAAGAAATTGATTGTCGATCTTTATAGGAACAAACCTATTCTAATCTGTAGCTTATCGAGATGTTGTTCCAATACAGTTTTGCTTAATGTGGAAAACAGATTTGTACTATTTTTTCATCTGTTTATTAAAACTTATCAAAAAATATCATTCTGTACATTTTTCATAAGAAAATGCAGTCAAACTGGTATATTTATCATATTTTTTAATTCTCTACATTGTTGTGGCATCTCTTTTTTTTAAAAAAAAATACTTGACGAGTGTACCAGGTATAAGAGTGCTCTGTGAATTATGTATGTAGTAAACTCGTAGACTCCAAATAGAAATATGTTTAAAGATGTTAGTATATTTCTAATGCAAGTTAATACATTTACTTTTATCTTCTTTAATAATAGAATATCCTGTATCATACAGAAATGTTAGGTGGTTTTAATATGGAAAGGTAGATAAAGTTAACGCATCACTTGACAAATTGAAGGCAGCAGGGCTGTGTACATGAAAAAGCAGAACACAAACCACGCTCTCAGTGGTCACTTCAATAATTTATGGAGAGAATGAAGCACGTGATTAGGTCAGTGGTTAGTGCATGCTGTAAACTTCACTAGCTGCAATACGTTATAAAGGATTCACTCAAAATCTTGCGATTTTTGCTTTCTTTAATAGTAAAATGAAGTTTTTTCTTATGGTTATAGGATGAATCATAGAGACAGAAGACACATTGATTCAGTGGTAGGGCGCTAATGACCCCGCTGTCGACGCGCCCTAAAACAACAACAACAACAACGATTCAGTGGCCTTCATACTCATTATTAAACATTATTATGGTTCACCCGTTTTCATAGATGATAATTATGAGTTTCTTGGGGTTGACATCTGGGGTGGGGGGGAGGGAATTATTGAGGGTTTGGCTGCCTACCATTGTGGAAGAATTAGTGATGATGATGAGGCTCATGGTGAGAATTTAAATTTCTATCCAGAGCTCAGAGAAGGGAGTAGAATGGTCATTATTGATTGGGTCTTAAATCTACCAGGTGTCAACTTTTAATTTTTATTTAAATGTGATGGACTGCATGCTTCAATGGAAATTTCCCTATGCACCCATTTTCCCCCTTTCCTGTGTCCACCCTCTATCAATTTCATCTTTAAATTGTTTCAAGGTTTTTGGTAAGTTATTAATCAATCCTCTTGGTAACACATAACATACTAGCATTTGCCGCTGCTTCACGCGCGTTTTCTTTTGTATGTGTAAAAATTCTTTACCAATTTTATTCTATTACCATATATTAATGTAGAGAGGAGTGAATTCTAAATCATTTGTTTAGTTATTGCCTTAGGTTTGGTTTTCATACTGATGTTCGAGAGTTTTGTTTCATTCATATTTTAATGTTATACAATTTATGAATTAGTAGAAAAGCTATCTGAAAAATTAACTGTACTAATTCATAGACATAATTATTGTGAAAAGGGGAAAAACATGTTTAGAAAGGGTTTTATTTTTGTGATGTTTAAGAGAAATAAAATGTTAATTTTACCTTACTTAGTAGATTGGTCACTATAACGCCTCTGTGTGCCATTTTTAAATGCTGATGCAGATAACTGCATGATTTATTATTAATTTAATTGCAATGGAGTTAATACTCTGGCGTCAATTCTCCCAGTCATCTAATTACTCCTTTTTATTTTATTTTTTAACATTTTATAATTGGTGTGCTAAATTCTTCCCACATTTATTTTTCTGTTTTATAAATTTTAAATTTAAATTCCTTAAGGGTTTTTGGTACATTACTTACTCATTACTTGACTTGATAATTTGTTCTAATCCCTGACACCCTTACCAACAAAAGTAAATTTTCCTGCTTCCTTATGCATGAAATTGGGCACCAACTTGTGGTCGTGTTTCCCCTTACATGCACTATTCCTAATTCTTTGACCAATATCCATCATGCCCCTTCACCAACATATGCCCTGTATATTACCAGAACTCTATTCACCCTCCTACCTTCATCCAGTAATTCCCAATCCCAATTTAATTTTCTGATTTTTTTTTTTTTTTCCTTTTGCTGTTAGGATATTGGTTTTACTTTGACGATATGTTATTTTTGCTATAAACTATAAATTTATGTGGATTAAAACTAATCATGAGCAGTATCACACGTTAAGAATTATTTTTAATTTCCTTCGCTTTCAAATCACCGTATTACTAATGCCATTATTTCAGCCACATGTAAATAATTCCAAAATGTCATGATATGTTCATGGTACTGTGTATGTATTAATGCACGTTTAACTGAAGCTATGATTTTCAAACATCAATATTATCTGAGGTTGTGGTTTGGTTGAAGTACAGCCTGGACCATTATGACAGTTGATAAGCTTTGTTGAAACATAAGAGACAATATGGATTTAGCTTTATAATTAATGTGATTTAGCATCAGGATATGAATTATTTTAATTTATCTTTGCTTTCAATAAAGCCATATGATTGATGTTATTATTTTAGTTGCATATAGGTACCTCCATCAGGCGAAGATTCGATAGCGAAACAGCAAATGTATTAATGCGCATGTGACAGAAGCCAAGCTTGTCATTAGGTTTAAATGCAGCCTGAACCAGAAAGGCAATTGACACATTATGTTACAGCAGCGGTCGGCAACCTTTTAGCCGGCAAGGGCCACAAGGAAGCAAATCAAAGTAAAAGTGGGGCCGCACATACACAGTAAAAATGCGAAAACTCAGTTTTCAAATTTTATTAATACAAATGAAGAAAAGTTACAAAATTGATCTTACATACTAAATTCAGTGTGACGTTTGAGGTTGCATTTGACCGGTTACTTTTTGTATGTCAGCTTTCATGTTAGAAGTTGAAATCTGTAATATATCACTCAAATGCTAATCTGTGAGACGAGAAGCGTATTTATGTTTTCGATAATTAACGATTGAAAAAGTTTGTTCGCATAAATAAGTGCTTCCAAAAATTGAAATAAACTGCGGAACAAACTTTTTCAATTCGACAAAATTTAGACGGCAAGCTACCATAAAATTTGACCAAATCATTCATCTCGTAAAAGGCTATTTTTGGAATCTCATTGGATTGAAGTTCAATCACATTCATCTGTAAATTACTGGGTACATCCTCAACATCGCATGAATAAGGGTTAGCAAAAATCTTTGAAACCTGCTCGAAATCACCAAATCTGTCACTGACTTGACCTTGTAACTCCATTAAAATGTCTTTCATGTTCTCACTATCCCAATTAAAATCAATGCCAGCTTCGTCGACAGCCTTTAGACAGTTCAGAAAGTGATCTAATTTTTTTTCATCAATATGTTTTATGAAGAATCGGTTTTTAGTTTGGAACGCCTTTACGTCTGTATGCATATCAGTTATTAGTTTGTTTTCTCTTGAAAATTGACATTCAGCGTATTTAATTCACGAGTAAATTCTGTCAAAAATCCAAGATCTATTAACCATTGAGGTTCTGTTAGCTCTGGAACTTGGGCGCTAATGACCCCGCTGTCGACGCACCCTAAAGCAACAACAACAACAACAACAACAACAGCTCTGGAACCCATTTACCGTTTTGATTCATAAAATTGATTTCTTTTCTAAGATCGAAAAATCTTTTCAGTACTGCACCTCTACTTAACCATCTTTCTTCTGAATAATAAAGGACATCTTGATGATCTGCTTCCATTTCGGATAGAAACTCTCGGAATTGACGATGTGTCAACCTATTATTTCTGATATAGTTTACAGTGAATATCACGGTGTCCATTACTTTTCTCCATGAAACAACTCTGGAACATAACGCTTCTTAGTGGATAAAACAATGAAAACATAACAGTATTTCACATCCTATCTCTGCCAATTTTGTTTTAATTTTACCCAACAGGCCCTTGTTTTGCCCACTCATGTTTCTACCTCCGTCAGTTGTTAGACTTACCAATTTTTCCCACGCCAATTGCATTGACGTCACTGCCTGTTCTAAGAGACAAAACAAATCTTCCCCCGTAGTCGTTCCCTTCAAACTACATAACTGTAAAAGTTCCTCACACACGTTGAAGTACTTATCAATTCCATGAACAAATATTAGAAGCTGGTCAGTATCTGACACATCATTACATTCATCGGTAGCTACGGAGCACCATTCAAATTGTTGTGCTTTTTCCCGAAGTTTTTCTCATAAATTAGCGCCCAAATCTTCAGTGCGCCGGGTACAAGTTCTGGCATATAAGCTTATATTTTCAAATTTCTTTTCTTGATCTGGGCATACCTCTTCAGCCATAGCTAAGGCACATTGTTTTATTAATTCACTGACGGCAGACGGTCGCCCAGACTTCGAAAGTATTTCCGCTACCCTTAAACTCGCACGTATATTTGGCTCGTTACTTTGAATTTGCACCTTAAAAGCACTTTTTTGATTCTTGAATGAAGATTTGATTGAGTTGATTTTGTTTTTCCGGGAATCACCAACTAGGCACGCGAATGTTACTTTATGCTCGGTATCATAGTGACGTTTGACGTTATATTCTTTTTGCATAGCAAGGGGTTTTTGGCATATTAAGCATAGTGACTTTCCATTACAATAAATAAAACAGTATAAATCTGTCCATGAATCGTCAACACGCTATTTTCTTCAATTAACTTTTTTTTGTAGCCATCAGTAAAACTTATAACCAACAATGCCAAATACACCCTGTAAGAATAAAAGCCGTGTTGAAATCATGTCACTTAATTTCACTATGTAACTGTATGAACTATCAATATCTCACACTTACCGAAATGTAAACAAAATAGTAGGTACTCGTACGTCACAGAACAATAACTAAATCGTAGGTACAAGGCCGCGGCGGCGGTACGCACACATGAAATAACTTGTTTCACTCAATAACACAGCCAGCGCGGACGGACGGCCGGCGAGCGAGAGAAGATTATTGTCAATGCTGACCTATTGTTTCAATCATAGGAGAGAATGGGGCAATCGTTTCCTCTCGCACTTGTCCTGCTCTGTTCGCGTAGTTCATTCGCTGCGCTGTTAGATCGCGTTCACTCTTTTACGCATTTATATTTTATTATTTTATAATATGGGCTTTCGATATGATTTTTATAAGACGGACACGGGCCGCAAATAGAGAGGTCACGGGCCGCATGCGGTCCGCGGGCCGCGCGTTGCTGACTGCTGTGTTACAGCATAAGGCATAATGGATCTAGTTTTATAATTTACACAGTGTATCATGAGGTGTTAAGATGCCAAATCAACTTTTAATTTCATTGGTTGTATGTTGCTATCGCCATTAACTGAACTGCACGTATGGACATAAACCTTATAAAACCAAGGTTATGAAGTTATTTTATAGAAAGATCAGTTTATTTTACTGCTGGTGGTTTGAACAGCAGCCAAACTTTGTACACACATTTAATAATATTTGCAGACGAGAGCCACCAAATATATATTAATCGAATAAAGTCCATCAAAATAATAGACAGTTCTGTAGAAGTTATTAAGGAAAAAGTATATATTTACCCATAAGATTTTTAATTAGACTACTTTCTTTGAAAAAAAAAAACAACTTAATTTTGTATCCATAATGATATGTAATGAAAAAATATTGGTGTAATAATGTTTGTTGAACTTCCTTTAGTGATCACATAAGACATATTGTGCCAGAGACAAACTTTAACTTTCTACCAAAGACATTCTATGTATACAACTTAAATAGTCTAATGCATTTCACATGACAGCTGACCTGTTACGATGTAAATTAATGGTGATTACATTTGAATCATGTATTCCGTTTACTTCAGAGAACTGCGGTATAAAAAACAGAATAATAAAAGTAAAAAAGTAAAATGGAATTCTTAGATTAGTTAGATTTTTGCGAATGAAGTGAGCATCTGAAAGTGCATGATGATCCACGGCCCACAATTTCCCATACATAAAGGTTTTTAATTGCATTCTCCTTCCCATTTTACATATAAGTCATTAGCTATTTTCGCAGATTTTGACTCGTGCCATTAGTTCTAAAAATTTGAAAACTCCGTCCAAATTGCTGTCATAGTTTTTGTGCGGCTCCCGTTCAAATAAAGAGATATACCCAGCTTGCTTACAGACTTATAATAGTATAGATTACCTATGACAGAAAATCTTCCCATACCCTTGTGCCTTAAATCGAGTGCCAGCTTGTGGTCATGGGATCTTTTCCTTTCCATGAATTACTTTTAGTTCTTACACAAATACCTTTCCATGCTTCATCACCAATATATGACTCTCTTCACTCGTATGACTCTCTTCACCCGCCTCCTATCTTCTGATGAATTCCATTACAGCTGTTTTATCATCTCGTTAACTGATTCTGTTCTGCAGTATTTTCCAGAGAAAAATCTAGTAGCCCTATTTTGCACCCCCTCCAACTCCTGTATTTGATACCCAAAATATGGGTCCCATATTATACCACCATATTAAAGATGGTATAACCACAGTTTTTAATTCAATTCCTTTACTTCTCTTGTATATCCCCTCATCATTCTCTCCAAAAAGTGAGGAATTTGAAACCTTTTCCTACTACCTGTACAGTGTGTCCTGCCCAGTTGAGCTTATTATCAAATGTTATGCCAAGTTATTTACATTTCCAGCCTTCAACAAGCAATTACTTCTTCATCTTATAAATATAATCAACCTTTATTTTTTATTTGTGTATCTAATAAGGTGACTCTTATTTGCATTTATCTTCATCCCATGTTTAACAACCCAGCTAAATCACACTGCAGCTGTTCACAGTTTTCAATCATTGGATCCTTTTATGTAGCATTATACCATCTGCAAATAACCTAACTTCTGATAGTAAACCATCAACACAATCATTCATTAAAAACATTAGCAGCAATGGTCCCAGTATGCCATCCTGTGGCACTCCATTATCACTTCCCCTTCTTTTGATACCACAACTATTTGGTTTCTACCTTTTAAGAAATCTTCTACCCAGCAAATCACTTTCTCATCCACTCGAATAGTTTTTACCTTATTCACCACAATTTTATGCTCACTCTGTCAAAAACCTTTGAATCATCTAGTGCTACACTATCAATTTGTCCATTTCAGCTGAAAGATCTTGCATATATCCTACTAGCTGAAATTCATTTAAATATCCTTGCCTAAAGGCATGTTGCCTACTTGAAAACCACGTATTCTCCTCACATATATTTCTGATGTGGCAGCATATCAATCTCTCCATTAATTTACCTACCACTGATGTCAAACTGATTGGCCTATAATTTTCGACTCTAATTGTTACCACTCCTTTATGTACCGGTACTACTATCACACTTCTCCTGCACACTGGCAAGCAGCAAGTAGCCAGACTAAATTTCAATAATGATTTAAGATGTCACAATCTGCTATCATTAAAGACATCCATAGCAATATTATCTATTCCAACCCCTTTATGATTTTTCAGTTCCATCATGATATCCCCAGGATGAATTTCAAATTTGTTAGTCTGCTCATTACTAATTGTGTGATTAAGCTCATTCTCCAATTTACACCATCCAATTTCTGAATCATTGTCTCTATTGGTTTCACTAAGCTAGTTTCTTAAAATCTCTGCCTTTTCAAATCCTTGGTAACTTCTTCTCCATCGTTATTTATAACTAGCTCGTACCCACGACTTCGTACGCGTGGATTAAGAATTTTTTTGCCAGAATTGAATATAGAAAGTTGTTGGTAATGAAGGATTGGTCCCAAACAACACTGAGTCGGCATAATACGACAGGAAAGCTATCACTATATCATTCTACCGTCGAACCTGTCTCTTGAAGATAATCAATTTCCAACATATTTTTGTCAGCATTCGATAAGGTCTCAAAATTTCGTGACTACAACTGTTAATCACACTGGAAAAAATGTCCTGTGCCCTTCATACAGATTTTCCTGTCAAATTCCATCAGTATCGATATAGCCATTTAGTCGTCAAAATGTAACAAAAATACAGAGATTTACTTCCGTATTTATAGTATTATTACTGCGGTTCACACACACACACACACACTGACTGCGAACAACCCCTGAGGGATCATTATAACGTAAAAGAATGTACACCTACAGCATTGCAAGACTACCTATGATTTGCCTCGCATTGCACCCCTAACTTTTTAATATCTACAGTTTAACATTCAATCCGAATAACCGACAGCCCAGGCGTTACTCTTACGATCAAAAACAATTTTTAAAAATCTTAGCCTCCACGGAGATTTGAACCGGAGACTGCGACCCAAATATTAGTAAGCCAGCGCTTTAGCCATTGAGCTACATGACCGCTACACGGAAAAACAGTAGAGAGACCTCCATATCAAACGCGTCTGTCTATCACTGTTCAGTAGTATTTAGAAATTATGAGACAGCATGTATTACTTATTCAGATAATTTTTCAACCAAATGTAGACAGTATTTTTCTCCTTGTTGCAGAGGATAAGTGTGCAAAGTTTCATCGAGATCGGATGAAAACTGTGGATTTGTATGAAGAACAAACAAACAAACATACATATATTCATCTTTATATATACAGATTGCCTCAACATCCTCCCTTCCCATCAGTTTTCTAACATAGCAATAGAAATTTCTAAATGCATCAGTCAGTGGTCCTCCTGCACAGACAATACCCTTTATAAACCCATCTTTACCCACATTCTTTGCTATTGTTAATTCCTTGTTTAGTTGTTTCAAATATTCCCTACTACCCTACTGTCTCTTAACTTTGTTATGGTCTCTTCTCATCAACATCTTTAACCTCCTTACCTCCCTATTGCAGAACATAGCTTCTCTACTCCTCTTGATTTTCAATTTTGAAGTAAATATTTTGTCCTCTTTTCTTATTATATCCTCTACCTCTTCCCATCTTGACTCTGGTGTACTTGTGCCATCCTCCCTGAAAAATCTCTTCAAAAATACGTGGAAACAGAGGTTTTCAAAAATGTTAGAGGTGGACGGAGGCTATACACCAGTAGGTGAACAGAGTACAAGTGGATTAAGCCTGGTGACAATTTTGTGAGGTCTCAGGTTACAGAAGGAAAAAGTGATCATGAAGCAGTGTTAATGAATATTAGAGCATTTACTAAACCAGTGGACAAAATAGGTTACAGACGCCATTATAGGAAAGTACAAATCACTGAGCTGGAAGCATATTTCAGAGAACAATTCAGAATTTGGAAGAAGGGCACCAGTACAGTGAAAGGTGGCTGGGAAGCATTGAAGGAGATAATAAGAAGGGAGAAGAAATGTTTGTTCCAAAAAACAAAGAAATAAAGAAAAGTGCAGACCCTGATTACTATGATAGAGAGGTGATGAGGCTAAAGAGGTTGGTATGAAGAGAACAAAACAGAAATAAGATACAATAAGGAAGCTGGGATTTTCCACGAGCATTGCAACAACAAATCCCACAATGGAAAACTTCCATCGATACATATGGCATGTGACTTCATTTACAGAAGACCGAGTACATGGAGTGTGGGGTTCCAAGTGATGGGTCTGTCAATATCTATGGGGTTAAATTCTATAAGTCATCTTAATTCAAATATTTGCAAATAGTATGTATCATGTTCATATGGTCAGACACACCCAGATGTCCGAAACAGAGTCAATGCATCCGGGATAAAGTGGCATCAGGTCTCAGGAGTAATTTTTTACCAGAAGGCGCCACTGTACATTAAATCATAGGTTTACAGAATCACTGTTTGACCAGTGGCACTGTATGGAACCAAATGTTGGCCTGTAATGAAAATACATGAACAACAGATGCATGTCATGGAAATGAAGATGTTTCGCTGACCACACGGACTCACTAGATTGGACCACATCAGAAATGAAAACATTCTGGCAGCATTTGGTGTGGCTTCAATCCCTGAAAAAATTCGTGTGCGTCATCTTTGAAGTTGCAGCCATGTACTATGCAGCAATGACACCTCAGTGTTGAGAACAGCACTCAACATAATACAGGAGGGCCGAAGACCTTGAAAGATGCCCAGAAAGGGTTGGCTTTATACATTGTGGGAGGACATACATCTAGTCAATGTCTGACCTGAATATGCACAAGACCAGCACAAATGGCAGGAAAAGTCCAGTAAAGCAGACCCTGCAATGTGGGATAAATGCTAAGAAGAAGAAGATTATACCTGCAGGTGTGCTGCAGCATGATGCATCTACAAATTTCTACGACTATGTTAGAAAACTAAGGGTAAAGGAAGGTATACAGATAATTATGGGTAAGGATGGTGTAAGGGCCCAAACTGCGATTCCGGGGTGAAGTGTAGTTTTAGATACCTTAACTGAATGTCTACTTTAAATAAAATGTTTTCTGAATCTGCTTCGATACTTTTAAATTGACCATGTGCCTGCCTGGAATATTTCACTGTAAAGCTTATCAGCCACCACCAAGCTTATTCGAACCAAAAGCTTAGAAAAGGTTACTGTTGAAAGCTAAGATATTTGAAAAATCCACTTGTTGAAAAATTTTAAAGTTTATTAAAAATCACATTTGGAAAAACAGCATTTACAGTCAAATAGGCTGTCGGACTAAACTTTTCCAAACAAATTGCAGATTATGAAGAGAGAGAATTTCACCGACTGAGCCCCATTGAAAATTTTATAAGTTCATAGTCTTTACTATTAACTTTATGTCAATATGGCGGTGCTTCGACCAACTGGAACTTGACCCACCTAACTGGCAATCACTTCAGCACACGCCCGACACATCGTCATGCAGGTCCAATATACGCCACATTCCCAGGATAAAGACAAAAGACCTCGCTACCACGTCATCCTTTATACCCCCTTCCGGATGATTGATGTATACCGATGCTTTCCAAAAATAAAATAAAAAGGTGTAATTATAGAATGTGTTCTAAATTTAATCGTGTATAGCCTGGCCTTCAAGGATTATGAAAATTGTTTAGTGAAAATTCTCAAATAATTATCTTGCTTGTAAATGAATTTAGTTTTCAGGTGCATTGGTAAAAAGTTTCCGAAAGTTAATTAGTGATTCGCCGAGATGTGTGTTAATTCTGGCAATTTTTTGGTGACCCCTCTGAATTGCAAATTATCGTGATAAAATTGTTGTCATTAAGTTCTACTTTAATTCCTAAATAAAATGGTGTAAATATTATTATTATCGGTGGTGTAATAGCAAAGTTATGAGTTTGACAAAAATGGGGTTTGAAATATGTTTAGCAGATACTTGGTTTTTAGTTATGATTATTCAAGTGTTGTTTATGTCGAAAAAGTGAAGTTATCTGAATTTTCATCATTGTTTTATTTACGGAAGTGGCTTGGTTTACTTGTAAATAAATCTAGAAAACTACCACTTGTGGATTATGACGAAATAATTTTAAAAGTTGGTTTAATATCTGATCTACTGCATGGAATGTTCTGAAATTTTAATATGTTATACCAGATTTTACATTCTTTCAGGAAACCTACTTTTTAGTTTGTGAAATTATTGAAAACATGATTAAAAATGTTGAAAGTGTATCTATCAACGTGTTTAAAAATTTATTTACATTATTTACACAGTGTGAAACTATGGAATTTTACTGAAATTATCTGTTTTTCGGATTATTATTATTTTAAAATTGTTTTACTGCATCGAAAAGTGTTAATAATTAGTTAAATTATCACGTAACCAAAATCTATTGTTTAGAAGTTGGATAATAATGGATTACCCTATTCCAGGTTAGTTTAAAAGTTCTTTACTATTAAAAAATGTTTATTTAGCACTTATATGTTGAGTGACTTTATTGCTCTATAACTGTGAAAACTAGAATTTATCCAAATTCTACGGTGCTTACTATGGGGAAGAAATTGCTGTTGATTTAAAAAAGGCAACGATACTAAGTAATTGGTTTCATGGGTCCATTAAGGAATATCATTCTGGTATGGGAGGGGGAAAACAAGAGTATTTCTCTATGTAAGTAGTACGAACAGAATAAAAAACTGGAAATAAATTCCAAGGATAATATAGGTGAGATAAGAAATCCAAAAAAGAATAATGCAGCTGGTGTAGATACTATTTCTACAGATTATTAAAGGTGGATAGATATGGTATTGTACCTTATGTAGTGATATTATTTACATTGGGCTTCAAGACTGACTGCTTACACAAAGGAGTGCCTTAGTACTAACAGTCCATAAGGGAGGTGGAAACAATAGAGTTACATCAGTGGTAGGAATATTGATGGAGAGATTGATATGCAACCACTTCAGGAATGGTTGTAAGGGAAGGAACTGGTTTATAAAACAGCAATATTGATTTAGGAAAGGACACTAATGTGAATCTTAGTTAGTGGGCAACATGCAAGACATTGCAGATGACGTGATAATGGAGTCAGGTTTACAGTGTACCACTGGATCTATCCAGAGCATTAGACAGAGTGAGCAATAAGTGAAAGTGACTTGTTGGATGGAAGAATTCTTAGAAGGAAGAAAGCGAAAAGTTAGACAGGAAGTACAGTATTGAACGAGGTAAAAGAGGTAAAGGTGTGCCTCAGGGAATTTTATTGGGACAATTGCTGTTTGTTATTCTAATGACAGATTGTATTGAAGAGTTGAAGTTAGAAGTAGATTGTTTGCAGATGGCATAATGTTATAGAAAATAATTAAAACTGTAGATGGCTGTGAACAACTACAAGAGGATCTGAACAGGATAGTTAAACGTAGTATGAAAATAACTACCAAATAGATTCAGTTTATTAGTTGCATGAATTTGCTATGATTAGGGGTATGGATGGAATTGCTTGTCCAAGATCCTAACTGCAAATGTTGTGGCATAACTTTTGATAGTAAACTCAATTGGGCAGGACATTTTTGCAGGTGGTAGGAAGAGGTTTCATAGTCCTTCATTTATTGGAGGAGATGATGAAGGGATATACCAGCAAAGTGAGGGAATTGGGTTACAAAATCTTGGTCAGACCAATGCTAGAATATGGTGGAGTGGTGTGGGATCCACATTATGGGCACCAACATTAGAAGTTGGAAGGAAATCAAAGGAGAGTGGCTAGATTTGTCTGTGTAAATTATCGCAGAATACAATCAGTAACTGATTTGTTGAAGGAGATTATTGAAAGAGACGAGATGGGTAAAGAGAGTATTTAGTTTTATCAAGGTTTATAATCAGGATAATGCATGGATGGATACAGCGGCGGCCCTAGGGCGGTGCGAGCGGTGCGGCCGCACCGGGCGCCGTCATATGGGGGGCGCCGAAATGCAGCGAAAGATCGTCTGCTCAAAAAATGAAACATAAGTTCTATCATAACCCAGCTTGCTGTTCATATATTATTTTAACACAAATCATTCAGAAGAGTTTATAAAATTAAGAGTTTCAGCTTAATGCATAGTCGTATGTCAGCATAGAATAGAGTCAATTCGAGTTGCTACTCGAATCAGTTTGAGTTACTCGAATCATGAAAGTCACATATCGTTCTAAAGTTAGCACCCTCCAGTGCCGCGTCGCGCCTCCCACACCTGTTTCCTGCCTTTTTGGCTGTGGTCTTAAAGTTCATGCATGCGGGTACATGTGCATGGAGCGAGATCCAAAATATTTATCTCTTTCTACCATATTAGATCCTCGGTGATTACAATTAACGATGGTATCGTAAATATTTACAAAGCTTATCTGTCTTTTACAGACAAGACATGTCGCTAAACTCAAAAAAAAAAAAGTATGGTGCACAGTACTTAAAAAGAAAACAAAACATAGACGAAACTGAGAAGGCTTCAATATTGCTAGCAATTTTTTTTTTTTTTTTTTTTTTTTTTTTAGAATCATCTGATTCGTCGTCACCAGAACTACCGTAGTTCTACAAGAGGCAGAAGAAAACTTTTAATGGGCGTTATTCAGACGAGGCTCATGATAACGAGCAGCATGTGCGAGAAGATTTATCTATGGCTGGAACGTCGTCTGCTGTTCAAAAGATTATAAATGGGTATACAAGACATACCATCACCGTCGCCTTTTCAAAGTACAAATTATGACGACATTTCAAAATTGTCGCCCATTGACTCTGCTGGCAGAGATGAAATAATTTTCGAGCAACGAAAATATCCAAGAAAAAAAATCATTGACGTCATTTTTCAAACACGCATTTTAAAAGAGTAACACAAAATGGAGAAACTTATAGATAGCTTATTTTCTAAATCTTCAGATAAAGTATATTGTTTATATCTTCTTTATTCAACAGAAGGTCTCATTTTTATTTGGGAAAAGAAGGATTCGATGACTGGAGTTACGCTAATGAAGACGCAAAAGTGCGGGAGTATTTCGCTGTGCTTACAACCCGGGACCTGGAGCTGGATTCGCTGCCCTCTTTATCATTGATACATTGCAAAAGTTCGATTTGGATATGAACGATTGCCGAGGCCAAACAAATGTCAATGGATCCAATATGGTAGGAGGAAACAAATGTGTCCAAAGAAAAATTCTGAACCAGTATCTTCGAGAATCCATGTAACTATCATTAAATTTGGTAATAGCAAGTGCCACCAAAACATCAGTTAAATCGGTTTATTTTTCCGGATATCTTTGAAGAATATTTGTTTTATTCTCTCAATCAACAAAGAGATGGGAAGTGGTATTCAAGGACTTAGAAGACTATCGCCAAAAAATTTGCGATACTCGTTTCATGAATAGAGTTTCTAGGATCCCTACAGTTCGTTATCACTACTTTTCAGTTCGTGACGCCCTTCTGAAACGAATTATTCAGTTTGCAAGCTGCTAATCCCTCTTGCAACTTATCCTGGCAGATTGAGCCAGATTCAAGCTGCTAATTGGTTAATTAACGGCGTGTTGTGGGAGTTGACCCTAGGTCTCCACTAACACAGCAAGCCGTGCAGCTTTTATGTTCAATTACCAGCACTTGAAAATTCTCGTACTAGCAGACACACTCTCAGCTAGAGTAAAGATTTTTGGAGTATGAGCCATAAATGAGATAGCAACAAATCCAGAAGAATTGTTTACAGTGAACATGTTTTAGCATATGATCACCGAGTGTGGTGATGTAACAGTTAGCGTTCTGGCCTCGCATTTGGGAGGACGCCGGTTCGAATTACTGTCCAGGCATCCAGATTTGGGTTTTCCATCGTTTCCCAAATCAGTACAGGCAAATGCTGGGATGCTTCCTCCAAAAGGCCATGGCCGAATTCCTTCCAATTCCTTGCCCCCCATCCATTCCCGTCTCTAAAGACCTCGCTGTTAAGACACGTTAAGCAGTTTAAAAAAAAAAAGCATATGATTGATACAATTGAGAATGCGTTGGTCACTCTGTTTGTACAACGTTCCAAGAGTATAGCCAGGATTAGCTTCACAGTGGGGCAAAAACAATGAAAAATACTTGTAGGAAATAGTTTTACCTGGGGAAAAAAATACATGCATTTAACCTATCTGCAAAGGTTCTGGCAAAATTTTGGTAAAGTTTATATTTCGGTATTCAGAGTAGGAATATATTTTCTATTTTTATATATTTTAAAAAATTATTAAAAACTGTGAATTTGACGTATAGGTGAAGTGAGCATTGTGTTCGCTATATTAGCTCAAATAAACCTTTTCAAACATACAGTATTCCTTTTTACGGTTGTTTCTCATTCACACCGCTCCTCTTTCCAAGGTTTGAGTTACAATCATATGTAAAGACTATGTTTTGCACGCGGCTTTGCTCGAGTGGAATTCATAAAGTATTCATATACATATTTGTATTAGAATCCCACGGGAACTGCTATTTGGGATAAAAGTAGATGGCCAATATTCCAAATTTATCATAAGCAGTTCAGTCGTTTCGACGTAGAACAGTAAAAACATCCAAGCAAACAAACTTTTTCGTTTATGATATTAATAGGATGTAAAAACTGTATGTTACTTCAGTCTATCTATATGTACACTTTAATCACGAATAAGCGATTGCTAATTTGGGGCGCCACAATGAGATCTCGCACCACCTGAAAAACTTGCTAGGGCCGCCCCTGGATGGATATTAGTAGAAGGATTGGGAACTCTGTATGAAGGGGAAGAGATAATCATAAGCTGGCACTCAAATTCAGGCAAAAGGGAGTGGAGATTTTTTTTTTTTTTTTTTTTTGTGGTGATGTAGTAAGGGACTGGAATAAATTACCAAGGGAAACAATGAACAGTTTACCAATAACACTGAAGAAGCTTGAAGTTGCAAAGGATAGGTTGTAAGACCCAAGGCTGATACTGAGGCTTATAGCCTTAGTGCCTCAACTAACTCTTGGTGTTGACTCAAAGTTCTGTAGAAAATTTATAAAATGATTTTGACTTGACCATGTAGCCGGATAACTCAACCTAAATGCTTGAGGTCGCCACGATATTTGTTACACTACAAATAGAGAAAAGGTTGCAAGATAACTATGAAATGATAAAAGTTCTCTTTCTGAAAATTCCAAGTTTTATTTTATGAAAATCACAAGTTCAAAATAGCATTCAACAGTTGAGCTGGCAAATCGAACACACTTTTCCAAAAGTTGCAGATTGTGGAGAGAAATTTAACCGACCGAACCCCTTTAGTGAATTTACAAGTTCTTAACAGTCATTAAAGTTACTATATAACATGACACCAAAGTTTCAACATGGTCGAACTAGCCAGCATGGCGACTTACAACCAACCGAGACGAAAGACAAACTGGAACAGACAACAGACAGGAACAGATGACATACTGGAACAGACGACATACTGGAACAGACAAACCATAATGGCGGCAGGGTCCTTTTATAGGAACCATTAGAATCAGTGACGTAAACAACTGTATCACACCTTTTTGCTTCCGCGTAGCTAAAAGTGTGTGTAATTTATTTGACGATCCAGACTATTAAAAATGTTTAAACTTTGACAGTATTTGGACTTATCTACTAGATGTCCAACGGCAGTCCCGTGAGAAATTTAGAGTAACTAGTTTTAAAGTATTAGCTGTTTAAAAGTCTGCTTAGTGACACATTCTAATTCGGCGAAAATCCCTAA
This sequence comes from Vandiemenella viatica, assembly GCA_031002005.1. NCBI lineage: Eukaryota > Metazoa > Arthropoda > Insecta > Orthoptera > Morabidae > Vandiemenella > Vandiemenella viatica. The sequence goes on from CM061920.1 coordinate 273,446,430, forward strand.
GTGTTCTGAAATTTTTACGCGCGTCAACAACAATCCGCGACAATCTATTTTTCAAAAACTTGATTACTAGACAAATGCTAAAACTTTTTATGCAAACCATTATATGTACGAAATCGTCTTAATTATGTCTATCTACTAATGTAATTTTTAATTTAATATCTCTTTTAATAAAAAAGCTTATTTTTTCTCTTAATTAAAATCACTAATTAGACTTTACCAAATTACTTAATTTTATTGCCAAAATATCAGGGACCATGCTGACTATAGCTGGTGATAAAAGATCGGTTGTCGCTTTACGCAATTTAAAGATATTACAAATGTTAGAATTTCTACTTTTATGATCGCATGTTTCAAAACTTGAACAAATGGGAATATCTCTTAAACTAAACATTTCCCGATATGATAAATACACTTTAAAATGATTTTTATGATGAATTGTTACTGTAGGGAAGATTACAGGCAAATTCCTTTAAGTTGAAAACTGCTCTTCTCGAAATTTCTAAGTCCCGCCTAAGCAAAACTAGAATTTGCCAAAATTCTAAGGTGCTTACAAGGTGTAAATAGATAATGGAGGAAAAAAATTTAAGACATGGCAAAGTGAGGGTGTAGGGATATTACTTCCAGAGTGTTTGTGCTCCATCACAATTGTGAATTACATTTAAAATAAAAATTAATGTAAGTTTAACTTAGTTAACGATCCTAAATATGTAAGCCCCAATCCCACAATAGGTAGCTTTAACACTAGGGATAAATGTAACATCTACCAAGAATACACATAATTGTCGGCTTTTTCTAGTTTCCATTGCTTTTTTTTGTGGTATTGTTTCTACCTTTCCTTGAAAATACCACTAACTGCAGAAGTTTGTATGTTTGTTGATGACCCTCAGTATTTTTTAAATCACTTCTCTGAAAGCAATATTTTAAATGAACAGATTTCTTTAGTTGCATGAATATTTAAAAACCCCTATAGAATCGCAAAATACTATTGAAAACATCACTCATGGTATGCGTTTCAACTGTGAGAAAGTTCCGCATCTTCTTTATAAATAAAATCCATTGTGCATAAGTAAACCATATCATCCTGCTGAGGCCATAGCTTTCACTCAGTCGAAATTCCTACCAGACTCCAGTATCACATATCAGAATGATATATATAAACCTTTTGCACCACTTCAATAACATTTTGTGTGAATAAGGCCTGAGGTAGTCCAATGGCATGTCTGTGATGATGCGATTTTATGCACTCCTCAGATGTATATTTAATATGTATATAGTGTAATGGGCTTTGGTGTATATTAGCTGAATAAGTTAGTCATTATTTTCATAATTACTTACACTTAATATGTTAATAGTAATTTAAAAACGAACATCATGTATAATCCTCAAATTCAAGATTGCTTTTACATGGTGTACTGTGGGAAAAAAAAACCTGCATTATTCTGTTTTTATAAATCACATTTATTGCCACTGCTACAGCCCTATTAAAACAGACAGAGATGAGGGTATATGGTTTTCTGTTTTCCTTATTATGGCAGTAATTAGTCATCAATTTATTTATTATTATTATTATTATTATATATTCAGCAGTTTAGCTGAACTGTAAGATTTGAATCTTACACTTAAATGTTATAGTTTTGTATCAGGTATTGACAGAATTTACACCATATGGATTCCTAAACATCATGTAATGAGCAATAATACAAAACTGATATTTTACAACTTACAGTGTTTAGAAAGTTAGCATTTATTTTTCTTGCTAGATGCAAATATTTCAAGTGTTTTCTATAAGAAACATATAATTCAGATTATCTGCACAATAAGAAACATATTCTTCAGATTATTTGCACAATTAATGAAAAGAATTAGATAAATGTGGTTTAGTGTACAGAAATTGTGATTTTTTTTATTCACTGTAACACAAGTAACAGAACTGTTCCACAGTAACAATAGATTTAACTGCTCATTGTTGTATGTTACAGACACGGACCAAGAGGAATATGAAAGAAGTTTTAGAGCTGGTCACAGTTGCCCAAGTTGTACGAAAACATATAAGAATATTCATGATTTGAAAAAGCACATGAGACTTGAATGTGGAATGGAGCCTCAATTTCAATGTCCTTATTGCCCTCAGAGAACAACTCAAAGAGGCAGTCTGACCAGACACATCAGACGACATTTTTACTAAAGTGTAAATATTTTCAACAAAGATAAAAATCATGTTACAAACATAATATGGTATATTACTGAAAATTAAATTCTAGACTGCAATACAAAATTTATCATGTTAATCTGGATAATAGTTTTGGAATTGTTAAACAATACCACTGTATAGATCACCCCTCCATCCTATTTTTGATTTGACTGTGACAAATTTAGAGAAAAAAAGTATTGTATTAAAAAATAAACCTTTCCATTTTACAAAAGATTCTTGAGCAGCATTATGGATTTTTGTGTGTGATGGAATGTTGAGTTTGAATGAGTTAATAAGTAACAGTATAATTAAGGGATAAAGGATAAGATTCGAGAAATAAGATGCTTTTATGTATTCTTTCTTTCCTCATGCTATTCAGGATTCGAATGCGCAGAATTAAGATTGGTACTTAGCACCCTCTGCCACCCACAATGTTTGTGAATTGTAGAGTATGAATGTAGATGTAGATAATTCTTTCTGAAGAATTTCTGTCAATTATTTTGAGTTTGGGGCTTCCAGGAAGCTTAATTTCTGACAATATTTCCTTCATATTATCATACTCAGTAGTTAATTTACAGTATTCTGAGCTGATTTAATTTGTGTTAAGGTGCACAGAAATCCACAGAAACACACATTTTTTCACTTTGCAGTTTGGACTGAAACTCAATTAGCTCTTCTGTAATTGGAAAAATATCATTATTGTTTTCTGTTACTGGAGCCTAATCTAATCAGTAGTTATTCTTTCAGATATAGTAAGGATTGTTATTTTTTTATTATTTTTTAAACTTCTTGTACCAGTTTAAGCTGCACAGTGGCTGAAGCACTTTTTAAAACTGTTGCAACAAAATGAGGAAGATGGGATTTGATGCTGATCAACCATCTATATTTCTGTTTTAAAAACACTTTTGCAAAAGTTAAATGCATACGGCATTATTAGCCGGGAAACCACAAAGAGTAGTTCGGCTGCCAAGTGACAAGCTTTCAATTTGTGTGCCTTTGCCATTGTACCTTTAGATTATACAATCCTTCTGGATAAATGGAACCTCCAGCTTTATGTGAAATCTGAACCAAGGTGTGTCCTAGCATACCTTTATGCAAACATAGTGAAGCCTTGTCACAGGTGAAGTTCAGTTTTCAAGCCCACAAAAATCGCAGGCAATCCAACAGTAGTCAAACTGAGGACCTTCAGTTTCCCATCCACTCACCTTAACCAACTGAGCAACCAGACTGCTTCAAAATAAATCGTGTATAACATTGTTGGCCAGAAGATCCTGTAATATAGTAGTAGGATTTTTAATCTGGTGAAGTTTGAGATGTCTGACTTTTGGTCTAGGAAGTAACAAAATTGGCGTGATTCTCAAGAGAGAATTTTTTTAAATGTTTTGGGTTAATTTAAGAATAACAAAGCATTGTGAGATACATTTTAACTATTTTATTTGGTAAATTTTCTAAGTCTTATCCTATTGACATTTGGGCAGAAACATAATGGATAACTGAGAGATAAAGATTTGGGAACTGACTAATTTCATTTAAAATATGCAAGCATTACTAAATCCAAATATTTTATTGCTTGAAACAGATAATTTAAAGGCGATTTTGACATTTAAACATTTCATAAAAAGGCACAAATTAGAAAAAGTAACAATATCTCAGTGATTTAAGACAAGAAACAAAAGGAGATTTGTACCAAAAAAACTATAGATTGATGAGAATATTAAAATCAAAAGGGTTTGCAAAAGAAACAGTTTTTAAATAGAGAAAGTAATGTTTTAATATATTACTAAACAAATAGGGCAGGGTGTGGTTTTTAGATGACAAAAGAAGTGATTGTTTAATCTAAAAAAAAAAAAAAAAAAATGAAAAAAAAAAATTAGCTAAAAGTATTAAAGTTTAAAAGAGAAATAGTAGTTTCAGGTTTAGAAAAAGCTAGAAAAGTAATATTTTAGAATTTTAAGGATGTAATAGTTAGGATTATTGATATTTTCAAAATTACAAAGGTACAGGGGATTAATGAGTAATAAGATTTAGGGTTTATATAAGGAATAAGAATATAACATGAAATGAATTGTCAAACATAGTTTTTAAGGATAAATTCAAGGTTTTGTGATATGATAGTGTATTATCATGAAAGACTTAATTTGGGTATTTACTACTAAGAAAGTAAATGGTATTTTGGAATTCTGATTACAAAAAATATTTTAAAATCTATGGCAACATTTTGTGTTAAATTTTATAAGGATTGACTGAGAAATAATTTTTAAGCAGTTTTCAAAAAGTGATAGAAGCAAAATTAAAAAAAAGTACTAAGAACTAAAGTCTGTAAGTTTCCACCCTAAATTTACTCAAGGATTTCTGGGAACAGTTAGTTAGGCAGTCACATGGGGATGTATTCTGTAAGCAATGACCAGCCATCATTCTTGCTTTGGAATTTGGTTAGAATGGATCCAGGCACATGTTTATTTTCAAAGGCAAAAGTTGAAAGTGTCTGAGTGGAATGTATAGCTGCCATGTTGGTATTTCCAGTACAGTGACATAGCATAATGTGTGAAGTTTAAAAAGTACTAACAGTGTGGGATTAGCATCTCAATTTTAGAAACAAAGTTTTTGGCATAATTTTCACAAAAAATTGGCAAGAATATTCATAATTTACTGAATGTGAATTAACTTGTGGTAAATCTTTCTGCAATCTTCATAAAAGTTGTGAAGTGTAATGTATAGTGACTGTTACCAGAACATTTTGAAGTTTCTGTTTTTCATTAATACATGTTACTCTCATGTTTGACACTTTTATCATTTCTTAAATGAACCTTTTAATTATTGAACAAGAATACTAAAATAAAATCTCATCCCTGAATGAGATGGTAGCCACAGTGGAGTGGATCAACTTTGTATCTTGAACTGACTAGCATTTCATAGTAAACAGTTACCAGTATTTAATTGCAGTTATTCCCACGGTTGTGAGGCTGAGTGATCAGTTGTTGCTAAGTAAGATTACCAACAGATTATCAAAATATGAACTAGCCAAACTAAGACCAAACCATCATCATATTGTGACCACTACGAAGGTACTTCAGCTGACAAGTGACAGAGTTTAGATTTACCAAGTATTCCACCTCTGTCATGGTTGGAACTACAGTTTAACATTTAATTCTAACCACAGACTGTCCGAGCATACTCATATGATCAAACCAAAGCTGTAAAATAATGCTGAGATGATTCCTCCATATAGGTTATTGCCGAATTTCTTCCTTACAGCTTTTTGCAGCTCTTAAGCAGGTGTCCAACAATTAAGTGAGTTCGAAAGAGGGGGAGTAAGAGGTGTCCAGAAAAATCTCTTCAAATCTTATTTAAATGGAAGGGGGCAGGAAATTCAAACAATCCCTGTTATTCAAAGTCATGTGTTATTGTTTTCACAGAGTTTTACCAAAATTATTCTTAAGCATAAAAAAATAACTGTGCATAGTTGCTTCCAGATTCAACATTCCTAAACCAAATTATCAGTAGCACGTGTGACTGTATTCATATATCAGTTGATTCGAGAATTAGTAATTTTATCGTGACACAATATTAAAATAGTTTGACAAAGTGTAATTTCTCACTGGAAAAAAAACTTTAAACAATGTATTGTGATCTTTCACTGTTAAAGAAATATTTGTAATCTGGTTGTAGCTTTCCAAGACTTTATATTAGTATTAAAGCCACTCTGCTGCAAATTAAGGGTTGATATCAAAATAACTGAGAGATTCACAAATATCAAACATCTAGTAGCACAAGTGTATGATGATTTCATTCTTGACACGAACTGTTGAAAATCGGGTGAGTAAAGGAGATAGGAAAGTTGGGTCTATGAACAGTATCATATGGAGCAACAAGTACTTGTGATTACATGCAAAAGCTGTAAAATATAATGTAACTCAGTTTATCAGTGAAAGGAGAGGTTTCAAAATTTTTCATTTTTTAGAGAAGGTGATGGAGCAATGTTCCAAGGAAGTGAGGGAACTGGGGTATAACACTTTTGTCAGACCATTTCTCTACGTTATTCTAATGAATGATTGTGTTAGTGGTTCATCATCATCATCTTTTATGGCCTTATTTCAATTTTTCACCGAGCGTGGTGGTGTAATGGTAAGTGTTCTGGCTTCGCATTCGGGAGGATGGCGATTCGAATTCCTGTCTGGGCATCCAGATTTGGGTTTTCCATGGTTTCCCAAATCACTCCAGGCAAATGCCGGGATGCTTCCTTCAAAAGGCCATGGCCAAATTCCTTCCCATTACTTGCCCCCCATCCTTTTCTGTTTCTAAAGACCTCGCTGTTAAGAGACGTTAAGCAGTTAAAAAAAAAACATCAGTTTTGCAGGTTTGTGTTCACACTTCCTCTTTCCATAGGATTGAGCTTACTTTGAAAGCATATCTGTCAGACTACCTGCTTGCTAGCCCTTTTGTAGTCATATGGGGAAATGGATGTGTTGCTGTCTGTTTGTGAAATGTATAATTATGTTCTATGTTTGAGAAGTGTATTTTTTCTTTGTGTAGTTAATAAGGCTGAGGAGGTTGGGGACATCCCAGCATTCACCCTGATTACTGCAGAATCCCACCTAATAAATGCAGTCAGAACAGCCTCAACAAGGGATAGGACCTGACCCCAATGCGCATCCTCAATCTAGTGTGGTGGCACCTTAATGTGTGCAGTTACAGTGACAGATTGCTAGTGGTTTACAGTTAGAAATTATGCATTTTGCTGATGATATAAATTTCATATTTTATCATTACAACTGGAAAGAAGTCTGAAAAACTACAGGAAGATCCATACAGGAAATCTAGCATCAACAAAGAATGAAGATAAATGTTAAGAAATGTCAACTAATTAGGTCCACATATAAAAAAGGTAAAGATGTTTCACGATTATAGAGAAAGTAATTGTTTGTTGAAGATGTTAAGCATTTTGTAAGACAACAAGCTTGCAGTGGGGTTGGTGCATAAAAAGCTTTGTCTTAACTCTGACCATGTGTAAGCCTTGGATATGTCCAGTTATGACTTTATAATACCAAGTCGCCACTTAGCTTATTTTTAACAAAAGCTAAAGAAAGGTAATAGGTAAATGATGTTTAAAAGTCCGTTGTTGTTGAAATCACTATATTCTTGAAATCTTACCTGTCTATAACTGAATAGGCAATCAGACAAAGTCACAGAAGGAAAGTTTGCAAATTCGATTAACCGTTCGAGCCAGACCACACCCCAAAATTCAAAGTACAATTGATTATCACTCGTAAGTAGGTAAAAGTTCATCACACGCTTCTAACACTTGGTTTGAAATCGACCGACACTTAAGTAATCCCGAGGCCCCACAAGGCGTAATACTACTTCACTGCTACATTGTAACAAACTTAAATACGCGAACCTACATTGTGCCTGAAATAAAATTCTTGCACAGTAGTGCTGTAAATGAAAACTGACTAGCCAAGTGAGATACATGTTAATCCTTTCGTGGTTTCTGAAAGACTCCTGATATGCTAATGCGCGAGCCTACATCTTGTCGCTAGCACTGCTTCTCGAAGACTCTGGGCGACTGACTGCGCTCACTGCTGCTGTAAACCAGGAAAGTTCTGGTACTTGCGGAGCATGGCAAAATCCCAAACTTCCATTTCACATGGGTAGTTTCTGGAAGGCTGATCATATATCAGATCACATGTCACAAAGGTTTCATCATAAAATTTTTAACTTGACAATAAAAATATTTCTCTCTGAAATTTTACAAATTGCTAGATCCTGTAGTAAATGTCAACTTTGGTTATTATAAAAAAATTCGTAACTTTAGTAGTTTAGCCAAAAATAAATAATTTAAGTATAAACTTTTGAAATACCACTCCAGGCGAATGCTGAAAGCTCATGCAATGCAAAATACTATCCAAACAACTGTAAAACTCTGCTTTCTATCCTGAATTAATATAGTAACTGCTTCAGAAGTAAAATACAATATTATTTAATCTAACTCACGGTTCTGAGAATAAAATTTTGTCACTACGTTACAAAATTTAATAGATACCTGACAATATATGTCTCAACATAACATTTAATAGTAAGCTAATTGAACAGGACACATTGGACAAGTGGCAGAGAGAGGTTTCAAATCCTTTACTTATTGGAGATGTGGCAAAGGGATGTACTGGAGAAGTAAAGGGACAGGGTTTATAAAATTTGGTCCGACCATTGCTTAAATATGATGATGTAATATAGTATCCACGTTTTGTGTAGCAAATATAGGAATTGGAAAAGAAAGACAGCATTTGTAGAATTATCAACAGACACCATATGTAATGACATGATACAGAAGCTTGGTTGGGTTTCATTGGAAGAGAGAAGAGAGGGTGATGGGAGTGCTGGGAATATATATGGTGTAAAGTGGTAAAGACAGTTGAATGGATATAGACAATATTAGGAATAGTACATGGGAGTAAAGAGATGACCATAACCACAAGCTGCCACTTGATTTCAGTCATAAGATAGTGGGAAATTTTCTTATCTAGGTAAGGGCATTTGTTACTGAGTAAATTACCAAAGGAAAAGCTGAAGAATTTACCCAATAACACTGAAAGAGGTAAAAATTAATATTAATAAAGGGCAAGAGTAGGTGGGTGGTGAAATTGGACTGAGATAATTTATGATTAAAAAGTTTAATGAAATGGAAATTTAGATATGAAGGGAAATTTCCAATAGGACATATACTCCATAGCAGTAAAATTAAATTAAATCGGTATAAACATCACAAACATTCAAAAGAGAGAAAGAATTAAAAAATTGTAGAAATGTGAAGTTTAAGAAGGTTTATGGTGAAATCAAAATGAGAGATACTTTATTCAGTAAATTCTGTAGCCTATAAATACACGATGTAAATGATAATGGCAAACCACCTCAACATATTGTCTTGGCTAGGTAAATCCACCCATCCAGATTTCGGTTTTCCGCAGTTTCCCAAAATCACACCAGCTGAAGGCCAGGATAATTCCTTTAAAAGGCCATGGCCAAATTTCTTGCCTCAGTCGTTTCCCACCTCTAAAGACCTCAATGTAGATGAGGCATAAAGTTACAAATCTTATATCTTTTCACCAAAGGAAGTATTGCATTTGGATACATGAAAGAATAAATCTTGGTTTGAATGAGAAAATTTTACAACTTTACAAAATAGTTCTTTAAAAGAGGTGATTTTGGAATAGGCAACATAGTTCTGAATAGTCTGAATGCAACCAGGAAACTTCAATGGTCGATAACAGATGAATGATTGACTTTCACAACTTCTAGTAGGAAAGCGTGATTCTTATTGTGTAAGTTTACTTCCTTTATAATTGACAGTTCTACAGAATCCCATGGTCAAGATTACGCAATACAGTTAAATATTATTCAAAAGATCTCAAACTTGTGATTGATGCAAACACACCCCTCTCAGCATGTTTCACAGCCAAGGGCATAATGGTGATGATAAATTAGGTACAACTAGGGAAAAATTCAAAATTTAAATGACATTTTTCCAGAGTTCCTACAAAACTTCCAGGAAAAAATGCTTCTGAGATTCCTCATAGACATGATGTTAACTTATGTAAAACTGTCTAAACTCAAAAGATAAATGTTTATTGCCCTATTAATATCTGGTATCTAATAGAGTTCCCACAGCTTTTACCCCATTAAATACTGTCTAAAAATTACTGGCTATAAATATAAGCAAAAACAGAATAAATAAAAATGTATTGGATGAAATTTTACCATAACATGTTAACTTTCATCCAAAGAGAAACTGAAATAACCAAGTCTTTTCCTTATTAAAATACACAAATTGTTTCGAGAGATATCCACTATATTTGTAGACTTAACAGCAGTGTTTTACATTTTAGATCATACTTACAAATTATTTGTAAGTTTTTCCGTATCTACCCATGTGAAGACCTTAACAAAATGCTAAGCAACAGGGCATTGCAGTTAATTACATGAAACAACAAAAATAGGGAAACAGAACTGAATGATAGGCTTTCACAAGGCTACCCAGTGTAAATGAGCAGGAGGTTATATGCATTCACCTGAACAGTAAAATGACTATCAGAGAACTATAGATTTATTTTAGTGATAATACCAAAAGCATAAAATATATACGATCTTTAATAGAACTTTGAGTTAGAAACAGCATCTAATAAATACAGCTGCAAAACTCCATGCTAGGAATCACCTCAAACAATAACTGTGTATCAGCATCTACTCTCTGGACACATACTCTCGGATTGGCATAATCACGATCTGAATACTCCTGCTCTGTACAGGTCAGTGTCACCATTATGAATAAGATCATTACTGATCCTAACAAAACAATGTGGATAATTCTTTGGATAGTAAAAACCAATTATGTCCAATTATCCTCTGCATTTTGGCAGACAGTATGCGACAATTGGAGAATATCAGATAATTGAAAGTAAACAACAACTGTCTTTAAATTTTTCCTTGATTATCTGGACACCAATCTACCACAATGCCTCCCCCCCCTATTTTCCCATTTCTTTTTGACAGCCATAAACCTAGTCAAAAATCACTTTCACATCACTCACTATTAAAAAAGGTATGTGAAGAATTCTTGTTAGCATTTCAGTGTATTGCCAAAAGTCCACCTAGTTTTAAACTTTGGGGTAACTTTCAGTGTGTGTATACCTCTGGAAACAAATGGCTCATTCTCTAGTACATGAAAAGGTTTTATGCTGAAATATTGTATTTTTTGTGTCCATTTTACGTGTTGTTCACTTCTAGCAACCCTCAACTTTGGTAAGTGATGGGTTATTTTCCATATCCTTTACTATTTATATTCCTCTTATGCAACATTATATCATTAATATTCAAGAGAAGTAATATTTGGCTCTCAAATTCTGTGTTGTGGAAAGAGTACTGGTTCCTCTTTTGATATAAAGTATACGGATAACATATATTAGCTGAAACGTTTGAAATATGTAGTCATCCACAGTTAAAGTGCACATTCCTTATCCTCTATAACTATCATATCTTAATTCTTAAAAAGCTTACTTATACATACCTCATTTAGATTTTAAGACTTTAATACCTTTTTAACACTTTAATCTACTAGAAGTGTGTTACATATTAAATCCTAGCTTTACTACTATTCTAGTTGCTCTTACACCAACATTGTCAATTAATCATGTGCATGTCTGGCATTCTGTGTAATATTCAACATTCTCAGAAAATACTAATAAAGATCTAATTTTAATGCTGTTGTTTTCAGATATTTATATCAGTGTAGTATTTTTTGTGTTGTGTTGCAGAATTAAATCTTCAACAAAGTGAAGGAAACATTTCTGTGTACCACACTTGTCCAAGATGTTTCAAAAGATACAAGAACATGGCAAGTGTTAAGCAACATCTGAAGCTGGAATGTGGGAAAGAACCTCAGTTTCAGTGTCCACAATGTCCTCAACGAACCACTCAGAAGGGCAGCTTAAAGAGGCATATATTCCGACGACATCACGAAAGTTCTTTCAGTTACTGGTAGCACAGAATAGCCTCAACAAATTGTAATTCATATTTTTATTATTAAGTTCCTTTATTTTTTGAGTGGTTGAAAGTCATTCCTGAGTTGAATTTTTCCTTTCTATTTTACAGATGAAATTTCTGTTACATATGTATATACTTATAGAAAGTTGTTTCTTGTTTTATTCATTTACAGTTAGAATTTTAGACAATATTATTCACCTAATGTGTGAGTAGACTGTTACCTAACATAGAATTTTTAGTGAAGGAGCTCTGGCCCATGGAAGATTCGACTATTATAGGAAAAAATCTTGTTATTGGTAAATCACTTACATAGTATGAAGTTTTTATTCAATTTTTACATAGTTATTTAGATAACTGTTAGGGTATTTTCTGATTTCTGCTTCAGAAAAATTTTTACATGAAAATTGTAAATTATTTTTCTGTTTCTGTGTGAATATATGACAGTGATAAATCTAATATAAAAAAAGCCTCAAAAATGATGATGCTCATCATAATTGAGTCAATGATAATAATATTAATTGTTAAGTATTATGTTAATGTGCCTATTGTCAGCAGTAGTAATTACATATTTGTGTTGATGAAAATTAAAGTATATATAACAAATATGTATTTGAGTTTTAATTATGTATATATCTTAATTTAAGACATAGAACAAAACAGTCAGTAAAACTAGCAGATCACAAATATGATTAATATAAAAAGAAAATTCATATTTTTGAAGCATCTAGACTTTTTCATCCAAGTAGGGAAACATTTGTATTTTCTTCCCTCTTATCAACAGTGGCATTTGTAAGAACCTTAGAATTTTGGCAAATTCTAGTTTTGCTTAGGCGGGACTTAGAAATTTCGAGAAGAGTAGTTGTCGACTTAAAGGAATTTGCCTGTAATCTTCCCCATAGTTACAATCCACCATAAAAATAATTTTAAAGTGTATTTATCATATCGTGAAACGTTTATTTTAAGAGATATTCCCGTTTGTTCACGTTTTGAAACACGCGATCATAAAAGTAGAAATTCTAAGATTTGTAATATCTTTAAATTGAGTAAAGCAACAGCTGAACTTTTATCACCAGCTATATTCAGCATTGTTCCGGATATTTTGGCAGTAAAATTGAATAATTCAGCAAAGATTAATTAGCGATTTTAATTAAGAGAAAATAATAAGCTTTTTAATTAAAAGGAATATTAATTTGAAATTTATATCAGCAGATAGCGCTAATCAAGACGATTAACTACATATCATGGTTTCCATTTAAAAGTTTTAGCATTTGTCTAGTAATTAAGTTTTTGAAAATAAATTGTCGCGGATTGTTGTTGACGCGCGTAAAAATCCAGAACCCCAAGTCGGCAACAGATCGTGTCACTACGCGAAGGTTAAAATAAACATTTAAAACGAATCACTTAAAAATACTCACTAAATATCCGTTTGTCATCTATTAAATAGGTCTAAACACTGTCAGCCTTTAATTGCTTTATATCCGCGTGGTTACCGAGTTCGCTGGGTCATATTTTGGCTAGGCCGCAGCAGTGTTTCGGCTGTGATGTCATGGAACCTATATAATCTTGTGCTTGCATGCTACTGTATCTTGTTCCGGGGAGCATTATGTGAGTGAGCCTGCGACGGTCTCGTGTAGAAGCGGGTAGGAAATGGTTAGATGTTCGTGCCAATGGGTCAGCCATGTTGGGACTTCGGTGTGATGGCATGCGAGTATAACTTTTAACATGAACTTATAAATTTGCTGAAGGGGTCGGTTGGTTAAATTTCTATCCACAACCTGCAGTATTTTGGAAAAGTGTGTTCGATTTGCCTACTCAACTGTTAAATGCATATTTGAATTTTGTGACTTTGAAAATAAAACTTTGAATTTTTGGAAAGTGAACTTTTGTCATTTCGTAGTTATCGTGAAACCTTTTCTAGATTTGTGGTTCAGTAACAGATCTAGTGGTGACCTTCAAGCATTTAAGTTGAGTTTCTGTCAGGCTACATGGTCAAATTCAAATTATTTTATGCCCCAAAGGTAGCCGGAGATAAGGGCAGAAGCTCATTAAAGATGGGAATTATTGTCTCAATTACATGTGCTTGGAACTTGCTCTTATGAGCAGAAGTCCTTTGCTTTACTGGTTGAAAGAATAGATTGGATATGTGGCGGTGGTACTTCTATAAGGTATATGTTTGAATGGCTAAAATGGAACAAAGAATTGTTCTTCCAGTCTGTTGAATGCCCTTCTTGTGAAAAGCCTTTCCAGCTACTTCCAGACAGCTCTGCAGCTTTTGATCATCAGCAAAATTGATTCCTCTGTTTATTTCAGAGGACAATGGTTGAAGGATGTTCCATGGCATGTGGTCCAAGTGTATATTATCATCAGTTCATTTACCAAATCATCATCATCTTTAGAACAATGCCACCTGCAAAAATCATTTGACACATCTTCTTCCAGGGGCTGTGTTTATTTTATGTTCCATCTGCTACCATCTAGTTAGGCCTGTCATAGTTTTGATTTGGGGGGGGGGAGGAAGTGTAAATTGTGTTCTATGTAATAAGGCTATTCTTGTTAGTGAAATGTGTAGTTTTTGAGGCAGAGGTTGGGAACCATCCCAGCATTTTCCAAGATGCTTGCCAAAAACTACCTAAAAAAACACAATAAGTTCAACTCGTACATTGAGCCCTGCATTTGAACTTGGGCCTGTTGTACCTCTCTGATCTAATGTGGTATTCTAATGCATGAAACCACATTGGAGGCTCATAATTCAATTAATGAAATCCATTCCAGTTATCTGCTAAATTTCCACCTTCATATCATATTGCTCTTCTTGTGTCCTTTATTCCATTTTTTACATGTTTAAGATACTTCCCCATAGTTTATTGAGATAATTTAAAAATAGTTAAGAGAAGTTCAGTAGTGGGTCAAGTTTTAAATAGTGGCAATTGACATGGTCAGCTATTGTTGGTAACACCTGCGAAATCTGTGGGCTCAGGGAAATGGAGCCCAGCATGGCTTGTAAAGTTTGAAATACTGTTGATTGACTAGTGATGTCAGCATCTGCTGAGCTGTGAGCTTGGGGATGTAAACCCCCATTTGGGAACATAGTGCGCTTGGTGGGAAGGCACACATGGGCTTCCAGGACTCAGTCTGCCATGGAATGTTGAATAGGGCAGTCCAGCATGTTAACAGTCAGTAGTTATGTCGATGAGACCTCATGTTTCCATTTCATCATTCTAATGAAGAATTAATCTTAGGGAATGTGATTTTTTTTTGATATAGGAAAAAGTAGTTGGAGGATTTTAAGAAACTGTTTTTATTTTGCGGATCATATGCTCAATCTAAGAATTTGTAAATGTGTGGGGAATGGATGAGAAGACTGTGTCAGGCCAAGATGTTACTGGGGGATTAACAACACTTTCACCTGAACTGTGAACTAATAAGTTCATGACCATGTGTAGCCTTCTGGTACCTATAATATTAAATAAATTGGCCACCACGCACTCGTATTAAACCCCAAATGCGAAGGGTAATTGAAATAAAGTCACTTGACACAATTTGGGAGTAACACAATGCTTATATTCTTGCAAAAGTTCATTTGTACATTGTCGATACCAGATACATCGATAAAGCATCGAACAGCAGTTTCATTGAAGATTACAGATTAAGCACATTCGTACCAGAAGACAAAAACTCACAAAGTTCCCCTAGCATTAGTGAGTACTATGGTAAGTTGGAATTTGCCGAAACCGCTTGGAGCAGTTCGCCCCGCTAACTAGCGTGGAGTTGCGCAATCACTTTCCGGCAATAGAATGTGACTACATATTACGAAGTTACTTCTTTGAAAATCTAGAGCAGAGTGAGACAATCTGAGCTCGCTGCAAGATCTTTTATAGACTTCTCAGAGCCTGTGACGTCAGCAACTTTTTCTTTAATTAATATCTCCAAAAGTACTAAATAGTTTAACTTGAAATTTATACAGGGACTTTCTATTATCATGTTATATCTGTTTTAATTTAATTTAACATTCAAAAGGGTATCTATAATCTTAAAATTGAAGTCATCATGTGACCAACTTGCCGGAATTTTTACACTCTATCTTTAAAAACGTAATTATTCTTACAAATCCTTAAAATTTTTACCAAAACCATTATATTTTCGTAAGCTCCTTAATTTGGGCTATCTACTGGTATAAATTTCAAATTAATATTCCTTTTAGTTAAAAAGTTCATTTTTTCTCTTAATTAAAACTGCTAATTAAGCTTTAAAAATTAGTTAATTTTACTATCAAAATACTTGGGACAATGCTGACTATAGCCGGTGATAAAATTTCAGCTGTAGCTTTACTCAATTTAAAGATATTTGAAATCTTAGCTTTTTACTTTTCTGATCGTGTGTTTCAAAATGTGAACAAACTGAATTGTCTCTTAAAATAAATTTTTCCCGATATATTGAATACACTTTAAAATGATTCTAATGATGAGTTTTAACTGTCAAAATGAATACAGGGAAATTCCTTCAAGTTGACAATTACTCTTCTCGAAATTTCTAAGTCCAACATAAGCAACTTCAAAATCGATTTATAGAATATTTTGCTGCTGAGGGTAGCTAGTAGGGCTGCTTCTAAAGAACTAAAGGCTACCTTACAACTGCGTGCTTTCAGTATAAATTGATTTGAAATACAACCTGTAGTCTCATAAAATCAAACTCATAGTAAGTAAGAAAAGAAAGGGAAATTAAGCCACCACATACCAAAGTTGATGGCTGTGATGATAGGGACCACTTATGCTGAAAAACAACTACACAATATTTCGGCATCTGCCTTGTTCACTAGTAGAAAAATGGGCCATAAGGCTCGGTACGTGTGTACACAATGAACATTACCTAATGACTCAGTGATATAAATAAGAAAAGAAACGGAAATTAACCCACCACATACCAAAGTTGATGGCTGCGATGAGAGGTAACACTTATGCTGACAAACAACTACACAATATTTTGGGATCTGCCTCATTCACTAGTAGAAAAACGGGCCATTAGGTTTGGTACGTGTGTACACAAGGAACGTTATCCCCTAGTGAACAAGGCATATGCCAAAATATTGTGTAGTTGTTTGTCAGCATAAGTGTTCCCTCTCATCGCAGCCGTCAACTTTGGTATGTGGTGGGTTAATTTTCCTTTCTTTTCTTATTTATATCGCCTAGAAGCCGCTCCCATTTTCCTTAATTTAATCAAAGTCATAATAAGGTAATTTTATAAAGGTTAGGGAGTTAGAACGAAAATTTTCTATAAATAATTAATTATGTATGTTTGAACTGAGAAAGTTATGTTCATTTAATTTATCAACTTAAAGTTGATTGATGGCTGTCGCAGAAAGAACCCAAAAAGACTGAGTATGCAGAAAATTTAAAAGTTCAGTGTGTATAGTGACCCATTGTGCAGCATAACTGCAAAATGGCGACCATAACTAGATCTAACATTTTGTGAATTTGGTAATTTTAGATTACTGATTAAATATGCTAATGGTTAATGATTAATACATTACAGAGTTTTAACGTTCACACATTGCAGTTTCTAATATTCAATATCACACATGTTTCATTCATTGCAGCTTTTAATATTGAGATATTGTACTTATTTCACAGACTGTAATTAGGTTAAATTTATTATTTACAAAGTAACATATGTAGAGTAGTTTAGAAAGTGAATACTTTGATTGGAATATACTGTGCAAATGTTTGTAGTTTCAACACCAACCAAAAAAGGGAACTTGCATTCAGCTTAAGGTTAAATATTGCATTTACAATATTTGATCTGCATGCATCTTGAATGTTTTTCTTTGGAGTAAGTGGATAATGGAAGTTGTTTTTCAGAGGAAGGGGACAGTGTTATCTTATTTTATCCATTGCTATTTGGTATTAGCAATTTAAACACTAAACTGGCAGAGAGATGTAAAGGGTTTACATAGTAAGATAATTTAAGATTGGTTAAATGAAAATTCAGGGCTGGCAAAGTTTTAAATAGTAGCTGAGTCAACGGGCTCATGGAGGTAGAGATCAGTTTTGAAGCATGGTTAGTAATGTTTGAAATACAGTGGTCAGCTAGTGATGTCAGCATCATTCCAGGGTCTGGCATGAAAGTGAACCGTCAGTACTCAAGTCAATGAGATCACAAGTTTCCTGTTCATCATTCTGGTGAACTATTAAGCTTAAGGAATGTGATTTTATGGTGATATGAATAAAATTTTCTAATGTAAAGGCACTTTAAGCATTTTAAGAAGTTATTTTAATTTGGTGTGCCATTTGTATGGCATAAGAACTTGTGAATGTGTTGGGAATGAATTAAAAGTTTGTGTGCTTTCAGTTTTAATTGATACGGCCTGTTACCCAATAAAGTGATTTTATAAAGATTAGAGAGTTAGGATGTAAGTTTTCTATAAATAACAAAATCTCCATGTTTGAACTTGAAAAGTGTATTTTCATTTTATTTATCAACTTAACGTTGATCGGCGTCAGAGAAAGAACCCAAAAAATAGTGAGCTTGCAGAAACTTTAAAGTTTCACTGCAAGTATAGTGATCCCCAACATCCAACATAAATGTGGCACAGCCTTGCATTTTATTTATATATTGTGTATGAAATGAGCAAAAAACGTGTTTCTGGTCTCTGCAGACTCTCAGGTTATTTATTTTTTATTTATTTATCAATCTTGTTTCATGGATCCCTGCTGAGGAAGCACCTCTGGGATGTGAAACATGTCATGGTTAATATACATACATACAATATGAGTCATAATCATAGTAAAAAACAATTATATGTTACAAAGAAAAAATAAAGACAATAAAATAAACATAAATTTTTACAACTGTGATTTGCAAAAGTCATATTGAATACAATTAATTGTTTTGTTCAAATTATTGAATGGAGTAGAAGGAGTTGCCAATAAGATAATCTCTCAGTTTTTCTTTAAATATATCTTTATTTTCTGCAAATTGTTTTATACCCTTGGGAAGTTTATTAAACAGATGTATACCAGAATAATTAACTCCTCTTTGTACTAATGACAGAGATGTTTGTGGTTTGTGCAAGTTATTTCTGCTTCTTGTATTGAGATTGTGTACCTGTGAATTAGAAGTAAACAGGTTACAATGATCTATGACAAAGCACATGAGAGAATATATATACTGAGAACTCATTGTAAGAACACTGAGTTTTTTTAAAAAGTTGTCTGCAAGAAGTTCTTGGTTTTACCCTACACAACATCCTAATAGCTCTTTTCTGTGCTATGAAAACTTTTTTACTTTGTGAAGAGTTTCCCCAAAAAATTATGCCATATGACATTACTGAATGAAAATATGAGGAGTAAACCTGTTTCGTTAATTCTAGATCTGCTGTTAGAGAAAGTGTTCGTATTGCAAAGGTGGCACTACTTAACTTCTTCAGTAGTGAAGTGATATGTTCATGCCAACAGAGTTTCTCATCTATTTTAATACCAAGGAATTTTATACTCTTTGTTTCTAATATTGTGTTATTTTTATAGCTTACTTGTAAATCTGGCTGTGCATAATTTTTTGTTTTAAACCTAATATAATGTGTTTTTTCAAAATTTAGTTTTAATGAATTTGCCTTAAACCAATTTGCTACTTCACTAAGTACTTCATTTACATTAAATTCTAGATTGCTGTTTGGTGCTTTTTCTCACAGTCAGGTTAGTGTCATCTGCAAATAAAACACTCTTAACTTTGTCAGATAAGTTTCCAGGAAGGTCATTGATATACAACAAAAAGAGGAGGGGTCCTAGGACAGAACCTTGTGGAATTCCATGTTTTAATTTTTCCCAGTCTGATGAAGCATCTTTGTTTATTTTAGTATCAAAAATGGACACTTTTTGCATTCGACTTTCCATGTATGATCTAAACCATTTACCTGCGATTCCATAAATACCATAGTATTCCATTTTTTTCAAAAGTAGTTCATGATTTACACAGTCAAATGCTTTTGCAAGATCACAAAATATTCCTACAGGGCTCATTTTATTATTAAGTTCCTCAAATGTGTTATTTAAAAATGAATATATAGCCATTTCTATAGATGATCCTTTTTGGAACCCAAATTGGGATTTAGTGAGGATATTATTTTGCGTAACATGTTTTATTACTCTACAATACATGACTTTTTCAAAAATCTTTGAGAATCCTGAAAGTAATGAAATGGGACGATAGTTATCTACACATGTTGATTCTCCTTTTTTAAACAACGGTTTTACAACTGCATATTTTAGTCTATTTGGAAACACACCTTGAATTAATGATTCATTACAAATTTGGGCAAGTACACGATCGATACAATCTGAACATCTTTTTAGTAATTTACTTGAAATTTTGTCATAGCTGGAAGAATTTTTAGGTTTTAATTGTTTAATGAGTTTATTTATTTCTGAGACTGTTACTGGTGGCAATTGCATTTCCACAAATCTATTTGGGTAAGCAGTCTGAAGAAGCCTAAGGGCACTATTTGGGTACTGCTTTTCTATGCCTAATTTCTCTACAACTGTAGTAAAATGTTTGTTAAATATTTCACAAACTTACCCTACTTCACTATGACAGATCCATTTTGTTCTATTTTTATGTCTTTAGAGTGATTTACAGATTTTCCTGTTACAGTTTTTATTATATTCCATATAGTTTTCATCTTATTGCCTGAATTCTCTATTTTCTTTGATATATACCTGTTCTTGGCCTTTCTTATTACATTTCTTAGTATTTTAGAATAATGTCTGAACTGCTTGATGATATACAAAGCATAAATTACAGGCTGTATATGATGTACTCAAGAATTTATAGCAATATATGACATTATGATTTGTTTCATTAAAAAAATGATTTTTATAATTTTTTTATTAAGTTCTAGTTTGTAGAATGAAAGAGGTTATTTTTATGTAAAATTTATTTTTAAAGTACCAAATTATTTTACTTGCTTATAAGATTGGCTTTGATAAAAATCTAAAATGGAAACTATATTACAACTGTTTGAATTCAGTTTTTGTATTTAAAAAAATCAAAATAACCAATTTTCTTAGAATCTCCACTACAATCAATCGAGCAGAAAGGCATATCAGTTAACATTTACTTTGAATGCTTGGATAATTTACCCTTCAATTTTATTTTGTGTTCATTGTATTTTTAATGGAATTTTCATATTCAAATATATCTGAAATACAACTAACATCACAAATATGTCCTTATATAATACTCTTGTATTCATTACTTATAAAATATGTTACTACAATTCTCATGCTTATTTCAGCTGCATTAAAGAAGATTTGGATGTTTAAACCATTATGATGAAAACATCTTTTTTACATCTATGTGGTAATGTTGCATTAACGTAAATATTTAATAAATTGTCAGTAGAAATCTTTAAAAAATTTCTGTTTTACTGATTTCGTTATTTATCTTAGTATATTTGGTTAACTCTTTTACTGTTTCCAGAATATCAACAAGATGGATGAGGCAAATTGCTATATTTTTATTATTATTATTATTATTAGGTAGTGAAAACAAAGAAACTGTCATGAGGCACTGAAAATAAGATAGGATAGGGGGAAAAAACAGATACCCATCACTTACCACAGATGAAGGCAGAAGGGCAAGACAAACACATAAAAAACACAAAATCATGTTTATGTTTTTGTGTTTTTTACATCGTCATCTTGCCCCCCTGCCTTCATCTGTGGTAAGGAACAGGTATCTCTTTTCCCCCTCTATCTTATCTTATTATTATTAATATTAATTGCCCTAGTCATCTAATTACCCCTTTTTATTTGATTTTTTAAAATTATTTCTACTGTATGGAGCTAAGTTCATGCGTTTAACTACTTTTCTTCTTTTTAAAATAACATGTGTAAAAAGCAAAGCTAACTACAAATATTATAAGTAGTGTTTGACAGTGTGAAATAGCCTAAAAATATTTTCTTCTACATTTTGTCCTCCTACAAGTAAGAGTATGAACTAATTTAAAAAATTTAGTGTTAGAACTTCTATGAGCAATGTGATGTACCTTTTACTTTTACCTTTTTAGATTTGTTGACTGAATGGAGTTGTTACTCTCAAGGAAGTACTGCAAATGCTAATATGTATATGCAGAGTCATGAGAAACAAGTTACTCATAAGCAAGGTTACAAGTGCCTTTCATGTAAGAAGATATACAAACATAAATCAAGTATGCGCCGTCACCTTCGTGAAGAATGTGGAAAGGAACCACAGTTCCAGTGCCCTTATTGCCCATACCGCTTGACTCAGAAAGGCAATTTACTTACACATATCAGAAGAAGGCATTCATTTGTGTCCATAGACAGTAATTTTGCTTCATGTTGCTAACTTCATTTATATGTCATTGTTGATGGTAGGACAGATATGATTGAATTTTTGTTTTAAATGCTTTGTAAAACCATTTTCCATAGAAGAATGAGATTTACACTTGGTGGTTACCAGTCCGAAATTGATAGCACAGCATGATGTCTCTGGCTCTTAACCATCGTGCAGTTTGTTCCACTGCTCATAAAGAGTTTACAGTTCAGTAATATTGTTTTTGTGGCTGTGCACTGTCCTGCTGCCCTCTGCAGCTTTTGTATTTAAACTTTCTGATAATATTTTTCTATAGAAAGATATGGAAACCTATCATCAACTTTAATTTTCTACTAACTCATAATTTAATTGTGATTGAGCATATGCCCCAGGGTAAATTTCTCTACACAACCTGATTTATTTTATTTTTTAATATTAAAATTCCTCTTTTGTAAGAGTGATGATGATATGGTGCAGAATAACAAAAATACATTTGTCCAATGAACATCATTTTGTAATGAAGGGCTAAAACCTCAAAACTCCATTCTTCCAATTACCTCCTACCTATGAACTGATAGGTCTACTTTTTATCTGAAACAAATCTTGTTGACTCTGTGATGATGTATGAAAATATTAGCAAAGTGAAATTTTTCTATTAAACTAAAAATGAATTTCAAGACACTCTCTTGAAAAAATGTTTCACTGTTCAAATTTTAACACTGTTTATTATTTGAAATGTGATAAATCAGCTGCAATTGTCAATATTAGGTGTTTAATATTTAATATATTTATGTATATGATGTCAATTTTGAAATTCAGTAAATTGTGAATTAGTTTTAAAAAAAAGGGTAAAAAGTTGATATATATAAAAGAAATAAAATATTAACTCCACCAGTAAAGAAACAAGCTGAGTTCAGAATTAAAGCATTACATTTGTTTACATTTTCCAAGCCTTCAGTTATTGTTTTTTGTCCATAGACAGCAGTGAAGTAAGAGAAATATACAAATGATGTCGAATATTAAACTACAATAATTTTTCAAAATTTTGCAAGGTGTGTTATTTGGTTATATCAGTTTGATACCTATCTGTCAGGATGATCTGATAATAATCTCAAAGTGTTGGAAATTGAATTTATGTTCCTTGAAATGTTTAATGTCAATTGACAGCTAGACCATGTTTGATTTACAGAAGCTACATAGCAGCAAATATAACGAAATATGTTTTTTGAATGGCAGAATTTTTCACCAACACTTGTGTGTATAAATATATACATAATTAAGGAAGGATAGGGAAATAAAACCCAACACTTGCAATAGACGACAGCAGCTGGGAATGATGAATACCAAAAAAGATAAACACGTGTAATGCAATATTCCATTGTTGAAATTGTTACAAGCTGGCGAGACACTTAGTGGGTTCAGATTGGGATCACAGTATCACATGCTTGATGAATAGGAAATCTAGGTACCATGGCCTGGGCATCAAGGATAGTGATGGAGGGTGGCAAGACAGTACTGAATTGATGATTCTGGAGACATGGTATCATAGGACGTAGGGGAACTTAAGCTAAGTAATTAGCTTGAGAGGATTTGAATGTTTAGTAATAATAAAAGCCACTTAATTAGGAATATTAAATATAAGATCTATACACATGAGCAAATAGTAATAATAAGTGATGGGACTACTGGATGGGTTGTGTTGGATATTGAGGCCAGGAGGTTGTCTGGAGTAAAGGACATGTTGGTGAGCTAGTTCCCATCAGTGGAGTTCAGAGATGGCTGTAGATTCAGGGAAAACTTTTACTGTCCATACTGTAAAACAGTTGCTGAAATTGTTCAATTTGTAGGTACTGCCATGTTTTGCCACTGGGTGGGAGAACTTACTAGTAAACACTGTTTCCATATGGGCATTCATTCTGATGGTAAGTGGGTTAGTGGTGAGACATACATATGAACTTGTAAAGTGGAGACATCTGAGTTGATATATGAGGTGTGTCATGGTGCATGTGACTTATCCTATCCACTGGAAAAACTGCCAGTACCCACAAATTGAACAATATTGACAACTGTTGAGTGGTAAGGCTGTCATAGTTTTCCCAGAGACCACAACCTCCTGTGAACTCTGCAGATGGGAACTACCTTACCAACTTATTGTTGACACCAGACATCTTCTTGGCCTCAATCCCTATTAAGATACTTCCAGTAGACCCAGCATTTATTATTACTATTTGCTCACAGTTTATAGATCACATACTTGACATTACTGCTAAAAGTGTTTTTTTTATTATTATTAACATTTATATCCTCTCATGTCAATTACTTTGATGATGTTCCCCCTCTTCCAAACATAGCCTCCAGAATTATTTATTATGAATTTACTACTGTCTTTCATCCTCCAACACCATCACTGAAGCTCAGGCCATGTTACCTAGCTTGCTCATTCACCATGTGGGTGATGATTTGATTATATCTGACCCCATGAAGTGTATCATCTACTTGTAAGAATAAGTTTAAATGCAGAAATATTGAATTACATATGTTCATCTTTTTAGTGTTAGTCATTCCCAGGCACCATCATCTATGGTCAGTGTTGGTTTTATTTTCCTGTCCTTCCTTAGTTTCATTGCCTTAAAGCATTTTACTGTTCACTATTATATTGTAACGGACTAGTCGAGTGGTCTAGCTCTTCTTCTGTGTGTGTAATTTGGAATCGGCAGAGAATGTCTGGAAACTCAGGTACTAACCTTTAATGGAGTTGCTGCTGCTGACCTCCGGCGACCTCGGCTCCACTCTCCAGCTCAGCTGTAAAGCTATTTACTAATATCAGGTTCTGACACCACTGTGGGTTAAGGCCACAGACCTGTGTTGTCATTAATATGGATTCACAAACTTAGACTTACTATGGCAACAGCAGGTTCTCTTATATTCTACCAGTGAGAACATGGCTTAACTGCTGTACGATACTGTTTATTGCTTGTCCTTGACTGGTTACATATTATCTGTTTTGACGCCATCTGCGAAGCTATCCCCGTAGGCTTCTATTGGATTTAAATCTTCTGAAGTACTAGTAGATGATGGAACAATTACTAACATACATGTAGAATTGCTATCGGAGGATTCCGCCAAGTGTTGCAGCATTGTCGACCCTAACGCGAGACCAGGCTATTGGGATGGGGGGGGGGGAGAGGCTATTTTCTATCCGCTAATGGCATAGTGACATGCCTACTGTCAATCTGTCACTGAGAAGGCTGAATTCATGTCCTGCATTCCTTATATTGCCTGTATCGAACATTCAGACTTCTTTCAGCAATTGACCGGCCAGTGTCCCTGGCTGTGGTATGCGCTGATCGTTTTCGTCAGCAAAACCTGACTCATTACTCGCATGCGAACAGCACGCGACTCGGCGTACTGTCACGACTCACCTAACACTCATTTAATTCTAAATCACATAACTAAATCTTTTGCAACAAAACTTAGGCCGTTACAATATATAGGAGAATAACCACTGCTTACCAAAGTTGAAAGCAGTCACCATCATGCAGCTTCCTTATTCTGATGTTGAAGAGGGGATATAAACCCTAGAATTTCGAGACTCAATATACCATCCTGCCTTCAACTTTGGTAAGTGGTGGTTATTCTCCTATCCATATCTTTTTATTTGTTGCGCTGTTGTTTCTGTCACCAGAGTTTAAGACTGGAGGACTGCAACAAGTATAAAGTTTGCAAGACAAACACAAACATACAATATTTTGGTTTAAAACCTTATTCACTAAAATGTAAATTTTATTTATGGAGCAATTATAAATAATAAAAAATTATAGTAAAGAATACATGGAAAAGAAAAGGGAAAAAAAAACACCCAACATTCACCAAAGTTGAAGGGAGGAGGGCAGCAGCAACACAAAACAACACACAAACAAACAAAAAATACAATATTTTGGGTGAAAAAACCTTTTTCGAGTTAGAGGTAGGTGGCTGGGCTTGCGCAAGACTTGCGTTCAACGCAGCCACTTATAGAACGCAATAGACTGTCGGAGGTGGTGGCGGGGAGCAACGATAATATAACCGCGAGTATAAGAAAGATTTAAAAAATAATAGTTATAAAAAATAAATAAAAATATAATTGAAAAATTTTGAAAAATATATGAAACTATTGTTGTGCACAGTGGTGGGTATATAGGGTGAGGATGGAAGATATTAACGGAAATTAAAGCCTGCAGGATGTGTTGATATGCCAAATTTCTGCTAACAAAGTGTGGACTTTAGGAATTCCAGAAAATGGAAAAATTGAATCATTAAAAATTAGGTTCTATAAAAGGATGCTGAAAATAAAGTTTACAGATAGAGTATGAAATGAACAAGTTTTGGAAATGATGGATAAGGAAAGAAATTTGTGGAAGAGTGTTACAGAAATATGAGGCAGGATGGAGGTTTATATTATGAGACATGCAGAATTGGTTAATTTGTTAGTGAAGGGAACAGTCGAAATAAAGAATTGTAGAGGAATACAGAGATTAGAATACATGAAACATGTAATTGAGGATGTGGGTTGTAAATGATATGTTGAGATGAGGAGGTTGGTGCAAGATGGGAAGAGATGATGGAGGATTGCATTAAATCATTCGAGATTGATGACAGCAAAAAAAAAAAAAAAAAATTGTACCATGTTACTTGCTCAACAGCCTTTGTGAAAGGCAGTCTTCTAAAGCAGCCAACCTCTGCAATGTTTATGATGGTCTAAAACCAGAAAATTTGAATGTCTTTCATGTTCATGTTTGTTACATGTGTTCATAAGGGTAGAAGCTGCAGGGAATAGTATTATTAGAAATGTGAGTTATAGTATAGAGAGTGACCTGAGGAAGGTGGTCAAAGAGGTGCAGCCTACCAGGGTTGAATTCATACAGATCCTAAGTCCGAGGTCTGAGCTATCTGAAAGTAGCTTTAAACAATTCTATGTACATCAGAAACAATTACTGAACAAATTTAAAGTCTCTAACTGTCTTCTTCAATTTATTATAAATTTTTGAAGTATCACTCCAGGTGAATGGTTGAGAATGTTGCAATAGAAAATACTATCTAAAAACTGAAAAAAATCTGATTTCCAGCTTGAATTAACTTAGAAACTGACTTTAAAAATGATATGCAATACTATTCAATTTAACTCGTAGTTCTGAGAACAAATTTTGTCATGCAGTTACAAAATTTTTAGGTTACATGACAGCATGTATCCAATTTACTAAAGCAATTGGGTGCAGCCACATTTGCAATTCATTCAATTTCAGCTATAGGTTATCTGTGTATGAGACAGCTAGTTTATTTTGCTTATTTTCACTCCTTAATGTCATATCATATAATATTCTGTGTCAATTCTGCCCATAGAGATGAAGTGTTTAGAGCACAAATGTGAGTAATAAGAATTATGTGTGGGGTTAGCAATAGAACTTCATGTAGAGAGTTGTTCAAGATGTTAGGGATTTTAACATTGGTGGTGGAGTATATATACTCATTAATGTCATTTGTAGTTACAATTTATACTTTTGTCATTAGTTCAAAAAGAGGTCCGATATTCAGAGATACATGTCTTCAATAAGCTCTCAACACTTATTAAATGTCCAGCAGAATAAATTTAGGAAAAAACGGAAAGAATTTTTAATCGACAACTTGTTCTACTCTGTGGAAGAATTTATTTCTAAGGTATCTGCAAAATAAACTGCCAGTAGTTTATGTAAATATAGTTGACATAATTAATGTACCATGTATTCTATGACTGTACATCTTCTGGTGTATGTATTATTTTGTTATGCAATTGTTTAATGTACCATGTATGCTATGACTGTAAGTCTTCTGGTGTATCTATTGTTTTGTTATGCAATTGTTTATCTGTGGATTGACAACTTTTGACATCCCACAGAGCCAGTCTCTTATACTGGGATCAATGGAAAATGTATGTGTTCCATTGTAATAGAATATGCAAACTAAATAGAGGTACACAAATGACAAGTAAGTTTGGGAGCAGATACTTGGTTAAGTGCTAGGCAGTGACTTTATTGTGTGTGAGTACACTACAGAAATAGATGACCAATTGGTGGAGGGGTTTTCATACTGCTTAGCAAAAACTAATACAATGGACTGGTGTTTGTAGACCATGACCATGTGTTATTTGGGGTAATTTTCTGGAAACAAATGGTTGCCTTCTTACCACAATGGAAGAATGACTGATGAAAATGAAGCTCTTGGGTGATAAATTAAATTCATTATCAGAAGTGAGAATATAGATGTTACTATTGGTGGTGATTTTAATTTGCCAGTTTTAAAATGGTTAGGAAATTAGATTAATATCACAAGGGAACAGTGATTTTCAAATACTTTTGTAAGGGAAGGAACATTTGAACAAGTGGTATAGCAGAGCACTAGGGGACAAAACAAGTTGGATATCTTCCTAATAGAGCCTGATGATAAATTGATCATGAAACAGTTCTGATGGATATTAGAGATTTCAGTATTCCAGTGGCCAAAACTAATGGGAGAAATAGGAACTATTATCAAAAAGGCACAGATTAAAAACTTGAAAAGATATATCAGGGAAAGTTTCAGCAAATACAAGGATGGCACAAGTACACTAAAGTCAAGGTGGTATGAAATAATAAAAAGTGTGAAGAAATATTATTTATTCAAAAACAGGACTTAAATATTACCATAATAGGGAGGTGAGGTGGTTACAGAGGTTGGTAAAAAGAGAACATAATCCAGTTATGAGTCAGTAGGGTAGTAACGAATATTTGAAACAACCAAATAAGGAATTGATAATAGCAAAGAAGGTGGATAAAGATGGCTATACGGATAGTATTATTGGAGCAGCGGACCACTGACAGATTCATCTAGAAATTTCTATAGCTATCTTACAAAACTGAGGGGAAGGGAGGGTGCTGAGACAATTACAGATAGAGAAAAAGTTACAGAGGATTGGATAAGGGCAGAGATTTTAAGTAACTGGTTTGGTGAGACCATTAGAGACAATAATTCAGAAATGGAATGGTGCAAACTGGATAATGAGCTTAACCACATGATTAGAAATGAGCAGACAAAAAAATGCTAAGGATATCATGAAGGAACTAAAAATAAAAAGTCTGGTGTTGATTATGTTACAATGAATATCTTTAAAGATAGCAGGTTGTGACATCTTAAATCATTATTGAAATTTAGTCTGGTTACTTGCTGCTTGCCAGTGTGCAGGAGAAGTGTGACAGTAGTACCGGTACATGAAGGAGAGGTGACAATTAGAATAGAAAATTATAGGTCAATCAGTTTGACATCAGTGGTAGGTAAATTAATGGAGAGATCAGAAATATATGTGAGGTGCATACGTGGTTTTCAAGTAGGCAACAT
Source organism: Vandiemenella viatica (assembly GCA_031002005.1). Taxonomy (NCBI): domain Eukaryota; kingdom Metazoa; phylum Arthropoda; class Insecta; order Orthoptera; family Morabidae; genus Vandiemenella; species Vandiemenella viatica. Next base: position 273,475,870 of record CM061920.1, read on the forward strand.
GCCTTTAGGCAAGGATATTTAAATGAATTTCAGTTAGTAGGATATATGCAGGATCTTTCAGCTGAAATAGACAAATTGATAGTGTAGCACTAGATGATTCGATGGTTTTTGACAAAGTGAGCATAAAATCATGGTCAATAAGGTAAAAACTATTCAAGTGGATGAGAAAGTGATTTGCTGGGTAGAATATTTCTTAAAAGGTAGAAACCAAAAAGTTATGGTAGGAAACCCAGTATCAAAAGAAGGGGAAGTGATAATGGAGTGCCACAGGATAGCATACTGGGACCTTTGCTACTCATGTTTCTAATGAATGATTGTGTTGATGGTTTACTATCAGAAATTAGGTTACTTGCAGATGGTATAATGCTATATAAAAGGGTCAAAATGGTAGAGAACTTTGATCAGCTGTAGGGCGACCTGGACAGGATATCTAGATAGGTTGTTTAACATGGGATGAAGATAAATGCAAATAAGAGTAAGCTTATCAGATACACAAATAAAAAACTAAAGGTTGGTAATGATAATAAGGTGAGGAAGGAATTACTTGTTGAAGACTCGAAATGTAAATATCTTGGCATAAAATCTGATAACACGTTCAACTGGGCAGGACACATTCAACAGGTAGCAGGAAAATATTTAAAATTCTTCACTTGTTGGAGAGAGTGATGAGGGGATGTACAAGAAAAGAAAGAAGTCAGGCTACAAAACATTGGTTAGACCATTGCTTGAATATGGTGGTGTAGTATGGGACCTATATTGTGGGTTTCAAATACAGGAATTGGAGGTGGTGCAAAGAAGGGCTGCTGGATTTGTCTCTGTAAATTACTGAAGAACACAATCAGAAACTGATATGATAAAAGAACTGGAATAGGTTTCATTAGAAGACATGATGAGGGTGAAGAGTGGCAATGGGAGTGTTCAAGGCATACATGGGTGATAAGGTGTGGCAAGATATTAGTGTAAGAAGTAGGAGTAATGCATGGAAGGGAAAAAATGACCATGAATACAAGTTGGCACTTGATTTGAGGCCCAAGGGTGTGGAAGATTTGCTTGTGTAGTTTAGGGGGTCAGGGATTGGAATAGTTACCTAGAGAAATGATGAATAATTTACCAAAAATGTTTAAACAATCTACAGTTGAAATTTTTATAGTGTTACAATAGGTGGGTACAAGAGCGGGAAAAAGTGTGTGGATAGGGAAGTTTCCACTGGATTGTTTACTCCATCACAATAAATTAAATGCCACATATCTATTATATAAAGTAAGCAGTGGTTCATTTCCCCATCTTAATTTGTAATTCTCATATATATAAATATTAGGTTGTTAGAAAACAAAAACACTATAAAGTGGCATTAACTAAACATTTTGATAGAGAAATAACCGATGCCCACAAAAGATGGAGGCTGGAGTGCCACTGAAACAGAGACTGTGAATGGGTGGTGAGTGATAACTCTCTGGCATCAAATTCAGGAGGATACCGGTTTGGATCTGAGCATCCAGATTTGGGTTTTCCATGCTTTCCCCAAATCACTCCAGGTGATTGCTGAGTTGCTTCCTTCAGTAGGCCATCTCCAAATTTCTTTCTGTTCCTTGTACCCAGTTCTTTCATATCTCTAATGACCTCAACATCAATGAGGAGTGAAGCCAAGCCAAAACACAGATAGACATGAATACACATTGAGGATTGAAATTTTCTGGTTTATGTCTCTTCTTTCAACAGTAGAGTTAAGAAGATTCGTGGTAGTAGCTGGCAGGTAATGGGAGCATCAAATCATTGGTCAGTGGCTCACGTTGGAGGAAAATCTACATGGCAGCATTATAAAATTGGAAACATATAATAGGAACAAGTCACAGGCAGGTGGAAAGAGTTGGATAAAATTATATTCATGTTTAATTTTTGTGTATATAATATTTAATTTAATTTCATTTAATTTAATTGCAATAGAGCACAGGCTCCGGTGGCAATTTCCCTACACACCCATCTTCCCCCTACCCTGCACCTACCTACATTTGCCCTCTACAAATTTTATCTTTAAATTCTTTCACAGTTTTTGGTAAATTATTCATCATTTCTCTTGGTAACTCATTCCAATCCCTGACACACTTACCTAAAAAAGAGAATCTTCCTACACCCTTGTGCCTGAAATCGAGTGCCAGCTTGTGGTCATGGTCATCTTTTCCCTTCCATGCACTACTTTTCATACCTATTGCAATATCTTTCCATGCCTCATCACCAGTATATGCACTGTACACTCCCATGACCCTCCTCATTCTCCTCCTGTCTTGCAATGAATCCCATTCCAGCTCCTTTATCATATCCGTCACTGATTGCATTCTGCGATAATTTCCATAAACAAATCTAGCAGCCCTTTTTTGCACCCTCTCCAACTCCTGTATTTGATATGTAAAATGAGGGTCCCATACTACACTACCATATTCGAGCAATGGTCTGACCAAAGTTTTGTAACCCAATTCCTTGACTTCTCTCGTACATCCCCTCATCACTCTCTCCAACAAGTGCAGAACTTTGAAACCTTTTCCTACCACCTGTCCTATGTGTCCTGCCCAGTTAAGTTTGTTATCAAAAGTAATTCCAAGATATTTACATTTCAAGTCTTCAGCAAGCAATTCTTTCCCACCTTGTATTCATAATTAACCTTTTGTTTTTTATTTGTGTATCTAATAAGCTGACTCTTCTTTGCATTTATCTTCATTCCATGTTTACAAACCCAATTAGATATCCTGTCCAGAACACCCTGCAACTGTTTACAATCCTCTATCGTTTTGATTCTTTTATACAGCAATATGTCATCTGCAAACAATCTAATTTCAGATGGTAAACAATCAACATAATTATTCATTAGAATAATGAATAGCAATGGTCCCAATACGCTACCCTGTGGCACACCCATTTTTACTTCCACTTCTTTTGATACTACATTTCCTACCCTAACTTTCTGTTTTCTACCTTTTAAAAATTCTTCTACCCAGCAAATGACTTTCTTATCCACTCCAATGGTTTTTACCTTATGTACTACCATTTTATGGCTTATTCTGTCAAACGCCTTAGACAGATCTAGTGCTACACTATCAATTTGGCCTCCCTTGTCCATTTCATCTGAAATATCTTGCATATATCCCACCAACTGAGATTCGCATGAATATCCTTGCCTGAACCCATGTTGCCTGCTTGAAAACCACTTACGTTCCTCACATATATTTCTGATTTGGTTGCATATCAATCTTTCCATTAATTTACCTACCACTGATGTCAAACTGATTGGCCTGTAATTCTCAACTCTATTTCTCACCCCTCCCTTATGTACCGGTACTACTATTGCACTTTTCCAGTCCTGTGGTAAGCAGCAAGTGTCTAGACTCAATTTAAATAATATTTCAAGATAAGGTACAATGTCACATCCGGCTATATTTAAGATGTCTGTAGTAATATTATCTTCACCAGCCCCTTTATTTATTTTTTTCAGCTTTCTTATTTCCTTGATGATTTCCTCAGGATAGGTATCAAATTTTTTACTATCGTCATTTCTAATTGTGTTGTTAAGCTCGTTCTCCAAATTAGACCCTCCTGTTTCTGATTCATTGTCCCTAATGCTTTCACTGAACCAGTTACTTGAAACCTCTGCCTTTTTCAAATCAACAGTAACTTCTTCTCCATCCTTATCTATAAGTGTCTCTACACCCTCCTTTCTCTTCAATTTCCTGTTATAGCCATAGAAATTTCTAGATGCATTAGTCAATGGTCCTCCTGCACTGACAATACTCTTCATAAACCCATCTTTAGCCAGTTTCTTTGCTGTTATTAGGTCCTTGTTTAGTTGTTTTAAATATTCCCTACTACCCTGCTGTCTCTTAACTCTGTTATGTTCTTTTCTTACCAACCTCTAAGTTTGAATAAATACTTACACATTACGTACTGGTGAGCAGCGGCTCACATGGGAAAAGATAGATGGGGGGAGGCATGAGGAGATACTGGGTGGTGTGGGTTCTTGGTGAAGGGCAGTGGATTTGTGGTGATACCTATTTATGAGGTTGCGTAATTGTTGCAGTTTGGTTGATACATTTCATGGGAGGTTTCACAGGTGGCGTTTACTATCATGGGGAATCTTCTTCCGGTTACTGTGTTCGTGGAATGTTTGGAAACAAAGGTGTTATAAAGTAGAATAAATTAAACATTTGGATAGGAGAATAACCACTACCTTCGACAGCTGCCAGCTGCAGCCATGCATCAGCTATCACATTTTACTATTGACAAAGGGACATAAAACAAAAAATTAGAACACTTTATGTGCACTTCTTTTCATGTTTTGATGCCATACCTGCTGGCAACTGAGTTAAGGAGTGGTTATTCTCCTTTCCAAATGTTGGTATATATATAATTTACGCGCTGTTTTGCACGGGCAGATCATGAAGTGTGTAGAAATGCGGGCAGTCTGCCTCTTTCTCCACCAATCAGAAACTGGTACTAACCGTTTGAAATTTGAAGTATCTGCCTCCACAGAATGTCCTCATCACATTTTACACTCTCCTTCTTCCAAAAAATTGCCAAATGTTACATAAAAAATGCCAAAATATGAGTCTCTGCACAACTGTAAAAATAATACAAAAATTATCAGCACAGGGATCATATAAACCTGAACAGTCTCGTTTTGTCATAGAGGTAGTGGTTAGGTTGAAATTCGGCCTAGACCAAGAAAAATAATGTTTGGGAAAATCAGATTTTGGTGTCATGGTAATTTTCCTTCACGGTATTTCAGAACTGAAGTAGTTATATTGAAATGTAGATAAGTATAAACTTTGGTAATGATGTATCTCTGATGGAGATGAAAAATATTAAGTTATTTATGTTAATTTAACTTAGCTAAAAAATGGAGGACTGCACGATAACCGTGACGCTGCAAATTTATTAGTTAACACAGCTGAAATTATAAGCACTAAGCATAAACTTTTGCTGGGATTTTGTGTGTAAATTCGGATATGGAGAATTTCATGATAACCTTGGTGCCATAAATTTATTTATAGCAGTTTTCTTTATTAATAATAATAACAGCATCTTTTTTCTGATTGGATATTGGTTTTGTTTTGACGATATGTTGATTCAATCAATTATTTATGTTTTAAAATAGTACGTACTAAAACTAATCTTACACGTTATGAATTAATTTTAATTTCCTTCATTTTCAGTGACACCAAATTACTAATGTTGTTATTTCACCCACATGTAAGTAATTCCAAAGTTTCAAGAATCGATAACAGTGAATGTATTAATGCAGTTGTGACAGAAGCTATTATTTACAAAAAGAATCATTAGCCAGATTTGTGGTTAGGTTAAAATGCAGCCTGGACCAGAATGACAATTGCCTCAATTTGTTAGATCATAAGGCATCATGGATTTAGTTTTATTGTTATTTACGCGGTGTGGCAAAACGTTTTAAGATGCTTAATTGATATTTAGTTTCGCTCGTTCCATGTTGCTGTCTTCATTAACCCAAAGCGCATATGGTGATGAACATTGCAGAATCTGGGTTATGAGACTTATTTAATAGAAATAACAGTTTATTTTACTGGCTGTGGTTTGAACAGCAACCAAAATTTGTACACACATTCCTTGGGCGATATTAGTGATGAATATTTGCACTTTATAGCCACAAAATATATATTAATCGAGTAACGTACGTAGAAATATGGAAAGTTCCGCACAAGTCATTGTGGCGAAAATGTATTGTTACCTGTTGAAATTTGTGGTAGCTGTTTTTCATACATCTTTCTTCGAGAAAAAACTAATTTTCTTAACCATAATGATATGTAAAGAAGAAATATTGGCTTATTAATATACAAAGTTTATTGACATATTGTGCCAGACTGTTAACTGTCTACCAGGGATAATATATGTCTACCACCATAGTAATTAATCTAATGCCTTTCGCATATTAACTTACCTGTTGCAATGCAAGTCAATGCTTATTAGGTTTAATTCGCGTATTCCGTTTATTTTAAGCACTGAGGTCCAGAAAACTGAGTAACAAAAGTAAAAAATAAAAAAATAAAACTGAATCCAAAGTTTGTGAAATTATTGCGCGTCTGAAGTGGACTATGATCGGCAGCCCACAATTTTCCAAATTTAAAGGTTTTTAATTGTTTGCTCCTTCCTATGGTACATATAAGTCATTAGTTATTTTCCCAGATTTTGACTAGTACCATTACCTCTAAAAACGTGAAAACCACATCCAAATTGCTGCGGTACTTACTGCGTGATACCCGTTACAGTAAAGAGACAAATGCAGCTTGTTTACATATATATAGTAGTATAGATATCAGGAAATATGAGTAGACCCGTGACTTATCAAAGCTGAAGGAAGGATGAATCCAATGGCAAAATAAATAAATAAATAAAAATAAAAAAGAAACGCCACACAGGAAAAAAAGGATGAATATGATTTCATGATAAATTGACAAAACCTTATTCATGCAATGAGAAATGAGCTATTTGGCAGGGCAGATGTGCACATTATGGAACCTACTGCATGAATTTTATGATATAGTTTCATGTAGCTGCCTTGTCCGCAGGCACTCAGGTAAGCTAAACCAAACATTTCTAATTTAATGAGTAAGGACACAGCCCAAAATATTATTAGTTTGTAGTACTTTTTGTCATGCAGCCCCTCATTCTTGAACTTTGGTAAGTGATGGAACTGCCTTACCTTTCTTTGCCATATTAATAGCACCTTTCTTCCTACTTCATTGTTGCTGAGACTATATATCTATTAAATATTTTGTACAGGAGAATAACTACTGCTTACCAAAGTTGAAGATTGCTCTGATGTTGAAACAGTGAAATAAATGTACACAAAATGCTCTAAATGTGTACATTTAGAGCATTGTGTGTACATTTATTACCGTGTTTTGATGCTGCAGCAATCTTCAACTCTGGTAAGCAGTGGATATTCTTTTATCCAAATGTTTAATGTATCTACTTCATAGTGCCTTTGCTTCTTAACAGTATATATACACAAAAGGATATGGAAAATAAACTCATCACTTGCCAAATACTAAGGTAGGAGACCATACATTGATTACTTCCCACTTACTAATTGATTTGCATCCTTTTCTAATCTTTTTTTATCATTATTACACAAAAACTATAGATTTTTCAGCTAGATTTTTATATTTTTATTGCTAGAAATAACAATTACATATATTAAATTTTATTCAGTACTCTCCTCACAACTCACTATCTTAACTGAGGTTGAGTAAAGGAAGATACAAAAGCACATTGCTGTTCAGAATGACTTGGAAACAAGGCATCTTGAGCTGTGCTGAGAATTTTTATTGTGTTAACAAGGACAATGTAAATTTGTAAATAATGTTCACATGAAAACTGACCAATTATTGGAGTCCTTTATTGAGCAGAACAATTTCTGTTATTTGTTCAATATGAAAGAGCATCTGGAAGTTCTTTTAATTACTTCTTATGAAGTTAGTAGGCATATATGTATAAAAGAAATTGAACCCTTGAAACTACACTGAATGTTTTAAGTAATTTATTTGTGTGTCTTTCATAAACTATTTCCATCAGTTTTAAAGGTCAAAGAATATAAATTGGCTGATAAATAAAGTAAAACACCCAGAAGGGGAGAAGGAAATAAAATGAAATTTCATGGATTGAGAGGATATTTGATGATATTTCTGTGGTTACAAAATCAAGTGAAGTGTACAAAGAACTTGGCAGTATGAGCACACTTATCAGTATGACTTCACAACCACTCTGACCTGGATGCGAGCACTGATTCAGTTTGGATAGGTGACATAAAACTGTCTTATCCTCTCCTGAAGAAAGCTGGCTACTTCTCTTATAACTGGTCCATGATATCCTGAATATTAGCATGGGAAGGAGATAACATCTGAGCTGGTCCCACATACCTGTATGTTCTATCAGGCACAGATCTGTGAATTCGCTGGCCATGGTAGTACCTCAACATCACGCAGATAGTTCATATAGACATATGTGATGTATGGGTTAGCATTATCCTGTTAAAAAATGATTACTGTCATGTGAGAGGCAACACATGAAGATGTAGAATGTCCACAGCATATTTTTGTCCTATCAGAGTTCTCTTAGTTACTAACAGCTGGAGATATACCTAACGGCTCGCCACACCATGCCGCTCCAAAATAATTGGAGAGTGGGACCTTTCCCCAGGGTGTCACTATTCTCACTGCCAACGTTAATTTAATTTAATTGCAATGGAGCACAGGCTCTGGTGACAATTTCCCTACATCCCCATCTTCCCCCTATCCTGCAGCCACCTACATTTGCCCTCTACAAATTTTATCTTTAAATTCTTTCAACATTTTCGGTAAATTATTCATCATTTCTCTTGGTAACTCAATCCAATTCCTGATACCCTTAACTAAAAAAGAGAATCTTTCCACACCCTTGTGCCTGAAATCGAGTGCCAATGGTCATGGTCATCTTTCCCTTCCATGCACTACTTAACATACCTACTCCAATATCTTTCCATGCCTCATCACCAGTATACGCCTTGTACACACCCATGACCCTCCTCATCCTGTCTTGCAATGAATCCCATTTCAGCTCCTTTATCATATCCATCACTGATTGCATTCTGCGATAATTTCCAGAAACAAATCTAGCAGCCCTTTTTTGCACCCTCTCCAACTCCTGTATTTGTTTTTGAAGGTATTGTAGAACCATAATTCATTGTTGAACATGTGATGTCATTCATGAGCAGTCTATGCTTCCTGGTCATGGCACCACTTGAAATGTAGCCGTTTGTGTTGTTGTGATAAAGGCAGCCTATGCATGGACAGTAATTCCATAGTCCAGGTGCTGATAGTCTCCAACCAATGGTGCAGGATGACAAAGAATGTTGAAAGGAGTCCATTACTTATTCTCTGATGGCGGATGTAGATGTGAAGTAGTTACATTGTGCTTGTTGTACACTATAGCAATCCTCCGTTGTGTTGGACAAATGTGTTTGACCAGAACCTTGATAATGAGTGTGCCTGCTCTCGCATTCCCATTCAATCCATCAGTGGGCCACTGTCACATCTAATTGCCAAACAAATCTAGATATTGCATGTTTCAGCCAGCCAGCCGAATGGAGACCCACAATGAGGTTCTTTTCAAACTCTGTTAGGTGCTCATAGAACTGTTAACAGTAAGTGACATCTCTGTGTCCTTCACAGTGATCAACTTCTCACATTTTTCAGTAATTTACGCTACTAGGCCTAGTAATTTCACTAAAAATGAACAACACTAATTCACTCTGGTGGCTGTTCCATCTGTCACAGAGAATTGTAAATTTAATAATTTACATACCTGCTGATGGTGTATATGTGTACAAAGTTACATTTACATGTGACAATCTCTTCTCGGACCTTCAGTTTTTTGTAATCAAATTTATTTCACTCACTATTTCTAGAGGTCTGAGTACCAAATCCTCTTATGTCTGAACGTTTTTCTTAAGTATCTTAAAGAAGAAAATAAGTGTCACCTACTGTGAGTGTTAATTGTTAAACTGTTTGTGTAATGTTTAATTTTGTAGACAGACATTGGAAACCATTCCATCTTTCATCTAGATGGTTACAAAAAAACTACATAAAAACTATAATCATTCTGTCCAGTGTTCCAGGCCCAAGGATTTAACCTAAGCCTGTTACACTTGCAGTATGTTGGCACTTTAATGTGTGTAGCTTAATTAGCGAGTAATGTTTGTAAATTTATGTAAAGAATTTTTGTAAAGATAGAGGGAAATTTGTAATCCAAGCCACATCGATCAAATCATCATTCGTGTCACATTTATTACATTTCAATGTTGTTTTAAATCCTTTCATTCCAATTTTGTTCTTGCAAGAGGTTTGTTAATTTATTCTGCTGAAATATGATATGTTTACATGAAGATCTTGAATAACTATAATATATATTTTTTAAAAAGAATCATTATTATTTTATTATTGTTATTTGTTGGCTGTAGATACCTTTAATATCATGTTTTCTTGAAACCTGATATCTACAATTTTCTTCTCAATGTTTTAATCCTTCTTGATTTTTTAAAAATAATTTAACAACTTTCTTGTTTTATGCACCAGTGGAGGCAATTTAACTTTATTTCACATATTCTCAAGGGAAATACAGAAGGGAGTGAATCAGATCATGGGGCTGAGTATCTTCTTTTTATGTGGTGGCAATGTACAACTGAGTGTGGGAAATTACATCATGGCAGATTTTAAGAAAATAGGTATACTATGCTTATTTGTATCCTAAATTGTTTGCAATAGATATAAAAGCTGACTACCATTTCACATAATTATTTTTCACATTATGATTTCAATCCTTCTGGAAGTATGATACTTATCAATAAGTTATGTATATCCGTACTAGCTAAGTTGTCAATGGACAGACACTTTTCTTGTCTTTATTTTATTATTATTCTCACTGCTGTACAGATGAGACACATCAGTGAATAGCAGACATTACTTTTATTATTGAATCTGTAACCGCACGTCACAATTTAATCCCAATGACTGTTGACAGTGATGTTGTTGAAGAGCATCTTCTTAACACAGTACTGTGTAATACATCCACAATATATTACATGACATACTAGTTCACTCATATGGAGAGCTTCTCTGTCAGATGAAACTGAATAATTTGCTCACAGCCAATATGACAAGCAGTGAGAACTTTCTTTATTCTCTGCTTACTACATCCTTCGTTAGTAAAACAGCATCTTATTTATGATAAAAAGTATGCTGAAATGATCATTCATTGTGAAGGCATACTTCAAACTATTCTGTATGTTTTACTTCATTTTTATACATGTGCAACAGTGACAATCACTCACTCCGGGGTGCCATTGTAAAACCAGAAATGTACCATAATGAGGAGTTGTCAGAAACCTAAAAATTTGGTGACTGCTTGATAAAATTTGTTCTTAGAACTGCGATTTAAATTGAAGAGCATTGCATATCATTTTTAAAGTCAGTTACGAAGTTAATTCGTCATAGAAATAAGGTTTTACAGTTTTGAGAAAGTATTTAAACAAGATAGTATTTTCTACTGCATTAGCCTCAAGCATTCACCAATGATATATACAAAAATTAATAATAAATCAAAGCAAGCAGTGAGAGACTTTAAATTTATTCAGGAATCATATACGAATATGTAGAAATGTTTAAAGCTACATTCAGATCAATAGCTTCAATAAGTTCTGAAATATTAATTAGTTAAATAATGTTTTTGGTTTATGAATTTTATTTTTCCCTTTAAAAATAATAAACATGCCTTGAGTGATATCAAATAAAAGAGAATTCAATCAGTAATAAAATAAAATTCATTTCATTTTCATAACAACAAATTTACAAAAGTTATTAACAGGTCTTGGGAATCACATTAAATAATTTTGTTTATGGTGAAACTATTAAAGCTACAAAATTTTTTATTAGGATAAAAATTAATGCTTTTTAGAAGATCTTGCTATTCTCAAAATTCCAGAGTGATAGGATTATTTTAGTTGTCAAGGTCAAATTCTGATGAAATTTTACAACTGTGAGATCTTATATCTGATCAGATTACCAGACTCTTCTCATTGGAAAGCAGGAAGTCTGTGTGTTCCCACGGACATTTTCTATATATAGCAGTACAGATCTTTCCTCGCCCTCAGTCAGCCAGGCACAGTTAGAGTGCAACTATGTCACTTTGTGTCTCAATGTAGCTTTGAAGCAGCAGTTTTACACCATGTGGTGCGTAGGCATAATTTAAGTGTCGGTATTCAGTGGATAAATTCAGCGTTAGATGCGGGTGACATGCTGACAGCTGCTAGTTAGCTGAACTTTGAACAATGGGGTTTGGTCTGGCTCGAATCTGTTAATCGAATCTGAAACATTTATCTTAGAAAAATTGTCTGATGCCAGTTCAGTTTTTTACTTTGCTAAACTTTGAAGAATGTATTGAGTATTTACCAGCAATAGACTTGTGAACATTATTATCTATAACTTTTCCTTAGTTTGGGATTTTATCAAGCTAAGTGGCGACCAATTTAATATAGCAAAGCAAGAGCTGGAATTATCCTAGGCAATTTGAGACAGAAGGTTTTGCACTAACCCCATGCAAGATTTCCTTTCTCACAGAGTTCCCTTGAAGATCTTGGTTTTGGCAGTAATGGTGTGAATAAATCAAATATTACAGCTGTAAATACTTTACATTGTTCCCTTCAGTATGCAAATTTAGAATCAGCAAATAACGATACCAAGCAGCTAAGCATAATAGTCCTAAACTGTCAGAGTGTTGGAGGGAAAGTAGCCAATTTCGATGCTGCAGTTATGGCTAATGATGTCGATAAAATACTAGAAACCGAGACCTGGTTGATACCAGAGTTTGAATCAAGCAAATTATTTGCCCCTCAATTCAATGTTTTTTGGAAAGACAGAACTACTTCAATGGGTGGAGGTGTGTTCATGGCCATTAATAATGCTTTCAGTTGCTCTGTAGTAACTGAAACAGAAAATTTTTGCAAGTTAATATGGATGAAGGTAAAAATCATCAGAAATTTGAAGTCCATTATAGGGTGATTTTATCAACCTCTGGATTCTGGATTAGATAATGTGTAGTATTTTAGACAGTTATTTAACAGTATTTCTTAAAAAAATCAGGGATATACATTGATCATGAGAGGTGATTTTATTTTACCATCGGTTAAATGGGACACATGTACATACAGGTCAGGTGGAAGAGATAGGGGCGAAATTAAATTGATACCCAGATATCATAGGTGAGAATAATATGGTCATTATTGGTGGGGATTGAAATTTACCAGGTGTAAACTTGGTAGGAAATAAGATTAATAACACAAGGGAACAGAGATTTGCAAATACCTTAATAAGGGAAGGAGGATCAACACAGGTGGCAGAGCAAAACACTAGGGGACAAAATATTATGGATATATTCCTAATGAAGCCCAATGATAACCTTGTGGGGTGTCAAGTAAACAAAGGAATAAGTGATCATGAAACAGTTCTGTTGGATATTAGAGGATTCAGTTAACCCACAGGAAAAATTGAAAGGGGAAATAGGAACAATTGTACAAAGGCACATATTTCAAATTTGAAGAGAGAAGAGATATTTCAGAGAACATTTCAACAAATGGAAGGAAGGCACAAGTACAGTAGAGTCAAGGTGGGAAGAGTTCAAGGAGATAATAAGAAAGGGGGAAGAAAAATTTATTCCAAAGCAGAATATAAAGAGGAATAGAGAACCAGTGTACTATAATAGGGAAGTAAGGAGGTTAAAGAGGTCAGTGAGAAGAGAACATAACAGAGTTAAGAGACAGCAGTTTAGTAGGGAATATTTAAAACAACTAATCAAGGACTTAATAATAGCAAAGAAAGTGGCTAAAGATAGGTTTATAAAGAGTATTGTCAGTGCAGGTGGACCGTTGACTGATGCATCTAGAAATTTGTGTGGCTATGTTAGAAAACTAGGGGAGGGAGGGTCTTGAGACACTTATAGATAAGGATGGAGAAGAAATTACTGAGAATTCGAAAAGGCAGAATTTTAAGTAACTGGTTTAGTGAGAGCATTAGGGAGAATGAATCAGAAACAGGAGGATGTAATTCGGAGAATGAACTTAACAACACAATTAGAAATGAAGATACCAAAAAATTTGAAATACATCCTGAGGAAATCATGATGGAAATAAGAAAGCTGAAAAAACATAAAGGGGCTGATGTAGATAATATTAATAGAGATATCTTAAAGGGTGGCAGATGTGACATTGTTCCTTATCTTGAAATATTATTTAAATTGATTCTAGATACTTGCTTACCACGACAGGACTGGAAAAGTGTGATTAGTATTGCTGTCGTGTCCCTGCCAGCTGATTGATAAGAGCCGACAGGGTGAACGTCCCCTGGAGCTATGGATAAGGATCGACCATAGACGCTTGACCATTGTTCTGATATGAATATTTATCGTAGGTTCCTACTGCAACACCTGACAGGTTTTATGGCTCAGCACACTTGAATATTAATTGGGAATGGCTGCGGAAGCTAGGTTAAATTACGGAATTTACATAACCAAGGACTGGTGACATGTGTGAATATTTACATTGCTTATTTGGCTTTCAAACAACACATTATAGATAGTGGGTGTGCAGGCTTCCGTCGTTGTTGATGTTATCTTGGTTGTCCGGGTTGAACCGCGTCAATTTATTAAAACCTAACGTTTTGGCCATCATTTTGTGGCCTTCTTCAGAAGACTGTCAAGGCTGGGATCGCTGTCACCTATATATAGATCCTGGAAAGCATGCTAACCATTTGGAGTGACGTCACTCAAGCTACCGCCGCCAGCGTGGCCTGTCCAATGGGAGCTTGCATCCTGCATTATCCTAAGAAAGCATGACCATATTTAGTCAAGTTGTAGCCCCCCGTCCACGTTCATATTATCTGGTCTCTTTTTAATTTCCAGTGCTTCTCTGACATGCCTGGGCCATCATCTGCTTTCATGAACAAGTACACTAGTGTCACTAAATAAAATTGCGTGCCCACTGTCGGCCAAATGTCAGCTGACATCGTTATTTTTAAGATGTCTTATGTGTTCACACAGCCTTTCCTTGACCGCCTGACCAGTCTCACCAATATACACTTGGCCACAGCTACAGGGTATTTGGTACATGCCCACTGCCTGCAGTTTCTCCCTCCTGTCTTTAACCTTTATGAGAACATCAAAGATCTTCCTAGGCGCTCTGTATATTGGGTGGATATTTTTCTTCTTTAGAAGACGGCCGATTTTATCTTTCACCCCCTCAACGTATGGTAATACTACCATGGGTCCAGCTGTTTGTCTTCTGGCTTCAACTTCCGGTGCTGGGTCACAAGGTAGTGCTTGAGGTTCAAGCCTTGCGATGGCCTTATTAATAACGTTGAGGCTGTAGCCGTTTGCCAGAAATGTCTGCTTAAATTTTTTTTTTCCACACCTCTTATCACATTGTCACTTACTATTGTAAGCATCTTAGAATTTTAGTAAATTCTAGCCTCTCACCTTTAGACATTAAGGGAAAGTTTACTCGGTAGTAGAAGACAGTTTTCAGTTCATGTAGAGGTTATGGGAGTAAAGCTTTATGTAGCACAAGAGACACAGTAACCAATCACACTAAATAAAACCCTTTAGGGATAATAAATGTATCCATAATTAAATAAATGCTCTAAATAAACCTTTGATAACAAAAAGAAAACATCAGTTTGGGAGGGAGTAGCTTAAATCCCCCAAATTCAATTTCACATAAAAGTTTTTGAAATAGGTTAACTTTGCAGTTTAAAAACCGATTTGAATGCAGTAAAGACCTTCAGTAGTTGTTAAATGCCGGATATAAACTGGGTATAGTGATAAACAAACTTTTAATCAACTGAAAATTAAATAATCAGTAATAATACTACCTTGGACTTAAGAATTTCTACTGTGGAAGCATTTTGCCATTTTTAGATCAATTAACGAGCAAGAAAGTAACTTAATAGCAAATAAACCAACTAAAGTAACTTTCTGTAATGATATTAACACCTTTTACTAACCTTTGATATGATAATCCATAATAATCCAGTTCAGTGCACAAGTAATTTCTAATATTGGGCATTTCACTGTTTTAACACACTTTCGAACCAAATAAAGTAATTTTAATGAAGTAATCAGGCAATTAAAATATAAATTCACTAAAACTTCGTAGTTTTTGAACGTTTAAATAACTTAAATCAATTTGTTTATACTTCGTCAGATGCACTTCACTTCTAATAATTTTTATCTCAAAATCCTAGAGGATCTCCGAAATAAAAAGTAGATTTCCGGAAAGAACTAAAAATCTAATATAACATATAATTATTTCAAGTAATTCCAGTCAATAGAACCGATTTTATAAAGACCTTAAAATTTAGTTTTCATCACGACCATGAGGTCAACTTAGAAATAAATTTCAACCGATCGAAAGTAGATACAGAGATGAGACAACTTTCAGAATATGTATTTTTATTCAGAGAATCTCATGGTAATTTTAGATTTGCGATAAAACTAATAGAAATAAAGTTATAAAATTAAAACTGAAATCACACCTTGATTACGTCGTAAGTAAACTTTCCGTACACTAATCTTTATAAAAGTTACACCAATAAAATCAGGAATTTTTGTAGAACACAGTGACAGTAATAACATTTATGTAAATTGTAGCATTAATAAAATGACGAAATGTAGAAGTTTCCAGAACAATAGTAGTTCCCCAAAGTAGAGAAATAGTTCACTCCTACCCTTACAACTTTTAAACCAGTTGCTTAAAATTATTCACTAAATATCCATTATTTCACAATTAAATATGTCGAAACACTGCCACACTTAAAGTTTTGGATAACAGTTTAGTTACTGAGATATTTCAGGCCTAGATCGCCTAGGCGCCAGTAGAAACTTGTATTTTGGCTCTGACGTCAGCGAGGGTATAAATTGGGAAGCCATTTTGACTCAGTGTCTTTTCCGGGTTTGAAGTCGTGCTAACAAGATGATTTAAGCGTGTGTGCGTTGGTAGGTTGGCAACTCCGACTTATGTTGGTAGCTCAGTTTTTCAGTTGGCACTACCGGGTTCGGCCATCATGATTGGGGCGTGGTTTTGTTTACTCAACATGAACTTGTAACTTTACTAAAGGGGTTTTGGTCGGTAGTTTCTCTTCACAATCTGCAAACTTGTGGAACGAGTGTTCGATATGCCTGCTCAACTGTAAATGTTCTTCGTGAACTTTTGACTTCGTGTCATAAACTTTAAATTTTTCCACCAGTGAACTTTTTTTCGGTTTTCATAATAGAACAGTGAAACCTGTCCTCCGATTTGTGGAGGTTAAACTTATCTAGTGTCGTCGGAACATTTCGGCGCACGCCTAGTTCCTTACATGGGACTGTAAGGCTAGACGTTTATAAAACGAAGGACTTTCCTACATGGAATTGTACAATACAATTGTTGGTAAAATACTACAAATTTCATTTCAATGTTTGTAAAATATTTCACATTCTTGGTTTTTTTTTGAAGATAAATTTGATATCTCTTGTGTAAATATATTTCAATGTAAATTGTGTAATGTGCATTTATACCACTTTAATGTTTTTTTATTTTGATAATTTATTTGATATTTTGTGATTGATTATAACACACATGTTTATAATTTTGTGATAATCTGATATTTCACATTTTTTCTATTGGGTCATAACTTGTATGACATTTAATAATTTTTGTTGATATTTTGAGAATGAATGAGTTTTTGAGAATTCTGTAATAATTTTGTGAGTGAAACTTAAGATTTTTTTTGAAATTGTTAAAACAATAATAGTTTTGCTGTGGAGTATGAATGGTGGAGAGAGAACCGAACCGACAAGCGATAGTTAGATTTTGGGAGTATAGTTCATTTTCTTTTGGGATTTTAAATTTTCTTTTATTTTTCAAGATGTTCAGTTAGTTTTCTTGGGAAAATAACTTCAATCTTCGGGGGGCATGTAAGCATCTTAGAATTTTAGTAAATTCTAGCCTCTCACCTTTAGACATTAAGGGAAAGTTTACTCGGTAGTAGAAGACAGTTTTCAGTTCATGTAGAGGTTATGGGAGTAAAGCTTTATGTAGCACAAGAGACACAGTAACCAATCACACTAAATAAAACCTTTGATAACAAAAAGAAAACATCAGTTTGGGAGGGAGTAGCTTAAATCCCCCAAATTCAATTTCACATAAAAGTTTTTGAAATAGGTTAACTTTGCAGTTTAAAAACCGATTTGAATGCAGTAAAGACCTTCAGTAGTTGTTAAATGCCGGATATAAACTGGGTATAGTGATAAACAAACTTTTAATCAACTGAAAATTAAATAATCAGTAATAATACTACCTTGGACTTAAGAATTTCTACTGTGGAAGCATTTTGCCATTTTTAGATCAATTAACGAGCAAGAAAGTAACTTAATAGCAAATAAACCAACTAAAGTAACTTTCTGTAATGATATTAACACCTTTTACTAACCTTTGATATGATAATCCATAATAATCCAGTTCAGTGCACAAGTAATTTCTAATATTGGGCATTTCACTGTTTTAACACACTTTCGAACCAAATAAAGTAATTTTAATGAAGTAATCAGGCAATTAAAATATAAATTCACTAAAACTTCGTAGTTTTTGAACGTTTAAATAACTTAAATCAATTTGTTTATACTTCGTCAGATGCACTTCACTTCTAATAATTTTTATCTCAAAATCCTAGAGGATCTCCGAAATAAAAAGTAGATTTCCGGAAAGAACTAAAAATCTAATATAACATATAATTATTTCAAGTAATTCCAGTCAATAGAACCGATTTTATAAAGACCTTAAAATTTAGTTTTCATCACGACCATGAGGTCAACTTAGAAATAAATTTCAACCGATCTAAAGTAGATACAGAGATGAGACAACTTTCAGAATATGTATTTTTATTCAGAGAATCTCATGGTAATTTTAGATTTGCGATAAAACTAATAGAAATAAAGTTATAAAATTAAAACTGAAATCACACCTTGATTACGTCGTAAGTAAACTTTCCGTACACTAATCTTTATAAAAGTTACACCAATAAAATCAGGAATTTTTGTAGAACACAGTGACAGTAATAACATTTATGTAAATTGTAGCATTAATAAAATGACGAAATGTAGAAGTTTCCAGAACAATAGTAGTTCCCCAAAGTAGAGAAATAGTTCACTCCTACCCTTGCAACTTTTAAACCAGTTGCTTAAAATTATTCACTAAATTTCCATTATTTCACAATTAAATATGTCGAAACACTGCCACACTTAAAGTTTTGGATAACAGTTTAGTTACTGAGATATTTCAGGCCTAGATCGCCTAGGCGCCAGTAGAAACTTGTATTTTGGCTCTGACGTCAGCGAGGGTATAAATTGGGAAGCCATTTTGACTCAGTGTCTTTTCCGGGTTTGAAGTCGTGCTAACAAGATGATTTAAGCGTGTGTGCGTTGGTAGGTTGGCAACTCCGACTTATGTTGGTAGCTCAGTTTTTCAGTTGGCACTACCGGGTTCGGCCATCATGATTGGGGCGTGGTTTTGTTTACTCAACATGAACTTGTAACTTTACTAAAGGGGTTTTGGTCGGTAGTTTCTCTTCACAATCTGCAAACTTGTGGAACGAGTGTTCGATATGCCTGCTCAACTGTAAATGCAATTTTGAACTTTTGATTTTGAAGAATAAAACCTTGAAGTTTTCTAAAAGTGACTTTGTGTGCTTCAGTTGTTAGCATAGAACCCTTTTCTATATTCGTGGGTAACGAATATAGTGGCGACCTGAGCATTCAGTTGAGTTACCTTGGCTACATGGTCAAATCCAAATTATTTACCGAGTTTTTAAGAGAACTGTTATTCGACAAGAGTGTAAGTTAAGGCACTTAGGCGATACTACAACCCCGGTATCGGTCTAGTTCCTTACACTATGGAAGCATGAACACTTAAAGTTTTTAAAATTCCATGTTTCACTGCTGGATGGTGGTGAGAGGCTGCATGTAAATAGCGATTCGTGTTCATGGTGTTGCGATAAACTCTGTGGCCCAGGGAGCCATCTTCCTTCTGCCTCACTATCATGTCCATAAAGGGAAGTTGTTTGTTCACTTCAACTTCCATGGTGAACTTAATTTTGTTGTGGGCACTGTTTAAGTGTTGGAAGAAGGCCTGGAGCGATTCTCATCCATGTGGTCGTCCACATAACGCAGCCATAGAGAAGGTCTTAGATTGTGATTACCGACCACTTTAGCCTCAAATGCCTCCATAAACACATTGTCCACGATAGGAGCCAGTGGGCAACACATTGCTGCTCCTTCATTATGCTGGTAGATGTCACCCTTGTATTGAAAGAAAGTAGTCCTAAGTAAGAATTCAGTTAGTAACACCCATTCTTCTGGCAGACGGAGATTTTCTAGTCGTTTCCTGATGATGCTGATGGTTTTGTCAATTGGCACGTTTGTAAACAGTGACATGACATCGAAGCTTACTTGTATGTTGTTGTCTTCCAGATGTCTGTCCTTGATCCTATTTATAAAAGCACACATAAGAATTCTTAAAAATAACGACGTCAGCAAATCAGCTGTAGCACAACATTCGGCCGACAGTGGGCACACAATTTTATTTAGTGACACTAGTGTACTTGTTCATGAAAGCAGATGGTGGCCCAGGCATGTCAGAGAAGTGCTGGAAATTAAAAAGAGACCAGACAATATGAACGCGGACAGCGGGCTACAACTTGACCAAATATGTTCATGCTTGTTTAGGAAAACGTGGGACGCAAGCCCCCATTGGACAAGCCACACTGGCGGCAGTAGCTTGAGTGACATCATACCAAATGGTTAGCGCACTTTCTGGGAGCTATATATATATAGGCAACAGCGATCCCAGCCTTGACAGTCCTCTGAAGAAGGCCGTAAAATGATGGCCGAAATGTTAGGTTTTCATAAATTGATGCGGATCAATGCAGACAACCAAGATAACACATTATAGATAGGGCCAAGGTTTAGGTAAGCATGTAACTTATGGGCACCTCACAGCCCAAATTAAATGGAATATTGATAATCTCCCCTACGACTATGCCCACATGAATATGACCAAATGATTGACTCTTTAAATGACCACACCCAGCTATCACAGCAGAGCCCACCTTAGTAGCACACACCAGGCATCATCTTCTCCTCTGCAACTGTCGCCCTGGTGGTGCCAATGCCTCCCAGCGCCCTTGGCATCGATGTGGTATGTTGAAAAACTTTCATAGAGCATCACTGTGTGGAGAAGCCAATACTCCTCACTAACCTGTTGTATGAAGTCATTTTACAAGCTTTCAGTAATGATAGGCACTTGGCAACTGGCTTGCTGATATGCGTGCCACTTATCTGATCATAGTTCCTATTGCTTAACTTTATCATGCTCGCCCAACCTGGATACCATCATCGAAATAAATATGAAATATTTGGGCAAGTGATTGCCTAGATCACTACAGTGCTGGTACATAATGGAGGGGTGAGAAATAGAGTAAAAAATTACAGCCCAATCAGTTTGACATCAGTGGTAGGTAAATTAATAGAAAGATTGATATGCAACCACATATGTGTGGAACATAAGTGGTTTTCAAGTAGGCAACATGGCTTTAGGCAAGGATATTCGTGCATATCTCAGTTTTTGGGATATATGCAAAATATATCAGATGCAATGGACAAGGGAGGCCAAATTGATAGTGTAGCAATAGATCTGTCAAAGGCTTTTGACAGAGTGGGGCATAAAATGGTAGTAAATAAGTTAAAAACTATTGGATGAGAAAGTGATTTACTGGGTACAAGAATTTTTAAAAGGTAGTTATGCAGTATCAAAAGAAGTGGAAGTAAAAATGGGAGTGACACAGCGTAGCGTATTGGGAACATTGCTATTCATTATTCTAATGAATAATTGTGTTGATTGTTTACAATCAAAAATTAGATTGTTGGCAGATGACATAATGCTACATAAAAGGATCAAAATGGTAGAGGACTGTAAATAGTTGCAGGGTGATCTGGACAGGATATCTAGTTGGGTTGGTAAAGATGGGATGAAGATAATTGAAAAGAAGAGTCAGCTTATTACATACACAAATAAAAAGCAAAAGATTTATTATGATTATAAGGTGGGAAAAGAATTGCTTGCTGAAGACTTGAAATGTAAATTTGTTGGCATTACATTTGATAATGAGCTGAACTGGGCAGGAAAAATTGGAAAGGTTTTAGGAAAAGGTTTCAAAATTCTGCACTTGTTGGAGAATGTGATGAGATGAGGGGATATATGAGGGAAGTAAAGGAATTTGGTTACAGAACTATGGTCACAATATTGCTTGAATATGGTGGTGTAGTATGGGACCCACATTTTGCATATCAAATACAGGAGTTGGAGAGGATGCAAAAAAGGGCTTCTGTAGTTTTTTTCTGGAAATCATCGCAGAACGCATTCAGTAATAGATAAGATAAAAGAGCTGGAATGAGATTCATTGGAAGACAGGAGGAGGGTGAGGAGGGTCATGGGAGTGTACATGGTGTATACTGGTGATAAGGCATGGAAAGGTATTTGTGTAGGTATGAAAAGTAGCTCATGGAAGGGAAAAGATGACCATGACCACAAGCTGGCACTGGATTTCAGGCACGTTGGTGTGAGAAGAATTTCTTTTTTAGGTAAGGGTGTGAGGGATTGGAATATGTTACCAAGGGAAATGATGAATAATTTACCAAATACATAGAAAGAATTTAAAATTAAAATTTGTGGAGGACGAACGGAAGTGGGTGCAGGAAATGGAGAAGATGGGTATTTAAGGAAATTGCCACTGGAGTGTGTGCTCCTTGCAATTTAATTAAATTTTTTAAAAACTGAAATGATCGTGGAATCATTTGCAGAAAATTCTCTTGAACTGATGATCAAAGAGCCACGACAGAGTGACAAAGATACCTTGTCCATTCTAGGTCTTTTTTTTTTACAATCAATTCGGATATTGTTGATACAGTTTGTATAGAAGACAATATAAGCATTCACAATGCAGTTATGGTAACTTTAAATTCTATTCTGACATTGAAACATGATTAAGATAAGCTCGTATATTGCTTCAATAAGGCAGATGAGGTAGGTATGGTTGATAACATGTGTAAGAACAAGATGTGCAGGGGGTTTCTGCATAAAGCTTTGATCTTAGCTCTGACCGTGCATAGCCTTGGATGTTACAGATCTGACTTAAATATAATAACCCGGTTGCCACATAGCTTATTTAAACCAAAAGCTATGGAAAGGTGAAAGTTAAATGATGTTACCGAGTTCATTGTTATTTGAATAACTATATTCTTCAGATTTTTCAAAGTCAAAAACTGTACAGGCGATCAGACAATGATACAGAAGAAAAGTTGGTAAGTTCGATTAACCGTTCAAGCCAGACCACACCCCATAGTTCACAGTTCAAACTTTTAGTTGAAGAAATCTAATAAAAGAGATTCACACGCTCCCCTTGTGCCACAATCTAGTAAATTCAAACAATCCCAAGGCCCCACATGGTGTAATGCTATTTCAAAACTTCATTGTATTAAGACTTGAATTCGTGAATCTATATTATATCAAAATAAAACTTGCACAGTAGTGCTTGCTACCAACTTGCAGGCCTACTAGGCTACATGTTACTGCGCGCACAGTTCCTGGACGACTGAGACTAATGTCATGTTGCACCGACTGTTTCTGTATGACTGAGGGCGACTAACTGAACGCACGAGTATATCACATCGCGCTCCCCACTTCTTGAAGATTCCTGGCGACTCTGGTCTCTCACAAACCTTGGGAAAGGATTCTTTTCCTCATTCACATGGGTAGCTCCTGGTTGGCTGATCAGATATCAAATCTTATGTCAGAAAAATTTCGTCATAAAATTTGATCTTGACAATAAAAATAATTCAATCTCTTCCATATTTTACAAATCGCTAGATATTACAGCAAATTTTAATTTTCGTTATTAAGCAAAATTACGTAACTTTAATATTTCAGTTAAAAACCATAATTTAGATACGAACTTTCACAATCTTATTCCAGGCGAATGCTGAAAACTGATGCAACATTAGATATTATCTTAAAAATTGTAAAATTGCTTTCTAACTTGAATTATCATAGAAACTAATTTTAGAAATGAAATGCACTAATATTTTATCCAATCTAACTCACTGTTCTGACAGTAAAATTTTGTTACACAGTTACAAAATTTAACAGATACCTAACACATTTTGAAACATATATGCTAAATATGAATGCAGAGGAACTTTCGTATTATTTGAAAGAAATAATATGGACCAGAATAAATAAATTTGTTCCTGAGAAATTTATCAAGAGGTGAAACATTTACTCCGGAAGCAAAGGTGTTTACCTACCACCGTAAAGAAATTAGAGAACTCATCTCATCGTCTTAAATTAGCCCAGCTGTGACTGAAAGCACGCATGGCAATGTGTGAAGCTTTTAAAGAATTCTGAGTCAGGAATTTATCTGAAGATCTAATTACTAATCCAAAAAAATTTTGGTCATATATCAAAGTAATAAGAGACTCTATTAAGATTATTTCTGACACTAATGAAGGAGAATGGGGAATTACTAGTATCCAGCATAGAGAAACCAGAAATTTTGAATAATATCTTTAACAAAGCTTTCACAACAGAAAATGCTGACAAGATCCTGATATTTAATAAGCGTACTGACAAAATTATGAAAGATCTCGTTCTTGACATCGATGGAATAACAAATCTCCTTAGGAATGTAAAAACCAATAAGCCTCCCGATCCAGATGGTATTCCTACTAGACTCTTCTCTATGTACGCACAGGAAATTGCACCATTTTTGATGAAATTATATACCGCCTCCTTGGTTCAAGGACACATACCCACTGAATGAAAGACCACCAGCATTTAAAAGTTGGAATGTTAATGATCCTCAAAATTATAGACCATTCTCGATAACTTCAATATTTTGCATGATTTTAGAACATATCATATATTCAAATATCATGTGGTTTTTGATGAATATGACCTTTTAAACTCAAACCAACATGGATTCAGAAAAGGCTGATGCTGCACGACACAACTTGCACTTTTAATTCATGACTTATGCTGGGTTATAGATAAGCAACCCCAGGTCGACGTAATGGCACTATGGCCCACACAAGATTACTTATGAAATTTTGTAGTTTTGGTATATCTAGACAAATATGTGACTGGGTTGCAAACTTTTTGAAAGGTAGAACTCGTAGTGTAGTTCTCGACAGTGAGTGTTCATCACTGACCAAAGTGAAATCCGGGGTTTTCCAGGGAAGTGTGGTAGGCCCTCTATTGTTTCTCAAATGCATTAATAATTTATGGAATGTAATAAGGGGGGAAAAGACTATTTGCTGATGATGCTATTATTTATTGTGAAATAAAAGCCCAGGACCACTACGCTTTCTTACAAGCCAATATTATGAAAATAATCACTTGGTGCAAAGACTGTCAGCTGTTAAATGCCGAAAAATCCCAACTCATGCATGTAAGTAAAAAATTGACTGCATTTAGCTCTGAATATAAAATTAATGGCACTGTCCTTAGAACAGTAAATTCTGTTAAATTCCTAGATACAACATTTCATAACAATTTTTTGTGGAATGAACTTATTGAGAAGGTAATAGGGAATGAAAATCATATGCTCTGATTTCTAGGTCGTAATTTAAAACGATGAATACCATAAGTTAAATTGATTGCATACAAAACTGTGGTGTGTCTTCACTTAGAATTATTATTGCTCTGTATGGGGTCTGTATCTAAAGAAGTTAATGGAACCATTGGAGAAGGTCCAAAGAAGAGCCCCCCGATTCGCCATAGGTATATATAGCTGAAGGGAAAGCGTAAGTGTGATGTTGAATGAGTTTAGTTGGGAAAACCTGGAACACTGAAGACATTGCTCTTGACAGAAGCTGATTGAAAAATTCATGACTGACCTGTATCCAGATGACAGCAAACACTTATCACTACCAGCTACATTCCTATCTAGAAATGACTGATAAAATAAGAGAAATCAGGGCCAGAACTGATTCATTTCTATACCCTTCTTTTCCAAGAATGATTAGGGTTGTGGAATAGGAAGGAGTAATCGAGTGAGAGAACTTTGATTCCAATAGCAGTAGGTATCTGTAAACCCGTCCGGCCATCCTGATATGGGTTTTCCATGGTTTTCCCAGATCGCTCCAGGAGAATGCTGGGATGGTTCCTAATAGCCCATGAGTGCCTCCTGCCATATCCAGTACATCCCTTCCTAAGCATAAATGGTTACACATAAGGATTGGTGTAATGCACCCTCCACCTCCCACTTTTAATGAATCACAGAGTAATAATAAAAATAATAAGATATATTAAATATAGTTTATCATAACAGTTGAAACCTAATGTCTTAGACAGTGGGACAAGAATCCCTTACTATGAACAGGATGGCAGCAAATTAATATTTGGCTTCAACTCCTGTTTTAACAGTACAAAATGTTAAAATGGAATGAAAGTATGTGCCAGTGAAAATATATCAGTAACTTTTGTTCATGAAATTTGGAGTAATCTGTACTGAAATCCTTCATCTTCAAATTTTCATTTCCATTTGTTTCTGAAAACAAGCTAACAAGAAAGGTTCCTTAATATAGGTTCAGGCCTGTTTTGTCCTCCATTTATTGCTAGTAAATCCATCTCAACTTTAATGACTAATCACCAGTATTTCAATATTTTTTTAAAGAAATATAAAAAAAATAAGAAGCTAGCATTGTCAAGTGCAAAATTCTGTACACATTGGAAAAAATGCATTGAATAAACTTATTTAAAAATGTTACTAACAATTTTTTTTTAATAGGGCTAATTATACATTTTGAAAACTTATCTTTCAAATAGTATGTATTTATATAGATAAAACTAAAAAAAAACATATTTGTTTAATAAAATGATTGTGGGTCTTGAAAAAATTTTCAAAAATTGTATTTGTATGAGATATTTAGAAGTTAAAATTCTCCATTGCATCATAAATTTGATTTTTTGTTGGAAACAATCAAATTTTTGGACCAGCAGTTTTGGAAATATAAAAGGTGGAATTAAAGTTGAATTTTAATAGCTTTCTTATTGAATAAAAAGAAAAATCCCAATATTTTATGAGTAAACAGGTTACCAGCTCTCTTTTGATACATACAAAAATTATCTAAAGGATAGATTATTTTTTGACTCTCATTAAATGTCTATAATTATTTTCATTCCATGTAAGGTTAGTAAGAAGTTAAGTATATAAGAGTGGAGGCTTTCTTTGCACTACATATACCGGTAGCTGAAATTTTATTGGGAAACTAGCCAATCTAACTCGACTAGTTTCCCGAGAAAATTTCATCTAAGAAGTTAATTTGTTCAGATTTACAATTTCCTAAGTTAAAGGGTTCAGAAGTTATAATAGTGTAACAGACAAAAATTATTGTGTATTTTCAAGAAATTTCGAAAATTTTCAAAAAGATTTTTCATTACATATGTTTTATCCAAGTCATAAAATTCTCCATATATAATATTTCTTTTCAGAAAAACTATACTAGTCATCGAAATCATTTATTTTAGTATTTTGCAAAACTGTAACCTACAGCAGGCTCATTATAGTTTTCATATAGACTATAATGGGCTATACATCTGTGCAAACTTTGAAAGTTTTTGGATTATTAGTTTCAGTAATAAAGGGGAAGAATTATAATTTTTTTAAAAAATGTTTTTGGTAAAAATGTTTACAAGATGTGTAATACTGAGAAAATTCTAAATATTTTGAGATTCAGTGGGTTGTCAGCTTTCATTCGATTCCCATGAAGATTACTTGAATGAAATATTTTCTTCAGCCCCAACTAAACTCCCTATATTTATTTTCACTACTCTGATTTTTTTTTTTTCTTGTTTGAAATTTTGTATAATGGTTGTAAGAACTAAAGCAATGCACAATTACAAACTCCTAAGTTAATGTGTTCAGAAGTTATGAAGACTTAGGAGTCAGATGGATAGACAGAAGATTGACGGACAGATATAGAGATGAATAAGTGAGTCCATGAGGGTTCCATTTTTCACTCAGAAGGTATGGAATCCTAAATAAAGATGAATTCTGCGAAAGAAGGCTTGTATGTTACTTTTCAGGTAAGGAATATTGTTAGTTATGTCAGCAGGGTATGGTTATATTGATAGAGTTAAGGCCATGTCTTACTGCACGTCGATTGTAAGGCTATAGTTTATCTTTTAATCATTTCCACCATTTTTGTTCACATGAATGGTATGTACCTTGAGAAATTTGTTTGTTGGTATTGTAAGACAACAAGCTTGCAGTGGGGTTGGTGCACAAACTTGCATCTTAACTATGAACGTGTAAACCTAATGAAGTTGCAGTATTGACTAAGCTCTTCACACAGTCGCCACCGTAGTTTTAACCAGAAACTAGGGAAAGGTGATAGTTCAATGATAAAAGTTCACTTCTGATACTACGAGTATATTCTTCAAAATATTACAAAGTCAAAGTACTGCACAGGCGATCAGACAAACTTTCCAAATTTACTTTACAGATTCGACTGACCATTCGAGCAAGACCGAACCCCACTCTACCACGATTTCTCATTTACAAGAGTCCTTCAGAATAAAACTCCCATGATGACACAGTTTCTACCAATGTTACATAAACTAGCAGTTTGCCGCGCCACGAGCCCAGAGCTTACTACATAATGCGTCTACATCGTCTAACTGCTGCTTCCAGAGTGTCCGCCCTTAGACTATGGAGGGGGTATATATAAGATTGGACCGTGAGAACCTTCTTCTCTCGACTTTCCCACGGATTTGACACGATAGCTGATCAGTTTCTGACAAATGTTACGAATCTAATTTGATCACGACAGTAAAAATACTCCTAGCTTTCTGAAATTTTGATAGTAGCAAGATATTATTACAAACGTCAAATTAAGTTATTATAAAAAATCTTGTAACTTTAATAGTTTCGCCAGAAAAGAATCGTAAAGATGTGATTGCCATAACTTCCGAAATATTGCTCCTATTTAGCTGAAATAAATTTGATTCTACTCTCCTATTGCTCATCTATACTCCGATGTTAAATAAAGAATTTTACCTATTTTTGAAAGTGGTCTAAAACTCGAAAATAAAATTTAATGTCTTGAAATATTTCGAATATCAACTTGAAAATACCTCTAAACAAATTTCCCTAATGAAAAACTATTACTGTAAAAATTTGGTATCTCTAAGTTCATTCCCTGATTTATTATGAATTTTTATAAATATCACCCCCGGCGAATGTCGATCAATTGCATCATCTTGTACAAACGCTTACTCGCGCCAAAACCCATTTTATTTTATTACTATTAAATGCTTTAATATTTTGAAATAAATCTTTTTCAGAAGTCTTTATTTTTAAATAAACTTTACTCTGAATATAATTTCTTTTCATTAATCCCCGAAAAAGACTGAAATATCGAACTTTTACCTAAATCCCATGTCTGGCTATATCAAATTATATTAAAAAACGATCTTTAGAATGCATGAATCTTTCTAAAATTTTAATATGTTATTTAAATCGAAATTAAGATGCTTTCTGTCTATCACTCAACTTCTTAACTGTTTTTCTGATAGCTAAATACTTCGAGTTTGTAGTGGAAAATTACGTGATAAAATTCTAAACCGACAAATCACTTTTAAACATATTCAGACTCTAAGTAAGATCTTTCAACAGCAAAACTAATCATCTACTGGCTATCTATTTACCTAAACATCTTTTAAACTAACGAAATATATTGATTTAGTGAAACTAAATGAAAGTCAAATACTACATATTCAAATCTAAGGTTAAGTTTCTGAACAGCTGTTTAAACGAATTTAACTATTGAATTTACTGTGAACACTTGAACAAATGCTTATTTTGGACATATTACTGGGAAATGCTATCAAAGTTAACTATAAAAATGAATTTAAAAGGATGGTCCCATATACTTCAACTGAACCCGCTATCTCAGCAACTAATTTCGTTATGCGAAATTCTAAGATGTGTTACAGTATGCCTCAAGTTATACTGGGATTTTTTTCTTTAACCAAATGAGATGACTATACCTCTCATGACTGAATTTGAAATGAAGTTGATGCTGAAAAGTGTATAGTTGAAACCTTTCATTATAATGCTCTACATGCTCACTGAGAACATTTGTAAAATCTGTGTTGTCTGAAGTTACTTTTTTCAAAAACCATATAAGCCTACCCATGGATGCTACCCTTCATTCATTTTTATTCCTGGCAACAAAAATATTGTTTACCAGACACCAAATATTTAAACCAGAATATTCCATTGTTCTATAAATCTGATATGCACCAAACTGCTTTCTGATTCTCAGTGTTACCCAATAACCCATGTATGCCCAGTATAACTAATTGCCAAACTTTGAATAATATTAACTGTTACTTTGAAGCTAATTGCAGTAATCCAAGTGTTAAAAATTGGATACTTTTATAATCAATCCTTATTCCAAAGCTGTAATGATAAGAATATGAATGTATGTAATCCATTCATCATTGCTTCAAGATGACTTTTAATTATTAATATCAATGTTTTAATCAAAGCTTGGAAAAATGGAGTCACCATTTTTAATTAATTTGTTTAAACTGGTACTAATATGTATTTATTTGTTTTGCAGATAACTGTTCCAAATGGAGAAGTATGAACGTGAATCCAGTGGCAAATGAGAGAAGTCTAGGTTTTGAGGAGGGATTTCAGTGTCCCTCATGTAACAAGATATACAAGTATAAATCAAATATGTTTCGCCACATTAGACATGAGTGTGGTAAGGAACCACAGTTTCAGTGTCCGTACTGTCCACACCGATTTGCACAGAAAGGAAATCTACAAAAGCATGTGAGAAGAATACATCCTCTTATGTATGAGGAGTATGAACAATATTCATAGGTCTCAGCAAGAAATACTATCCTGACACGAAATGATTCCTACTGATCAAAATAAGTTTTTATTAGATGCTGCTGGTCATCAAGTTTTTGTATAGGAAATTTATATGCATTATCTATAATGTAATGTAAATAATGGGTCCTTTCTCTGACAGAATTTCAGATATTCTTAATATGTGTTGAATAAAACAGGTTTTGAATGAATGTGTAAAGTTACTCACACTCCTCCTTAGAAATGAAATAATATGAACAAAATTGTGAAAGAATGAGACATGGAATCCACAATTTGGGTATCAAAAGTGGTCAGGTACAAGAAAGGAAAAAAATGGTTGTGTAACAAAATTTACACTGCAGCGTGCACTCCATCACAATTAAATTAATTAGTCAGAAAATGAATAGTGAATATCTTAATCTTTATTTACCAGCTTAATTTGACTGACTTGATTTATCATCCAGTTAACATTAGTAACAATAGGGCACTAAAAACTAAACTTGAAAGAGCCCTTATCATATAACTGCAGATTTTCTAAAATTCTTTTTTCTTGTTCTTATTCAGTTGGCAACTTGAGTTTAATTTAAATTATTTTCTAATTATTAATAATGATTCAAATAAAAAGAATGTGGGAAATAACCCATCACTCACCTAAGTTGAAGGCTGTAATGAGTATAGGGTTTTGTAACTTCAATATGGCCACAAAGATGTGGTGTAGTCAACTTCTGTTTTACATATATTTATATGTAATATTGTCACTACATTGGTTATTAAAAACAGAATTATGCCACTTAATTGTTGTGTGTAAGGATGTTCAGTCATTTTGGTGAAAAATAAGAGCCTTGGTTACGCGCTTTTCTTGAAGATAAAGACTGGCCAATGTGGTTGATTATACAATACAGCATGAAGAAATGACATTGAAGTGGACCTGATAGAGTCATCACCATTTAGCTTTAATTCATCGCTTTACAGCTATGGTAAGTGGTTGCTTGATACTCATGCTTTGAATTAAGAATATGAATTGATTGTATGCGCCTCTGATAGAAATCGATTATTTATTTTCAGTTGTGCTTATATCCTTGATTTACTGTGTTCTGTAACTTACCTTTTTCTGCAATGTTCTGTGACAGAAATAACTTTTAAAATACATTAGACTGAATAAAACTTTTTTTTTTTTTTTTTTTTTTTTTAGAAAAAAAAGAATAAGAAAGAAGTAGACAATGACAAAAGTATGTATCAGTTAAAATTTTTATCAGGCCATCAATTGACCCACCTGTTGCATATGACAAGCAACATTGACCTGTCTTTTATTTTCAACGAAATGTATAAAAGGAATCAAAAAACTAATGGCAAATATTATCTCCGTGAAAGGTCAAACATTTATTTGCTCACCAAATAACTTGAAAAGCCAGTCTCAGGGAAATTAGCACACAGGAGAAGAAGCTCAAACAATATTTGACTGAAATTCAGGAGTTATTTTCTCCTATAAAACCTGTAAATACAAACCGAAAATGCTTCTAAAAAAAATGATATAAATAATTTGTCTAAAATCAGGAATTTATGTTTTAAAATGATTTCAAGTTATTCAAAATGAGAAGCAAGATGCCAGAAAGAGGCCCCAATTGAAGGGTACCTTCAAAACTCAATTAGCTTTGCTGCTGTTAATTCTTAGCTGTTAATCAATTCGTGTTTAGTGGATTTCAACAGATTATGTGTTCTATCTTTGAAAAGTAACTCTTTCAGCTCTTTTACTGTTAAATTCTTGTACACTGACTGCATTGTAAATGAAAATAAACCCACAGCTGAAGTTAACAATACCACACTTTTGCGTGGCAGCACTGCAGATAGTATAATTTATAATGTTTTATTATTATATTATCATTGTCAATAATTCCATAAGAATAAGGTTTTAAACCAAAATATCGTACATGTGTGTTCAGCCTGTGTTTTGTATATCCATCACAGCCTAGAACTTTGCTGAGTGCTGGGTTATTTTGCCAAAAAGCCATCATTTCCTCTTCCATAGAATCATTTATAATGTTTTTATATTATGATATCATTGTCAATGGCCTCTTACTAAATGATTTTAATTGTTTTTTCAACACAATCCTGTGGTCCAGTAACATCAGATTTAAGTATTGCTTAACTGTGAGGAATCATATATATCTGTTTTTGATTCTGCATACACAAAATCAGAATATCAATATGTTAATGTTAAATGTTTTATATGAGGAATCAGAAAAACATTCTACCTTGAATAATTGTTGTTGTTTCATTACAGTTTTCAGGTATTCATTCCTTTTAATTAATTTAAATAGTTGCATAAAGTGTTGTTATTATTGTTATTTTATTAATTACTTTCTTTCTATTGTCCCTGGCAGACCACATGCCACTAGCTTATGTGCATAGATGTCCAGTCAGAGCAAATGTGCCCTAACCATGGTAGAACCACATTTGTTACACCCAGAGCATTTTACTCTATTGGAAGAATGTTGTGCTGCTATTTGCCTGTGAATTATACAACTACATTCTATGTATATTTTTTGTTTGTCAAATGTGTAGTTTATGAGATGGAGATTGGAGGCCATCACAGTGTGATTAAGATCTAAAAACTGCAATAAAATGGCCTGTACCTGCAGACGAGGACTTGTTCCTCATTCCTTTATACCTCCCTGATCCAGTTGGCATCTTAATATGTGCAGCCATTCTGGTGGGTAAATAAAATCTTGTTATTAATATCACTATCAAACTGGTAATTTTGGGTGAAAAATGTGCTATTGTAGTATTGCTACATTTATGTCAAAATAAATTCTCTGTTACTTCAGCTGATGCCAGAAGTAGACTGTAAAGTGAAGTGGTTTGTGATCTGTTGTGTGTTATTCTTTCTTGTTAATGAGAAAAAAAAGTTGAGCCGTTAATCTTTGGGAAGAGTATAAATATAAAGCCTGTATACACATTATACAAAAAGTTGTACTGCCAGACAGCTCTAAAATAATTCAACATTTTGACAGCTTTCTTTACCAAAGCTAACAAAGTTTGAGTCTCTTGTGTATTCCTCTCATGCATAACTTATTCTTCTTTATGGTACATGTTCCCAGAGACAAGAGGGTGTCATACCTAAATGGAATATTACATACCATTTCATCAACTTTATTCAAGTTAGGCAATAGTAGTTGCCATGAACCACTGAGTAAGGGTCCACTAAAAATTACTAGTATTATTCAGTTATGTTTTTAGTATTTTTGTGAAATTTGAGTTTGATTTGTTTAGTTCTTGAGGAAGGATGTTTTGGGAGGTTCCAGGGGGAGGAATGGGGAAGGTTGTTTCACATTTCCAGGAAATGTTCCAGTACACTGAGTGGGGTATGTTGGTATATAAGAACATGATGTGAATAGAGACAAAAGAAGAGTTTGTGGCACAGGAATGAGGACTGTGGGCAGATGGTTGAGGGTGTGAGGAGCCATGGCATTGTCTGCTCAGTTTCAGGGATAGGAAACTTTAAGAACAGGATACAAAAATTTCAGAGCGGGAAAAAATGATCATGTAGATGGGCAAAATGATCAGGGAATTGTATAAACGGGTTAGGGTACTTGAGGCTCAGCCTGTGGAGGATCAGCTTGTGGGCACATTCCCTGTAGGGCCAGAGCCTCAGCCTTTGAGGTCTAAGCTTGCGAAGGCCCAGTGGAGGCAGAAGGTAGAGATAGTGGGTTTAGTGAGGAGGGTGACAAAGATGTTTGGGAGCTTATGACTGGTCAGACACTTCAGAAATTGGGGGAAGAAATAGATTTGACCTGTAACCAGAGACAGATGGGGAACAGCCTCAAGTAAATACAGGAGTAGGTAAGGTGCAGCAGGCCTTGAGAAATAGAGACATGAAAGAAAAAATAGGAAGAAAAAGGGTCTTCTGCCAGGTAGTAAACATGGAAGAGTTAAAAGCACTCTTCTGCAGGGACCAAGCGTGGTGGGTGAATGGTTAACGTTCTGGCCTCACATTCGGGAGAACACCGGTTCAAATCCCTGTCCAGGCATCCAGATTAGGGTTTTCCATGGTTTCGCAAATCACTCCAGGTGAATGATGGGATGCTTCCTTCAAAAAGTCCATGACTGAATTCCTTTCCATTCCTTGTCCCCATTCCCATCCCACCTCTAATGACCTTAGCCGCCGACGAGGTGTAAAGCAGTATTGGGGAGGGGGGGGGGGGGAAATCTTCTGAGGGATCAATTAGGCATAAGGTACCTGATTACAAGTTTTTTTAAATCTAGTGCAACATCAGGACAGGTAAAAAAGGATATAGGATCACTTTTTGGCCATTTCACTAAGGATGATACATAGTGATAGTGGAAGGTGTGGGCTATAGTATTGATAGGAACGCAAGTTGTAGAGAGTGACCTGAGGAAGATGGTGAAAGATACATAGCATAGGAGATAGGAACTATTGCAGATCCTAAGATGCTTCACTGGACACAATTGAACCATGCTGTGTGGCAGGTAAATATGGAAACGAAGGAGCTACTTATAAACAAACTTTAGTTCTGTTTTGAAGGTTGTTCCTGTTCACACCATTGGAAGGTGATGTTTTGCTAGGTATGTCCCACATCTAAATAGAAGGGGGAAGTTGATACAAGTTCTTAGCTAATGCTGTAATGGAGTCCACTTCCAGTTATGATAGGGTTTTAGGTTAAGGGTTGCTGGTGAGGGGATAAAAATAAGAGCTCAAAGGGATAATGGCTGTAGATGCAGAATGGGAGAAAACACCCATGATAAAGAAAAAATGAAGAAGTTGAAATAATAACAGGTGAGGGTTCAATTGGAAAGATAAAGGTTAATGCTGGAAATATAACAAAACCAATAGTATGTATGTTATTGGCAAAATGTTGAAATATAATGAAGAAAGTAATAGAATTTACAGACTTAATAGAGGTCAATGAACCACATGTTATTATAGGAGTGGTATAAGAAGGAGTACTAGACAATAAGGTTTTCCCTCAAGGTTATGTAGTGTACTACAGACACTAAGGGCTATTCAATTGGTTAGCAAAGATTAATACAGTTCTCTAGTTTTCATCAATCATGATTGTGAATTACCAGGGGTAGAGTTCTGGGTGACAAAACAGAAAAAATAAGGGTGTTGACTGCTTACTGCAGTGGAAGATAAGGTTCTTGGAGGAAACTAAATTCATATTGAATGGTCATAATTGGTGGGAATTTAAATATGCCAGATGTCAACAGGGTAGGAAATAATATAAATAACACAAGGGAGCAAAATCTTTAGTATGGGAAGGAGGTTTTACAGAAGTGGTAGATCAGAACATGAGGGGACCAAGCATGTTGTATATATTTCTAATAAATCATGATGAAAATATTATGGGGTGTCAAGTAGTTGAAGGAATAACTGATCACAATGCAGTAGTGATGGATATTAGGGGATTCTGTAAACCAGGCCCAAATTGATGGGGGAAATAGGTACAAATATAAAAAGACACAAATCTAATGACTGAAGAGATATATCAAGAAAAGGCTCAGCAAATTGAAGGATGGCACAAATAAAGTGGAGGCAAAGTTGGAAGATTTAAGGAGATAATAAAAAAAGTGTGAGAAAACCAGAAATAAAAAGAAGTGCAGAAGCTACTAACTACACTAGGAAGGTGAGGAGGTTTGAGAGGTTGGTGAGATGAGAACACAACAGAGTTAAGAGCCAGGAAGGCAGTAGGGAATAATTAAAACAACCAAATAAGCAATTAATAATAGCAAAGAGAGAAGCCAAAGATGGGTTAATGAAGAATATTGCTGTTGCAGGGGACTACTGAATGATGAGATATTAAGTGACTGGGTTAATGAGACCAGTAAGGACTGTCATTCTGTGATGGGAGGGAAAAAATAATAGGCAATTCTACATGTAAGTAGAAATGAGAAAAATATGAAATTTGAAATAGATCCTCAGGAAATTATGAAGGCACTCGGAAAGCTAAAAAATTGTAAAGGGGATGATGTAGATAATATTGCTATAGATTTGTTAAAAATTGTGGGAAATAATATTGTACCTTACCTTGAAATTTTATTTAAAATTAGTCTAGAGTTTTTATATGACTGGAATAGAGTGGTAGTAATACTGGTTCATAAAGGAGGGGTGACAAATAGAGTTGAAAATTACAGGCCAATTAGTTTGACTTCAGTGAGTGGTAAAATGATGGAGAAATCAATATGTAACTACATCAGAAATGTCTGTGAGGAAAGAAAATAGCATTAGGCATGGATATTCATGTGAATATAATAGGGTGGGCATATGCAAGATATTTTAAATGAATTGGATGTGGATGATTAAATTGATAATGTAGTACTAGATCTATCTAAGGCATTTGTCAGAGTGAACCAAAAATGGTTTTAAATAAATTGAAAACTGTTAGAGTCGATTAAAAAGTGACTTGCTGGTTAGAGGAATTCTTAAAAGGCAGAAAGCAGAGAGTTAGAGTAGGAAATACATTATCAAAAGTGGTAGAGTGAATATGGAAGTGTCACAAAGTATTGTATTGGACCATTCATATTTATCATTCCTATGAATGATTGCATTGATAGTATATGTCAGAATTTAAGTTGTTTGCAGATAACATAATGGTATATAATAGGATTAAAACAGGGGAAGACTGTGAAGATCTGTTGGGTGACTTGATAGCATATTTAAATGGGTAGGTTGACATGGAATGATGATAAATGCCATGAAGAGTCAGCTTATTAGACACACAAATAAAAAACTGAAGGTTGTTTATGATTATAGGGTGGGGTCAGAATTCCTTTTTGAATGCTTGGAAAGTGTGAGTATCTATGCATAACATTTGACAATAAACGCAAATTGGCAGAGCACATTGGGCAGGTGGTAGGAAAATGTTACAAAATCCTTCATTTACTGTAGGTGGTAATGAGAGGATGTACCAGAGAAGTCAGGGAAATGGGTTACAAAACTTTGGTCAGACAATTGCTTGAATATGTTGGTGTATTTTGCGACACACATTTTCGGTATCAAATACAGGAGATGGTGGTCATGCAAAGAAGAGCAGTTAAATTTGCTGGTGGAAATTATCACAGGACCCAATCAGAAAATAATGTGAAAAAGGAGCATAATTGGGAATCATTGGAAGATAAGAGGAGGGTGAAGTGAGTGTACACGGCATATCTTGGTTATGGTGTTAAGGAGGTTATTGGTCGAAGAATTAGGAATAGCGCATGGAAGGGAAAAAAGATGTACATGATCAAAAGCTGGCATTCAAATTCATGCATAAGGGAGTGGGGAAATTTTCTTTTGTGGGTAAGGATGGAACAAATTACCATGTGATGAACAATTTGCCAAAAACGTTTATTGAATTTAAGATTAAAATTTGTAAATCACAATAGTAGATGGAAGAGGAATTTAACACTCAAAGTTTATGAGATAATTTAAAAATAAATAATAATAATAAAGGGTAATTAGATGACCAAGGCAAATGTCACCAGAGCATCATGATAATTAAAAATTAATTAATTAAAAATTATTAAATTTTATGAATGAGGAGCATTCATACAAATGTTCGGAGATGCTGATGGACAAGAGTTAAAAGCTATTCTTTGGATGATCCATTTTTTTAATGTCACAACTGTAGGTTTCCCAAAGTTTCTAACTTTGTGAATCTTGGGAATTAGGTACAAGATGGATGTACAGAGACTCTGCGGAGGAAGAAGTCACATTGATTGTGTTGTAAGGGATTCTTGGTTTCAAGGAATGTACATGTTTTTTGGTAAATTTAAGTAGTAGGATAAGTAAAGTGTGGTTGGAATGTGGTATTACCAGTGATACGTCTCAAAGCCTCATCCTTATAGTCACTGAAGTCTCTAAATATATATTACATGGCCATGACTGCCTGTGTTCCATCTGAAATACTCAATCTTCACAATTTCCTATCCACATAGCGCCTCCCCCTCCCTTACACACATACACACACTTGCTACAGCAGACTTCCCTACCCCAAGAACATCTGGATCCACAAATTCCTGCCTTGTGATTGCCCAAACTTCCCATGCAGTAGCCCTCACTAGAAAGCATGTAGCATGCATCTGACAACCATCACCTTCTCCACTTTGATCACGGGGGAAACATTTCCCAACATTATACATGACACTTGCACAGCAACATACTTCACATACCAAGTCTCTTTCTTTCACCATACCACTTCATACATAGGCCTCACCAATGATCAACTTTACACCAGAAGGAATGGCCTCATTCAAATAGTTTACAACAGCAAAAGAGCTCATCCTGTTGCAGCCCATGCCAGATGTTACTAATAATGTTGATATAATACTAGGGACCGAAAGCTGGTTGATGTCAGAGGTTGATCTACTGAAGTATTTGACCCTAATTTCAACATTTTTCAGAAAGACAAAACTTTCTCAATGGGCAGAGGCGTGTTTGTGGCCATTAATAAAACTGTCAATTGCTCTGTAATAACTGAAATGGAAAAGTTTTGTGAGTTAATATGAGTGTAGGTGAAAGATGGCAGAAATTTAAAGTTCATACTAGGGTCATTTTATTGACCTGTGGATTCTGGAATTTTCGAGAGTCAGTTAATAGTATTTCTCAAAAATTTCAGGAACATGTGTTGACTGTGGGTGACTATTTTAATCTACTGTGGGTTAAGTAGGGACATATAGATGGAAGAGATAGGTAAATAATCGAAATGTTTCTAGAATCATTCACAAAAAATTCTCTTCAACAGATGCTCGAAGAGCCAATGCGGAATGACAAAGATACATTGTCCATTCTGGATCTTTTTCTTATTAGCAATCTGGATATTGTAAATACAATTTGCATAGAAGACAATGTAAGCAATCACAAGGTAGTTGTGGTAACTGTAAAATCTAGTCTCACATTGAAACATGATAAAAATATACTAGTAATATACTTGATAAGCCAAGTGATCCAGGTATGATTGATCTCTTGGCAAAATTTTTTTGATACATACATGCTAAATACCAACTCTAACGATAAAGTGGCGTCTGCTATGGGTTATAATGCACTAGCAGCTTGGTTTGGGGTAATTGTTGTTCGTCTAGGTATCAATGGATTGCAGGTTCTTCTACTAATAATTCACAAAGTCGCCATATAGATAATCATTCAATTTATTCACCGAACGTACAATTACTAAGCCACCACCACCAACGATTATAATTTGACCGTATGTAAAGGCTAATCAGGACTTCTTCTCCTACAAACTGCAAGTTCTGAGCTACACTATTATTACTTGGTTTGGGTGCTTTAGTTCAATGCCCACTGTAAGCATCTTAGAATTTTAGTAAATTCTAGCCTCCCACCTTTAGGCATTAGAGGGAAAGCTTACTCTGTAGGAAAAGATAGTTTCATTTCGTGTACAAGTTATGAGAGCGAAGCTTTATATAGCATGAAGATACTGTAACCAAACAAACTAAATAAACCCATTTAGGAACTGTAAAAGTATTCAAAAGTAAATAAAAGCCCTAAAGTAAACCTTCTATAACAGAAAGAAAACATTAGTTTGGGAGGAAATAGGTTAAATCACTCAAAGTCAATTTCAAATAATAAATTTTGCCATAAGTTAACTTCACAGTTTCTAAACCAATTTGAATGCAGTAAAGACTATTAGTAGTTGCTAAATGCCGGATATAAACTTTGTATAAAAATAAATAAACTTTAAACCAACCGAAAATGAAATAATCATTAATAATACAACTTTGGAATTATGAGCTTCTACTTTGGAAGTATTTTGTCATTTTTAAACCGATTTATGAGCAAGAAAGTAACTCAATATTTAATAAACCAACTAAAGTAATTTTCTGTAACAATATTAACACCTTTTACTACCCTTAAAGATGATAATCCAAAATAATCCAGTTCAGCACACAAGCAATTCCTAATATTTGGCATTTCACTGTTTTCACACACTTTCAAACAGAAAAAAGTAGTTTTAATGAAGTAATAATGAAATTAAAATATAAATTCACTAAAATTTCATAGTTTCCGAACGTTTAAATAACTTAAAACAATTTTTAATACTTCGTCAGATGCACTTCACTTTTAACATTTTTTTATCTCAAAATCCTAGAGAACTTTCGAAATAAAAAGTAGATTTCCGGGAAGACCTAAAAATCTAATATCACATAGGCCTATAATAATTTCAAGTAATTCCAGGCAATAGAACCGATTCTATAGAGATCTTAAAATTTAGTTTTCATTACAACCATGTGGTCAACTTAGAAATTATTTACAGCTGTTTACGAACAGATACAGAGATGAGATAACTTTCAGAATGCGTAATTTAATTCAGAGAATCTCTTGGTAATTTTATATTTCGGATAGAAGTAATAGGAACAAAGTTATTAAATTAAATCTGAAACAACATTTTTTAGTGAATCTTACACACTTTGTAATTAAACTTTCCCTGCACCAATCTTAATAAAAATTACACCAATAAACTCAGGAATTTTGGTAGAACACGGTGGTAATAATATTATTTGTGTAAATTGTGGCTTTATAAAAACGACGAAATAAAGAAGCTTCTAGAACAATAGTAATTCCCCAGCGTAGGAAAATAGCTCACTCCTACGCTAAGTTCTTTTAAACCAGATGCTTAAAATATTTCACTATATATCCATTATTTCACTATTAAGAAAGTATAAACACTGTCACACTTAAAGTTTCGTATAATTGGTTAGTTACTGAGATATTTCCAACCTAAGTTTCCTAGGTGTTAGTAGAAAATGGTGTTTTGGCTCTGACGTCAGCGAGGGTATAAAACATGACGCCATGTTGAGACGACATCTTTTCGGGTTTGGAAGCTGTACGATCATGACGTGCTAATCGCGTGTGCGCTGGTGAGTTGGTAGCTCAGGTTTTGGGTTGGTACTACCGGGTCGGCCATCATGGAACTTTGGCTTTGGGCGCGGCACTTGTTTTCTTAACATGAACTTGTGATCTTCATCAGGGGTCGGTCGGTCTAATCTTCTCTCCACAATCTGCAAACTTTGGGACGAGTGTTCGATTTTGCCTAATCAACTTTAAGAATGCTGTTTGAACTTTTAATTTCATTTAAATAAACTTGAAGAATTTTTGGGAAAGTGAACTGTTTTATTTCTGTAGCTGTGGTAATACCTTTTCAATATTTGAGGTCATCAAATATTGTGGCGACCTTAAGCGTTCTAGTTGAATATCCTGGCAACATGGTCAAAGTAAATTAAAAGATTCAGTAAGTTTTCATTGAACAGTGAGGTGCTATCAAGACTGCAAGTTCTGAGCTACACTATTATTACTTGGTTTGGGTGCTTTAGTTCAATGCCCACTGTAAGCATCTTAGAATTTTAGTAAATTCTAGCCTCCCACCTTTAGGCATTAGAGGGAAAGCTTACTCTGTAGGAAAAGATAGTTTCATTTCGTGTACAAGTTATGAGAGCGAAGCTTTATATAGCATGAAGATACTGTAACCAAACAAACTAAATAAACCCATTTAGGAACTGTAAAAAGTATTCAAAAGTAAATAAAAGCCCTAAAGTAAACCTTCTATAACAGAAAGAAAACATTAGTTTGGGAGGAAATAGGTTAAATCACTCAAGTCATTTCAATAATAAATTTTGCATAAGTTAACTTCACAGTTTCTAAACCAATTTGATGCAGTAAAGACTTTAGTAGTTGCTAAATGCCGGATATAAATTATGTATAATAATAAATAAACTTTAAATCAACCGAAAATTAAATAATCATTACAACTTTGGAATTATGAGCTTCTACTTTGGAAGTATTTTGTCATTTTTAAACCGATTTACGAGCAAGAAAGTAACTCAATATTTAATAAACCAACTAAATTAATTTTCTGTAATAATATTAACACCTTTTACTAACCTTAAAGATGATAATCCAAAATAATCCAGTTCAGCACACAAGCAATTCTAATATTTGGCATTTCACTGTTTTCACACACTTTCAACAGAAAAAAGTAGTTTTAATGAAGTAATAATGAAATTAAAATATAAATCACTAAAATTTCATAGTTTCCGAACGTTTAAATAACTTAAAACAATTTTTAATACTTCGTCAATGCACTTCACTTTTAACATTTTTTATCTCAAAATCCTAGAGAACTTTCGAAATAAAAAGTAGATTTCCGGGAAGACCTAAAAATCTAATATCACATAGGCCTATAATAATTTCAAGTAATTCCAGGCAATAGAACCGATTCTATAGAGATCTTAAAATTTAGTTTTCATTACAACCATGTGGTCAACTTAGAAATTATTTACAGCTGTTTACGAACAGATACAGAGATGAGATAACTTTCAGAATGCGTAATTTAATTCAGAGAATCTCTTGGTAATTTTATATTTCGGATAGAAGTAATAGGAACAAAGTTATTAAATTAAATCTGAAACAACATTTTTTAGTGAATCTTACACACTTTGTAATTAAACTTTCCCTGCACCAATCTTAATAAAAATTACACCAATAAACTCAGGAATTTTGGTAGAACACGGTGGTAATAATATTATTTGTGTAAATTGTGGCTTTATAAAAACGACGAAATAAAGAAGCTTCTAGAACAATAGTAATTCCCCAGCGTAGGAAAATAGCTCACTCCTACGCTAAGTTCTTTTAAACCAGATGCTTAAAATATTTCACTATATATCCATTATTTCACTATTAAGAAAGTATAAACACTGTCACACTTAAAGTTTCGTATAATTGGTTAGTTACTG
This sequence comes from Vandiemenella viatica, assembly GCA_031002005.1. Taxonomy (NCBI): domain Eukaryota; kingdom Metazoa; phylum Arthropoda; class Insecta; order Orthoptera; family Morabidae; genus Vandiemenella; species Vandiemenella viatica. The sequence continues at coordinate 273,519,195 of CM061920.1, forward strand.
AGATTATTTCCAACCTAAGTTTCCTAGGTGTTAGTAGAAAATGGTGTTTTGGCTCTGACGTCAGCGAGGGTATAAAACATGACGCCATGTTGAGACGACATCTTTTCGGGTTTGGAAGCTGTACGATCATGACGTGCTAATCGCGTGTGCGCTGGTGAGTTGGTAGCTCAGGTTTTGGGTTGGTACTACCGGGTCGGCCATCATGGAACTTTGGCTTTGGGCGCGGCACTTGTTTTCTTAACATGAACTTGTGATCTTCATCAGGGGTCGGTCGGTCTAATCTTCTCTCCACAATCTGCAAACTTTGGGACGAGTGTTCGATTTTGCCTAATCAACTTTAAGAATGCTGTTTGAACTTTTAATTTCATTTAAATAAACTTGAAGAATTTTTGGGAAAGTGAACTGTTTTATTTCTGTAGCTGTGGTAATACCTTTTCAATATTTGAGGTCATCAAATATTGTGGCGACCTTAAGCGTTCTAGTTGAATATCCTGGCAACATGGTCAAAGTAAATTAAAAGATTCAGTAAGTTTTCATTGAACAGTGAGGTGCTATCAAGAGTTTAAGTTAAGGCACTTAGGCGATACTCAACCCCGGTATCGGTCTATGTCCTTACACCACAAGTTCACTGCTATTTACGAAACACTGCAGTTTATCTGCATGACGGCGGCGTACTTATAATGTTTCATCAGGTCCACACGATAGTGCCAGAACGCACTGCCAAACAAACTCTGCCGCGTGCAACCAACTGTGACCGACCTCCGAGACAGTGAGTCACAGACTGCCCTAAACAATCCAACTCGCATCTCGCGTCACACTTTCAACAATCGGATCGTCCCGATTCCACCGTTCAACACGAACACACACATGGTTTTTTATACTGTCTCGCCACACAACATTGAGGAGCTTTGGTATAATTTGAAAGCAATAATATGGACAGGTATAAATAAATTTGTTCCTAAGAAATTTATTAAGTTGGTTAGCACTTTCTGTGGTTCAATTGGGAAGTAAAATGTTTACTCAGGAAGCAAAAACATTTACATGCCACAGTGAAGAAAGTGGAGTACTCATCTTATCACTTTAAATTAATCTGGGTATAAGTGCAAGTGCATAAAGCAATGCGTGAAGCTTTTAAAAAATTCCAAATCAGGAATTTGTCTGTAGATCTAATTACTAATCCAAAAAAGTTCTGGTTGTATATCTAAGTAACAAGATTCTCTTGTAAGGTTATGCCGTCACTGATTTATGAAAACAGTGAATTATTGGAATCTAGCATAGAGAAAGCAGAAATTTTGAACAATATCTTTAACAAAGCTTTCACAATGAAAACATATAGGAGGGTATGATATTTAACAATCGTAGTGACAAAATTTATGAAAGATCTCATTCCTGATGTCGAGGGAATGCTTAGGAATTAAAACTCATAAGGCTCTTGTACCAGATGATATTACTACTAGATTCTACTCTAGGTACACAAAGAAAATTGCACCATATTTGATGAAACTATATACCATATGTTACAGACTATAAGATGCACCTTAATTTTTAAGATTTTTTTTTAAAAAATAACATTTTTACCATTATTATTAGATTGCGAAGATAGACTAAAAAAATATTCTTAGCTTATAAAACCTAACTGACCTTTAAAATTGTCATCTGAACTTTCTTCTTCTTCTTCCTCTTCATCGTCATCATTGTCCTCTTCCTATATAACAGGGATAGGGAACCACTGGCATGCATGCCAATGATGGCACATGGCAAAATAATTTGGGCACGGCATTAATCAAGTTGACACCTAATCAATATAAGTAATTTATTTTCTTATCTAGATAATTTAAGAACATAGCAACAAGGTTTATCATAAAAGAAACTACTGGTGCTGGAAAGACAACAGATTGCACAGAAGAGGTAGATTTCGAGCGAATTTTCTTACCAAACGGGCTAAGTTAGAAAGTACAGGTGTCACGGTGGTGGGAGGGGCTCTAAGCTATCTTAATCAGCTGTTTGTTTTTGCTGACAATGTTGACTGCTTTTACCCATTACACATAGTTATTGCGGTTTTTAAACTAAATTTGCTAACACAACTGCTTGTTTAAGATTGTGTGAGTTATATTTATAACTTTTCAACCTTACTAGTTTGGCAAAACAAGTGCAAGCTAAGTGTTTTAGAGAATTTCAACCTTGTTGGACTGAGATATATGGCATGATTAATAAAGGTGATAAAGCAGTGTGTGTTTTATGTTTTTTATGTTCTCGAACAGTGGTATGTAGATCATTGTATGTAAAACAGCACTATGAAACAAATCACAAATCTCTTTGTCCAAAAAGCCACCCAGAGCAAAAAGAATTCATTATGTGTGTGCAATGTTTGAGAGAAATAAACAATTGACATCTATGATTAAGCATGTTAGCAGTCACACAAGTGCTGCTAGTTTTTTGGCTGGAAATTTTATTGCTCGGAATGGTAAACCTTTTGGCGAGGTATAATTTTTTGAAGGAAGCTCGTTTAACATGCATCCTTTCACTTTTTTAAGACTTTGCAAATAAAGATAAGATAATTCAACACATCAAAGTTACTCCATTATCCAGAAACACACTAAAAGATAGAATGTTAAAACTGGTGGAAAATGTAAAAGAACAACTAAGAAATGACATCAGGCCTTTTATTTTGTCGTGTCATGATGAAAGTACTCATATAAATAAATCTGCTTGTTTAGCTGTTTTTGCTCAATATTGTGTAGTAAATGAGATCAAGGTAGAATTAATTGTGATACCATTGTTACCAACCACTACTATGGGCACCGATATTTGTATGGCTGTAAAAAATTCAATTATTGAGAAAGAAGTAGATTTAAGCAAAATTGTTTCAATAACGACTGACCCTGCTCCTAGTATGGTGGGAAAAATAAACGGTTTTATCAGTTTATTTCAAACACACATAGAACACCTAATTCTCAAGTTCCACTGCATCATACAACAACCAGCCTTGTGTGTAAAGCGTGGATTCATTTCCCTTGATAATATAATTGACTATCGTCACAAAAATAGTGAAACTCATATCTCTGATGGCTTTAAATAAACGAAAATTTGATTTTTTGTTGAATGAAGAAAACACGGTGTACAATGGGTTATTGATGAATAACAATATTCCCTGGTTGAGCCACAGTAACATACTTCAAAGATTTCTTGATTGTTTGAAGAAACCAGACTGTTTTACAAAATGAGAGGAAAATGGATGTTAAGTGGCTTTCAAAGTTAATGTTTTTTACAGACATTTGCCAGCATTTTAATGAATTGAATGTGAAGAGCTTCAAGATGCGAACAAAACAATTAGTGTTATGATAGATCTCATTTATTGTTTTGAGGCTAAACTGCAAGTTTTCTGTAAAGCTATTATTTACAATAATTACAAGTATTTTACAAACTAAAAAATAATCACCAGAGATTTGGATGTACATGAAAAACCAGACCAATTAAAACTCATTGAAGAGCTATCTTCAGTAATTAATTTTTCAATCAAAGAATTTTCATCGTGATTTTCTCAGTTCAAAGAATTATCCGAAACACTCAAGTTTATTATGTATCCTGATGTGACTTCGCCTGATAAATTCGTGTAAATTTGATTGGTTGGAAATTGAAGAAATGGAAATACATCTGATGGAGCTCCAGTGCAGTTCAATATGGACTCAAAAGTTCATCAAAATGGGGAAGGAGTTAGAATTAAATGAATTAGCAAGACTATAAAAGAAATGCCAATACCATAATTGTGGAATTCAATTCCAGACAAATTTAGATGTATTAAGAAGCTGGTAATATTTCATCTACCTATGCCTGTTAGTAATTATTTTCAGAAATGAATTTCCTTAAGGATTTACTTCAAAACCATTTGTCTGATGACTCAACTTCAACTAGCATTCTGCTAAAAGTAACAAAGTATGAATCTAATATAAGTTATTTGGTATCTAATTTGCAACTTCAGAAGTCACACTAGTTTCATCTACATAAATAAACACAAAACTGTTTTGTAATTATTACTTATTATGTATATTTCTGGTTGAAAATATAAAGTTTTGTTTCTATTCCCATTATTCCCTATGTTATGATTGTTTGATGGCAAGTCATGGCTTCATTCAACCTTTCTTTAGTTTTTTTTTTTTTTTTTTTTTTTTTTTTTTTTGCATATGCACTGATCAACCAGAACATTATGACTTCCTACCTACAATCAATATAAACCTGTCCAGGTGATAGCAGCATCACTTGACGAGAAATGCCTGCTGGTCAGACACATGCACAGCGCATCTGTGTTTGGAATGCCGAAGGTGCAAAATCTATCTGAATTTGACTGAAGGCAGATTGTGATGCTCCGGGGTCTCGACATGTATATTTCGGAAACTGAATGACTTGTCGAGTGTTCGAGGAGTGCTGTGAGTGTCTTCAACAAGTGGCAAAACCAAAGTGAAACCACATCCAGACATCTACGGGTTGGGCAGCCACCCCTCATTACAGATGTCGGATGTCTTTGGCTGGGCAGACTGGTTAAACAGGACAGATGGCAAACTGTGGTGGAACTAATATCAGACTTCAATGCTGGGCAGAGAACAATTGTGTCTGAACACATAGTGCACCGAACACTCCTAATGATGAGCTTCCACAGCTTATGACCCTTGCATGTCCCAATATTAACACCACGACATCGGCAACTATGATTGAATTGGGCACGTGACCATTGTCACTGGATGTTGACGCAGTGGCAGAGTATTGCACGTTCTGATGAATCCTGATACCTTCTTCATCATGCCAATGGAAAGGTGCAAATTCATTGTTTTCTAGGGAACCAGCTTTTTGACATTTGTGCTGTGGGGCGGAGACAAGCTGGCGGTGGCTCAATTATGCTCTGGGGAACATTCATGTGGGCATCCATGGGTCCAGTGGAGCTCATGCAAGGCACCATGATAGCTAGTAAGTATTGTACACTGGTTGCAGGATGTACACCCCTTCATAATGGCAATGTTTCTCGATGGCAGTGGCATTTTTGAACAAGATAATGCACCATTTCACAAGGCCAAGTGTGTGATGGAGTGGTTTGAGGAATTTGAGGAACACAGTGGCGAGTTTCAATTGATCTGCTGACCAACTCCCCACATCTGAAACCAATCGTACACATCTAGGATTGAACATGGCGTCAGAGCTCATCGCTCCCCTCCCTGAAATTTACGGGAATTAGGTGACTTGTGTGTGCAGATGTGGTGCCAACTTCCTCCAGCAACCTCCCAGGCCTCATTGCTTCTATGCCAAGGGAGAATCAATAAACTACATGGCTTCATCTAGGAGGGTGAGGAGGTGAGATGTTGGTTTGAAATCTACGCTGAGATACATAGGGGAAGGGCAGGTTTCCAAGCCAAGCCATGTAACTTCTTATCCATATTATCTGTCACAGTTAAAATAAGGTACAGAACACACAACGGCATGCGAGTATTTATTTCCATCATTTAACTATCTCCGTATGTAATTTATGATAGTCTGACAAGAGAAAAAAACTACAAAACATCTTCTGGAATCAATAGGGAAAAAAGCTACATGCTAAGTGGGAGGGGAGGAGTGGCAAAAGCCACATCAGTCTATGTTGGGGAGGGAGGGAAGTACACAGGAGGCCAAAATGGAGCTATAGAGTTTATGGACACTCCCCAGGATGCGTCGCTGTTGTTACCCATGCCACATGTGGACATACCAGCTATTAAGCAGGCGGTTATAATGTTCTGGCTGATCAGTGTATATTTTTGGTTGCAAATATAAAGTTTATTTCTTTTCTCATTAATCTCTATGTCAAGATTGTTTGATGTCACATCATGGTTTCATTCAACATTACTTTAGAAAAAAAAGGCACGTGTATCAGTAAAGGGTCACCATCCCTGCTATATAAGATGGTCTTCACTGCCAACAAGAGTGTTACTTATACCACACTTCCTGAAAGATTTAACAATAACATCTTCTCTCACTCTAGACCACGATTTTTATCCACTGACAAACTTGTTTGATTGTAGATCATTTTAAAGCTCCCTTTGGCGTGAATTCATGTTGGGTTTCATTCATAATCCATTTGTTCCATTCCTCTCTCATATACATTTTAAATGGTTTATTTATTGAGACATCAAGAGGTTGCAGTTGTGAAGTAAGTCCTCCCAGAATAACAGCAAGCTCTGTATTTCCCTATCTCAATTTCTTTTTCACAGAATTTTTCAAATATTTACTTCTCTCCCAAACTCTGTTAATCCATAATATCATACCAGCCTTGTCCATCCAACTCTTGTCATGTATGTAAACAACACTACCTGGTGGCAGTATTTCAGAAGATTTGGCACTGTTTTGTGCTTGAAAATGATCATTGGATTAAGTTTAGTACCATCAGCACACCATGAAAGGACAACAGTGTAATGCATTTTTCATGTCCACTTGTTTTTACAGTTACAGTTTTAGCACCTTTCATGGCAACAGTTCTGTTAGTCTGCACTTCAAATGTCAGAGGAGTTTAGTCCATATTCACTATTTGACCTATTTCCACATTGGTTTTCTTTCAATGTTGAATAATAAAGCGATGGAAAGATAATATTTTCTTTTCATACTCTTGTGGCATTTTCTGAGATGTTTTGGTTTACATGCTAAGTTCATGACATTTCATAAACCTGAAGCAGCGACCAACTCCTCCTCCCTTACAGTCTGTTAAGTTCCACTGCAGTGCTAGCTTACAAGCTTGTATTTGAATCATTTTTATATTACTTTCAGTGCCAGTTTGATGGTGTCCTTGAATCCACATAAATATGTCACCTTCTAGTTTTTGCCATTTTGCATTCAGTCCTCTATTTGCATAGTTAGTCTTCCTAATTTTTTTCAGTTCCCATTTATGATCACGTCAATCAGGAATGGTTTTTTTCTGTTGGTGGAGGACTGAAATGCCACTCAGTTTGTCTGATTCCATTTTCTTCTGCATATGCTATTACTTTCAATTTATAGCCCACATCATATGAATACCTTTTACTTTTTTCTGTTGCAAAACTAGCTACTAATAAAAATATTGCACTGTTCCCAATAAGATAAACCACTTTCAATTCAAGTTCATAGATTGCAATTATGCATCATAGGCTAGACAATGTTCTGAGTTTGTGATGGCAGGGTGGGAGAGAGACATTGTTAGATTGTTTGTGAATTCTCACAATTCATGTTCATCGCATCAGTGCACTGCTGCTGCCAGTTGAATTAAATGTTGCCAGATGGAGATAGATTTCCCATGGCATCGAATATGTGGCCATTTGTAAGACTGATGGGAATTCTAAATCAAACACAGGACATCTTTATAACAATTTTGAGTATAAGACCCACCTGCATTTTGGAGGCAATTTTTTAGTCTGTAAAATAGAACCAGCCCCTTGGATCAAGGAAACATACCAGATGAGTGTAAGATCACCAACGTACGCCTAGTATTTGAAAGTGTGAATGTCAATTATCCTCAAAATTATAGACTGATATTTTTAACTTCAATAATTTGCAGGATTTTAGAACATACCATTTATTCATATTTCATGCAGTCTTTGGATAAAGAAGAGCTTTTGAACCCAAATCAACATGAATTCAGAAAAAGCCGAAGCTGTGAGACACAGTTTGCATTTTCAGTTTATGACTTATACTGGTTTATAAATACGCACTCCGAGGATGATTTAGTAATATTAGATTTTAAAAAATCTTTTGATACTATGACTAGACTACTTACAAAACTTCATGGTTAGGACATATCTATACCAATATGTGACTGGGTTGCACACTTCTGAAGGGTAGATCACAGAGTGTAGTTGTCAAAGGCGAGAGTTCATCACTGACCAAAGTGAGATCTGGGTTTCCCAAAAAGAGTGTGATTGGGCCTCTGTAGTTTCTCATATACATTAATGATTATGCAATGTAATAAGTGGAAAAAATTTCTGATGATGCTAATATTTATAGTGAAAAAAATAGAAAATACAGGATGACTGCATTTTGATACAAGCTGCTGTTATGGAAATAATCGCTTGGTGCAAAGTTTGGCAGCTGGAGTTAAATGCTAATACATGCCAAGTCATGCATATAAGTAAAAAGATGTCACAATTTAACTCTGAATTTACAATTAATGGCACTGTTCTTCGAATGATAGATTCCTATAAATACCTAAGTGTAACAATTCGTAATAATTTGTTGTGGAACCAAATATATTGAGAATGTAATTGGGATAGCAAATCACATGCTATAATTTCTAGGCCATAATTTAAAACAGTGTATACCAGCAATTAAATGGATTGCATACAAAGGTCTGGAGTGTCCTTACTTAGAATATTGTTATTCCGTATGGTTCCCCCATCATTAACAGTTAATGGAGGCATTGAAGATATCCAAAGAACAGTTGAATGATTGGTTACTGATACATATAGCTGGAGGGAAAGCATAAGTGTGACGTTGAATGAGTTGGTTGGGAAATCCTGGAACACCGAAGGCATTGCTCTCTGCAGAAGCTGACCTATTTCAGGATGACAGCAAACACATATTACCACCAGCTACATTCCTATCAAGGAATAACTGAGAAAATAAAATAAGAGAAAATAAGGGTCAGAATTGATTCATTTCTATACCCATTTTTTCCACGAAAAATTAGGGAATGAAATAAGAAGGATTTATTGAGCAAGGAAACATAGAATCCCATAGGAATAGGTCTTGATAAACTGTTCCAGCCATGCTGATCTGGATTTTCCATGGTTTTCCCATATTGCTCCAGGCGAATGCCCGGATGGTTCCTCAAAATAGCCCATGTGCACCTCCTGTCATATCACATATATCCATTCCTATGCAAACGGTTACTCATTAGGATAGGTGCAAAGCACCCTCCACTGCCCACTTTTAGTGTATCACTGAGTAATAATAATAGCAATAATAGTTCCTGCCATTTGTAAAAATTAAACAATTTTACTGTGAAGGCTTTCAGTTTCTTCAGACAATCACAAACTACTCTAAATGCTGCACATGGGAACTAGTTTAAATAATTTCCTTGATACCAGACATCACCCTAGTTTCAACTATTGATAAGACACTTCTAATAGACACTGCATTTATTATTATTTATTAACATACAGATAATTCATAAATCTTAAATTTAATATCATCCCCCTTATTTTCTATTTATAGCATCTTATATTCAATATGTCTGCAGTGTTCTCCCACATTCAACAGTAATTTTTCCCCATAATTATCAATTCAGTATTTTCCCTTTCCTTCTCCACTCCCATTCTGGCCACCCTCGCTCTATTTCCTTCATTCCCATTTCACATGGCAGGTGTCAGTGTGGTCACATCTGATCACTTCACCACAAGAGTATGGTTCACCAACAAAATATTGTATTATACATGTTTGTGCTATATTATCATCATATTTCTGGCCCAACAGCTTTATTCTGCTTGTCCCTGTCTCATAATTCACATCCTTTTCTCTCCTAATCTTTTCCTTGTTTTTTTTTGTGTCATTCCTATCCCTGCTGTATTTTTGCCTCTTTTTATTTTTTGTACATACATTCAGTCAGACTCTTCTCTATTTGTTTCATTCTTTCATGTGGTTTTTGAATTTATTAGAGTTTTTACAACAGAATTCCATTTTAACTTTCATTGCTTTCCCACATAAATAAGTTTCAGATGTTCTTTGTCTTTACAGTGATTATTTTTCATCATTACTATTGATTTTTGTTTTGTTATATCATCATTTTTGTTTGTCCTTGCCATGAGTGATAGCATTCATTTTGGGTAGCGGGTAAAATTCAAATGGTAGAGGGAAAAGCAGTAATCTGTTGGTAATGTATTGTCAAATGGGCAGAAAAGAATAATCAGTGAAATGGAAAAAAGAGATAGGAGTAAAGTGTAAAAAGAAAGAGGAATTATACAACAACAGCTGTTTGGTTGGTTTTCTTATCATTCTGCACCATGCTGCCATTTTCATTAGTGCCCATTGTACTCAAGAGTGCAATTGTTTGTTAGGTATCTTATAAATTTTGTAACTGCATGACAAAAATTAGATGGACAAAAGTTAGATGGAATACTACTGTACATCATTTTTAAAGCCAGTTGCTATGTTAATTCAAGCTAGAAGCAGATCTTTACAGTTTTTAAGATAGTATTTTGTGTTGCATTAGTCTCAAGCATTCGCCTGGAGGAGTTTATAGAAAAATTCATAATAAATTGAAGAAAGTAGTTAGAGACTTCAAGTTTCTTAAGTAACCATTTTTAAATATTTAGATTTGATTGTAGCTACTTTCAGATCGATAGCTTGAATAACTTCTGAAATATGAATTAGTTGGATTGTGTTCTTGGATTATGAATTTTATTTAAACTTTTTGGAAATAGTAAACATGTTTTTCTTGATAGTAAACAAAAGAGTAGCTCTTTAAGAGTAAAATAAAATTTATTTCAGCTTAGTAATAGCAAAATGGTAAAAGTTATTAACAGGTCTTAGTAATCACATTAAAATATATTTTTTTTTACGGAGAAACTATTAAAGTTACAGAATTTTTCATAAGAATTAAAGTTGACATTTTTCACAATATCTAGCAATCCTGAAAATTTCAAAACGATAGGATTACCTTAGTTCTCAAGCTCAAAATATCTGACGCAAGAATTCGGGCGTGAAATGCGAATCTGATCAGTATTCCAGAATATTCTCATGTGAACGCGGAAGTATTGCCGTTCCCACAGTCCATTTATATACATATTTGCCCAGACTTTTCCTCTTCCTCCCTCAGTTGGCCAAGTACAGTTAGGGCATCTCTATGTATCTTCAAAACAGTATTTTCACCTTGTGGTGCATTGGTATAACTTAAGTGTAAGTAGTCAGTGGGCAAATGTAACAAATGAAGCATCTGACAAACTTTTATATACTTTCATGTGATTATTAGTTGTACTTTGAATTATGCGGTGTGGTCTGGCTTGAAACGGTTAATTGAACTTGTAAATTTATCTTCAGAAATGTTGTCTGATGCTGTTTCAGTTTGTGACTGTGCAAAAATTTTCAAGAATATAATTTATATCTACCAGCAGTAGACTTGTGACTTTTATCAACTTTCTTAGATTTTTTTTAAAAATTAAGTGGTAACCAAGTTATGTTTGCAAAGCTAAAGCTGAAAACATCAACATTTATCCATGGTCATAGGTTTATTCATAACCCCAGCATAAAGACTATGTTCTTAATTTTTTTTTTTTAATTTCACAATCTGTGTCTACTGGTAGTTTATTAAGAACAATAATGATGAACATCACTAAAGTTTTTATTTTTTTCCATAACTGGACTCGGTTCCCCTTGGTTGCTGTTGTTAAATAATTTCTATCTCTTTTTTCCATTTAATTGATTATTCTTTACTGCCCTTTTGACAATACAGTACCAACTACTTTTCCTTTTACCATTAGAATTTTATCTGCTTCCCCAAACTTAATCCTCACATCCCCTTCCTGTAATCCTGCCTTTTTCTAAATATACTTACAAATGGATTAACGATTATTAAAAACCTCATCACTGGTTGGCACTGTCAATACCACCTCCTCCTTCCTGCCTGCCTCTCATTTTACCCAAATGCTCAGCTTAATCCAGATATTTCTCCAACAATATTTGCACAAAGCATTCAAACCAACCTACTACACAAAATACTCTACCTGTCCTGCCCCAACTTAATGAGTCAAGTGCAGTGGATTCTGACAGAATCCTGACAGATCCAAGCTAAATACACCAATGCATCTATGGAAGCTTTCAGCGCTGGAAAAAAATCTATTTAGTGGTAAATCTGTTCCTACCCTGCCAACATTCCATCCCAACACAACACACACTAACTCATCCAGTTATTACAAAAATATCTTGCATTCTATACATTTTCAATCTACCTCACCCAACCATTCCACCACACACTCTATAAGACCCCATCCTTCCTCCTGATGAACCACAGTTATCCTTTCCTCTTCTGATATGTCTGAACTGCATCTGTCTGTTCTTTCACTAACCCCAGAGTTAGATCAGATTTATTTGGTCTGGAACTCATTAGTATTTTTCCAGTCTCTGCTGATGGTACAAGTTTACTACCACTCTATGAAGTGACTGTTGCCTTGATGAAACTGAGTTCAGCATAGACCAGCATTTCAAACCATCATTCCAATTGGATTCTTTTCTCCTTACCCAAAATCATCCTACGATTTTCTCACATATATCCTTTCCTCAAACTCTTTCATTTAATCTATTTCCCTCTCCAAAATTCTCAATTCCATTGAATCCCAAGTTATAAGAGAGCTATTCAAAAATAAGAATATCAATACCTCCACATCTGAAGAGGACTCAATCACTGTAGTCACAGACCATAGTTACTATGTATAAGGTTTAGGATTTGAGACAGATCTATGATACCAGCACCTACTGTCCACACCCTACAGATGACACTACTTCATTTTTTCAGGAGGTATGTACTTTTCTTGATGTACATAGCACCTCACATGGCCTGTCATGAAAAGTTCATGCCCTTCCTTACTTTGTAGAATGCCCAGACAGTCACCGTGTACCTTTTTCCCAAGATCTTCAAGGATGGCCTAAAGTTGCAGCATATATATTAACCACTACACAGATTTTGGTTCTTGTGGATTAGTAAAACTTTGTGCAGAACCTCCCATCATTCATAAAAAATACCCGACAGTTCCTTGAGTGTCTCTCCACACTCCCCACTCCACTACTAGGCTCCTTTCTTGTCTCCATTGACATCACTTTCTTATATATCAACATCCAACAATGTAAGGGCCTCAGAGCCTTGGAGCTAATCTTGGAAATGTGGAGCCCTAACCTCCTCCATGGCATACACTACCTTATTTTATTGGCTCACTTCTTTCCCTAAAATAATTCTTCTATTTCAATTCTCAAGTTTACCATCAGATACACTGCCATGAGTATGTACATGGTGCCAAGTCCTTACCAATACAAACCTATTCCTGGGATGCCTTGAGCAACAAAGCCTGCATTATATCACACACTTGTGTGGCTCAGGTACATCGATGATATATTTATGATCTGGACCCTTTATGGAAAAATGACCTTCATACCTCTGTTTGTATCAAACCTACTACTTTACAATAATACCTTTACATTCACTGTTTATCATCCATACCACACCAAACATTCCCTTCATTATAAGTTGGCCATCCATTACAGATTAATCTATTCTGCTAAAGAATCACTCTCCAGATACTCGCAAAAACTTACAACCTTGGTTCCTGCTGCTGCCCCTGATCATGTACAAAATAAATCTTTTATGCTACAATCCATCCTTCACACAATTCCAGCCCTGCACCTCCAAAAACTAACCATAGCCTTGTATTTATTCCTCTGTTTTCTTGTTCTTTAGTGTAGGCATATGGCACTATTGATGGTGATGCATCACTTATAAGAGGAAATAAAACCGTAATAATCTCATAATATCGTGTGGAATATCAGGCCTAATATGTTTCTCTCCCTTCTTTCATTTTAATACACAAAATACAAAACGAATCTCTACAATCAACATACTCACACATACTATGGCACTTACAATTAGACACAAGGACAATAGAAACTGGTCATCTTTGCCGATGTACTCATTCCTAAAATGTCTCCATTTAAGAGTAGGTAGCATGATGCCTGAATTGGGTGATCGGCCTATTACATATGCTCTATGGTTCTGTGTGACTTTTAAGAATGTAGAAATACATACAGAACATTTCTAAAATACCATAGTATTGTTTTTAACTATATGAATAAAAAGTTGTGGTGTTCAGATATGAATTATATTAAAAATTTATCTGGTTAATACTTCTATTTGTCTTTATAGTTTGGTAACTGAAGTAATTATTCTGTGTATGAAATTAAACTCTACCATTTTAGTACTTACAATTTTTACTGTATCAAATTTCATTTACACAGTAAGATGTACACTAATTGTGTTAAAAGTACTTACATTAACAGTTTAATGTATAACAATATTTTTTTTTCATTTTTTCTGGCTTTCTGAACGTCAATACATAGGAATTGTAGAGAGCTGTTGTGAATATATAAATATAAATTAGGATTCTGAAATGAACCACCACTTACCTTAGATCTACATCTACATATATACTCTGCAATTCACAAAATTGTGGGTGGCAGAGGGTGCTCAACACCAAAGCTAATCTCTTTGCTGTGCATTCCAATCCCTAATGGTACGAGGGAAAAAAGAATTCATATAAGAATCAGTCCGGCACCTTATTTCTCTAATTTTATCTCTCCTCTCCTTCCGACTCAAATAGGTTAGTGGAAGAAGTATTTCACTACACTCAAAAGTGAAAGTGGGAGTACGCATGTTTATCAATAAGTTTAAACAAAACGTGTGTCGTCTATCTACCAGAGACTCCCAGTCTAGTATACTAATCAGTTCTGTGATGGCTAAATATAAAAAGACAAGAACACAAATAAAATTGTAATTTTCAGGTCTTAGTCCTTTGTCAACAGGAGAACATTACAGAGGGTGGGTATAGTATGAGACTATCTTACAGAATGACTGTTGTTCAGGGCTGAATTCAAACAGAGGACAGGGAGAGGGGGATAGTGATTTGAAAACAATACCTTAGCATCGCAAACAAAAATATAGAAAAAAGCAGAATAAGATGGTAACATTTTCACAACATAAATCTGAGTAAACAAAAATAAATAAAGAAGTAATAATAATAATAATAATAATAATAAAAAAAGATTTTTAAATCAAAGGATCCTGTAAGCACCTTAGAATTTTGGTAAATTCTAGTTTTCTTAGATTCAAGTATAAGGGAAGAAGTAAGCTTTCATATAAACATATAGATTTAATAGCAAGTACAGGTTATGATAGGAACGTTTCAATAGAAGCTGATACCACAACCTAATTCATTAAATAAACCATTTTAAAAGCAGTAAAGTCACTCAACATTTAGTATTAGCATTAAATAAACGTTTTATAATAGTAAAGAAACTTTAAACCAACCTGGAATAAGATAATCCATTATAATCCAACTTGTAAACAACAGATTTTTGTTATGTGAACATTTCACTATTTCTGAACACTTTTAAGTGAAGTAATTTTAAAATAATAATAATTCAAAAGAAAGTTAAATTCACTAAAATTTCATAGTTCCAGGCATGTAAATAATGTAAATAAATTTTTAAACACTTCGATAAATGCACTCCCACATTTAACATTTATTATCATAGGTTCCTAGTAATTTCTCGATCTAAAAAGTAGATTTCTTGAAAGAACCAAAAATCTAGTTTAATATATTTAAATTTCGTAAAATTCCATACAGTAGAACAGATTTTATAGGCATTTTAAAGATTATTTCGTCACTAAACACACGTGGTTTCACTGAGGAATTATTTGCGAGTGAACCAGACCATTTCCATAAATAAAATAACTTTTTAAATACGTAACTAAATTCAAAGAAAATTCCAATAATTTTTCTTTTTCGGTACAAACATCACCTTAATAATTATTAACTAAAAACCAAGTAACTGCTAAACAGTTTCAAAGCTTAATTTTGTTAAATCCATATCTGGGCCATCTCACCATCAATTTTCATAAAATTTACACCATCGAACTCAGGAATTTACGTAGAACATTTTGGCACTAATTTTATCCATGTAATTTGAAATTCAGCAGTATTCCCCAATTGTGTTAGGAGGTCGTTATCACTACGAAAATTAAAACTAATCACTAGAAATTTCTCACTAAATGTACTTTAAGCATCTTGAAGATAATAGTATACACTGTCAAAGTTTGAACACTTTTAATAATCTAAATCATTTACACATTTTGGCTAAGCGGCAATATACATGTGGTGTACAGTTGAAGTCAATATACGCGGCAGCCCAGTGGAAGGGGTGTCTTTACTCCGGGAACGATATGTGAGGTAAATCCACGCAAGATTGTCGTGGTGTGTGTCGGTGGGAGCAGGAAGTTGGCCGGTTGTAGGCTTGTAATGTGGGTCGGCCATAATGGTTTAGTTTGAACAGCATGTCTGGTTACAAACTACAATGAATTTTTGAAATCTTTAAAGTGGTTTGTTAAGGTCAGTTCGATTCACTTCACAACCTGCAATTTTTCTGAAAATGTTGTTCAATTGCCTACTCAACTTTTTTATGCAATATTTAGAACATGTGACTTTGGAAATAAACTCAGATTTTTTCTTCAAGTGAACTTTTGTTATTTCGTGGTAAAACCTTTCCTTAGCTTTGGGTTATAAAGCATTGTGGCAGCCGTGTAGCATTTCAGCTGAGTTCCTAAGCAGGCAACATGGTCATTCAAAATTATTTAAGTCAGGTCAGAACATTTTTCTTCAAAGTGTACCTTCAGATAAGGTACTAAGCCGATGCTCCAACCCCAGTATCAGCTTAGTCTCTTACAATCTATGCAGTTAAACATCACCTCTGGTTCAAGGTTCAATTTAGATAGTAGGGATGGAGGCTAGGAGAGCACAGAGGGAAGGAAATGTATTGACTGCATATTACGAGGCGCGTCCAGAAAGTAAGTTCCGTTTGGTAATAAAATGAAATTGTACACAGATACAGAAGAAATTTTTATTGCACAAAATTCTACAACTCTTAAACTACTTTTCCACATAACTGCCGAAATTTTTCAGGCATTTTTCATAGCGTGGTTTTGTATACCTTCTTCATAGAAATCTGCCGCCTGTGTCTTCAACCAGTTGGAAACAGTTTCTTTCAGCTCGTCGTCATTGGTGAAGTGATGACCGCCAAGGAAAGACTTGAGATGTAAGAACAGATGAAAGTATTGCCAGTTCTTCTGTAACCAAAGGTGGACACCCACTTCATTCTTCATCGTGCACATCACTACGCCCGCCATTGAACTGTCGGACCCGTCTTCTCACCATCGAATAACTCATCGCATTTGGTCCGTAAACATCACAAATTTGCCAATAAATTTCACTTAGTTTCACTTTCCTCGCATTCAGAAACTGAATCACAGACCTGATTTCACAGGTGGCGGGAGTTTCAATCAACGCCGACATTTCAAACAAGCACAACAAAGCGTACGTAACTGACAGCGATCTCCAAATGGCGGACGTTCTTCCCCTTGATACACATCGTCTACAGCACATGTGTGGAACTGCAATCGCAGTGCTGCAGCGGAGATAAATTGAAACGGAACTTACTTTCTGGACGCGCCTCGTATCTTAAGCTGAGAGCTGGAGGTCCTATGATGCTCAGATATTGGCTCCAAATCACTGTCATCCTCTCCTTGTCCTCTGTTTGTATTCACTCCCTCTATGTTCTTGACTATCATTCATTCTGTGAGACAGTCTACTACAACAACCACCTTCCATAATGTTCTACAATTTACAAAAGGTTACGATCTCAAAAATTATTGTGTCATTTGTATTTGTGTCTTTTTTATGTGTTCACACCATGTAGCTATCATCTAATGTAAGCGGTGGTTCATTTCGCTATCCCAATTTGTAATTCCTTTTCAGTATTTAGCATCTGTTTTTTCATTATTACTGTATAGAAATAAAGGTCCTATGAAGTGGATGCATGTAGACTGAAGAATAACCACTGCTTGAATGATGCTGCAGCATCAAAACATACAAAACATGTACACATATTTAGAACATGAACTTTTTTGGCTCATATCCCTTCTTCAATAATGTAATGAAGTAGCTGGCTCCAATAATATAATGAGGTAGCTAAATGAATATGCAGAATGTTGACCAGTGGCACAGATTGGGCAAAATCATCATGGTGGGAAGTGTGGGTAGGAGTCGAAAGGCATAAACCCGAAAATTGTGAACAAAATTGCAGGAAACTTTCACGGAAATGTGACAGATTTCATCAGAAAATACTTTTTTTATCTTTTATATGAATTTGTAACATATCTATACAAAAATTTAAAAGAACAAAGATACTAAACACTACTGAAAAATTAGCCCTGGTAGCGGTGGTCCTCTGGCAAAAGATAAAGAGTATGGGAAATGGATGGAAAAGAAGGAAGATTTCTGGTATCATCTTTGTGGTGGACGAGTGAATTTTTTTCTTTTCGCCTTGCCACCTCTGAGAGGAACATATAATTTGTGGGTAAAACTCTTTAGTCATGTGAGCAGTAATACTTATAAATGACACTCTCAGTAAGGATATTCACATTTGTACAATTTATTACATCAGTTATGAACAATAATGACAAGCCTAACTCCCTTCACTCTTTCATAGACTATAATTCCCATTGCTTGATCCCTATTAAATGCCTTCCACATTACTTGTACTTCAATGGCTTCCTCCCAACTGTTATCATGTTATGAAGTGGGCAATGGCTTCTCCCACAAACTGTAGTTCGCTTCGCTACCTCAGCTCCATGGCTCCATAGCTACCCTGGCTTCCAATCCGACCGACTTCCAGTTCCACCTCTGACCTTTCTGGCCATCCTCAATCTGCTCGTGCATCTCAGTTTTGTCCAACTCCACCCTCCATAGAATCCATAGTGGGCAGTAACTCTAGCCAATAGTGGTAATTGTTCCCTACCATCTTCCTCCCAGGGATGTCCTCCTCTAGCTCAATTATGCTGACTATCTGACCCACTTTGATGTCAATGCTGCCTGTGTGCTTGCATTCCAAAGGCTCTAACTGTTTTGACTCTCTGTTGTAACTGCCTTGGATTCATGTTTGGCTGTATGCAATCAACTCTTGCCTAGCTTTAGTAACAATAGCTCAAAATTCCTTTGCCATTCACTACATCTTAAATTAAAACCTTCCCGCTTTCTGGTACCCAATTTATACTTGCAAGCCAGTTCCCACCTTCTAAGTTCAGTCTGAGAGGACTTCGATGGCATGGCCAGTAAAGCAAGCACTGAAATTGTTGGTGAATAGTGGCATGATAAGATATTGGCTGACCTCAGCCACATTTCTGTGACTGGCTCCTGCGATTTGGTTCACAATTTTTGGGTTTATGCATTTCAACTTCCATCCACACCTCCTGCCATGTTGAAACTCCCCCACAATGAGGCACTGGCTTACATTCTGTACATTTAATTAGGTACCAGCCCCCTATTATGAAACCACCACACTCCATTGCTAAACAAGATATATGAAGCCAAAACTTTTCGTCACTCCATTTGCACACGTATTTTTCTGTGTGTCCACATTGCCGAAACCTTTGGCAAACAATGTTTATTCTCCTATCCAGGAAACAAAGGTGCTTTTAAGTGGATACATTTGGATAGGAGAATAACCCTCACCCATCAGAGATGGAGATTGCTGTGGCATTGAAACCTGGAAACCGAGCATGGTAGGTGAGTGGTAATGCTCTGGCCTCATGTTTGGGGGGACACCATTTTGAATTCAAGTGCAGGCATTCAGATTTGGGTTTCCCCAAATCACTCAAGGATTTTTCCTTCAAAAGGTCACTGACCTTTTCCTTATACCCAATCCCATTCTGCCAGTAATAACCTCGATGTCCATGAAAGTAAAAAAAGAAGAAACAGAAAGAAACATCAAAAAACATGTACATACACAGAGCTCAAAATTTTCAGGACCATAACCATGTGAGAGTGAGGCAGCTATCTGTTGGAGGTCAGCACTCAACTGGAGTCACTGACTAATGCTTGACAGCTTGTAATGGTAGAAACCAACAGGTTGGGAATTATGGGTGGATGTTTGAAGGAGTGACGCATGAGTTGTGAACATATCATAGGAAAAAGTAATAGACGCATGGAAGAATTTGGCAGAAAATATTATTAACACAATTTATATATATATATATACACATATAGATGTTACAACTACTAATTGAAAAACTCTAGTGATTGGGGCTCTATAAGAAGATGAAGGATATGGGGAATGGGAGGAGTGAAAGGAAGAGTACTGCATGTTATCTTAAATTAAGACCTGGGAGTTGTCTCGTATTCAGCTTATGCTGGTAAGACAGTTCCTACCTTCAGAGTTCAGAGGACTCTGATGGCATGGATGGTGAAGCAAGAATTGCAATTCTTTGTGTCATGTATTGTGGCACAATGATTTAGTGGGTAGTGACGGTTCTATGTAAATACAGTTTGTCTGTATCTATTCATTCTGATGACTAGTTGGATTATGGTCAGACCTAGTATGAGGCTGGGCAATAATCACATGTTAGTTGATTTATTAGATTGGAGGATACACATGTGGCAAGTTCTGTGATGAGGAAGCGTTTGCTGGTTATTGGGTTTGTAAAAGTACTGGGACTTTGGGGGTGTTCCACAATTTGCAGCAGAATCTGTTACACAGAAAGGAGCCTTGGGGATGTCTTGTGAGCTGCAGAGGGCATGTTTATGGACTAGGAGTTAGCTGTGATTTTGATGTCTAGTTCTAGGTGGTTGAGGAATGATTTTTGGGAGGAGGGTTCTCATTTATTATTTTTACCTTTGTTACTGTCACAGGACAACAAGATTTTTAATAATTTAACTTTAAAAAAATAATATAACTGCTATGGAGCATATATTACAATGGCAATTTACCTCTACATCTATTTTCCCTTTCTTGTTTTTTATTTTAAAAGCTTTGACTGTAATGAGCACACCCACCCACTTTTTCCCATTGTCAATTTTAATTTTAAATTATTTAATTCCTGCATTTCTTGTATAATACCAATGAACAGAATTATGCATTGTAATCCTATTAATGATATGGTTTCAGAATAATAAATAAGGAAAAAATAACTCTTTGTGATTTTTGTACAGAAAACATTTTCATAGCATTGCCACTCAACTGTATCATTCTGAATGAAACTGCTTATGTCTTATGTGGACTGGTTAGTGTTTACTAATGAAACCATGAATAAATTTCAAGATAGAATGTAATAATGAGTGAGCTTCATTCTTCTTTTATCTGAAGCATGAAGAAATATATATATATTTTAAGTAACCCTCCAGTATAGTAGTCATTAGAAACAGGAGACCAAATATTGTAAAAAGTATGTATAGCAAATATAATTAAGAATTTTTGCATCAGAGATTTGACTTATTTTTTGTATGTTTTTAATTTAAATTAATGTAATTGCAATGGAGCAGACACACTATTGGTAATCTCCATACATACCCATTTTACCATATTTTTATATTAAATTCTTTAAGTGCAATTTACCTACTCTTTACTCTTCATGAATTTTAAATTCTTTCAATGTTTTGATAAATTGTCCAGCACTTATCTTGATAATTTACTTCAATCTCTTAGTCCAAGACATGCAAAAGAATATTTTTCTACTCCCTTATACCAATAATTGAGTTCCAGTTTACAGCTCACCATAAAAGTTATTCCATAATAAAATAAGTGTATTAGAGCTAGTCAGAACTGACTTAATTCTATTGCATTTTTGTGATTATTCTTCTAATCTAAACAGTTATAAAATTATTAACACATTTTTATTGGATATTTGTATAACTCTCTATCTTGTTTTGGCAGTATCAATAAGGAAATCCAGTTGAATAGCCTTGTGATAATATAAAATAATTTTGTAAAGCTTTATTTCATTGAGTTATTTATTTTTTATACAACTTTTATTTATTTTTTATTTCAGATGATCATTTGATGTCTGCCAACCATCAGGAGTTTTCATACGATGATGAAATTACTTTTCAAAATCATAATTACCATGAAAATATCTATCAATGCGCACAATGTTTGAAGTGTTATCAACGTAAGGAATCTCTCACTAGACATAAACGATTTATTTGTGGGAAAGACCCACAGTTTCAGTGCAAGTATTGTAACAAGACGTTTACCCTGAAAAGTAATTTGTATCGCCATATTAGGTTTTACCATGTAACTATGCCTTTGTGAAAAGCTGTTATTCTATTATTTAACAAAGTTCAAATAAGACTACCACAGTCAAAGAGAAGAAGGGGGGAAAAAATAATTTCTTCGTAGGCCTTGAATTGCAAATGAGAATGTGAAACAGAATAATCCAGCCGTACACCATATTTATGGATTATTATTTCATGTTGAAATGTGAATTCATACACTATTAAGGAAAGTAAATCCATTGCTTATCAAAGCCATGGATGGGTGGCCCTTCTACGTTCAACTTTATTTTAGTTTCCCCATCCTTCTTTTAATTCATATTTTCTTTTTCTTGTTCTAATGTTACTATTAACATAAAATCAGATACTTGACCAATTTGTGTTTAGTTTATTCAAGGATATGTATGAATGTTAGCTATATATTGCAATTCCTGAAAAATTTCTCTTTTTCATTCTTGTCATGAAACAATGTAACATAGTAGTTCATAATATTGGTAAATTAAAAGTTTAAAGAATTTATAAAAAAGAATAGCAAGTCTAATAAATATCGTTTACCCCAAGATGTTTAAAAAATATGACCTCTTAAAAAAAAAAAAATAAGAGTTGTATAATGAGAAATTTTGAACATCATACTAGCGTAAAACATAAATGGATTAAATCTTGAGTAGAAACGAACCTGCGAATCTTTGAATATCAAGATTGTCACAAACACGGTCGTTGTTGGTATGAGAGAACTTTTAGGCAAAGAAACGAAAGAAAGAAATTGCCCAAGATTATAATCAAAATTCAGTCTACAAAATTATATTTATTTAATATTGCAAGGTTATCATATTTTAAGCGACAACAATTAAAAAGCTTCAAAAGTGTCAAAATACTAATCATTTGATGTGTGAGTGGAGACTTTCGCGGTGTATCGATACAACAAAATCTTCTTGGGTGTCCAGCTGGATGGTGGTGTAAAAATATGACGTTTCAACAGCTGACTCTGCTGTCGTCATCAGGTGTCTGATGCAGACACACCAGCATCTTGGACTGCCAGCACATCCGAGTGGGAAGGAGGAAGTGGCGCCAGTTGGTGGCCACAGCGGGCCGCGTATAAAGCCAACACTTTCGACCAATCAGAGCGAGTGGGCCTAAAGGAGGTATAAAGGAGGTTTGATGGGAGGCCAAGCCAGTCGAGGCAGAGACAGTCAGCTGAGAACAACTACAAGATACCAGCACAGTCAGCTGTCAAAACATCGTGTTTTTACACCATCATCTGGCTGGACACCTGAGAAGATTTTGTTGTCTAATCATTTGTTTCATTTGGTTTTTTGAGGACTTGTTTGATTATATAAACGGGCTGGGTAATCTCCTCCATGAATAATCAGTCAATCGAAATTTTGTAACTAAGTTTGTTACATACTGCTGCCTGATACTTTATACCTTTGTACTGAATGCCAAAGGGTAGTCTAATGTATAATTGGGTTGTAGTTTGATGGGAATGTTCACCATTAGTTTCTTAGTGATCATATTGTTTTTATATAAATGTAATATAATTTGTTAATGTTTAATTACCATAATAATATGCAATTTAAAAAATAGATAGTATGACATTGGAAAGTAATATTAGTAACAGGTTAAGATCAGCAAATGTGTTAGTCTTTCACCAGTAAAGTCGCAAAATTTAAAGTGGTTGAAATGTGCTGGCAATTCATCAATTCTCTTTAGAATCAACAGAAGTCAAAATCATTTGTTGTCCATAAAAGTTGTTCCTTTCTCCCTTTCCTGTGCCATACTTGTTCTTCCTTTCTCTCTTCATTCTTTTAAATTCATGCCAAAATATCATTAATTTCACACATCAAAGAACCATCTTATTGTAGCGTTCAACTTATTTTTTCTTGCTACTACAAACAGTAGTACTCTTGCCTTTAACTGTGGTGTGGTAAATGATGTGCTTACATTCTTGATCCATGTTCAAGTTTGTGTAGTTAAAATGATTTGTATGAAACAACTGTCTGTGATAGAGTCTAAAATCTTTTAGCTAGTAACTTTGTTTTATTGATTAAATGGAAATGGAATATGCAATAAAGAGTCAAAACTGACAGGAAACATTAGTCTTTGTAATTTGTTTTTATTTATTTACTAAGCTTGCTCCGCACATTACTGCTTAGGAAGGATCTCATTAATATGAATTTATATACAGACAACATAAATAATAATAACAGTAAAAAAAATATTATAGGTTACATACAAACCAAATTGAACACTAAAATATACCAGTGAATTTTATATAAGTTATAGAGATACAGTTAATTATTTTGCACAATTCCTTGGATGGCTTAGGAGTTGCTGATAAGATACCTTTCACCTTTCTTTAAATACATCTTTACTATCTACATATATTTATCAACAAACAGATTTTACCCAAAATAATTAAGCTCTCTTTGTGCTGATTAATTTTTTTTTTTTTTATTTTTTTTTATTTTTTTTTTTAATGCAGTTCATTTTTGTTTCTTGTATGGTACCTGTTAAAAATGTCTACCTAGGAATTTAATGTAAAGTTAAAAATTTTGTGATAAAACATTTGAGAGAATAGATATACAAAGAAGTCAATGTAAGAATACTGAATTTTTTTTAACAAGTTGTCTGTAATAAATCCTTTGTTTTAGTCAGCATCCTAATAACTCTTTTCTGTGCAGTGAAAACTTTTTTTTTACCTTTTGGAATATTTTCTCAATTTTTTTTTTACAATAAGACAGAACTGAATGAAAATAAAAGGACACCTGTTTTGTTAGTTACAGATCTTTTGTTTCCATGTACAGTCAATTTGGTTTCAAATGAAAATAAAATTCGCTCAGCCATGTTGAATAAATTTCCATTTAAATGACTGATGTATTTTTTTTTTTTTTTTTTTTAAAAAAAACCAGATGTGGTTATAGCACATGTATTTTCTCCCAGTCTGCTGAAACACCTTCACTGATTGGTTTACCATGTGTGAATCGAATACACCAAAATATTCCATTTAAAAAAAAATATATATATTAATTCACAGCCAAATAATTAAGCAAGAGCACAGAAAAGTCCTACAAATCTCATTTCATTATTTATTTTCTCAGATATGTTATATTATATAGGCATATCTGAGTCTTTGTAGACTCCAACATTTCAACAGTAAGAATATTATTGTGTGTAACATATTTTATTACTGTATGATGCATAACTTACAAATGTATATTTAACCCTACTTTGAAATAAGCATTTCATTACTTATTCATTCCAAATGTGGGAAAGTATGTGACTTATACTGTCTATACAACTTTTATTTTTTCTTTAAATATTGTAACAGCTATAAGAATTTTAGGTTTTACTGCTATTTAATCAACAAATGAAGAAAAATGGTTTATTAAATGTTTTATAGATTTCCATTCCTTCACTATTCACAAATACATTTGTATAATTTTTATGACTTTCCTGATTCATATTCAATTTTATTTCATATTGTTTTTATTTAATAATTTTTGCTGATACATATATGTTCTTACCATTCCTGACTTAATTAATTGTGAAGGAGTGCACACTCCATTGGCTACAAAACCATTGTATTCCTTTCCTGTACTTGCCTACTTTTGTCTTCTACAAATTTAAACTTTAAATTCTTTCAGCATTTTTTGTAAATTGTTCATCATTTCTCTTGGTAACTTATTCCAGTAAGTGACCTCCTTACGTATGAAAGGAAATCTTCCTTCTCCTTTGTGACTGAAATTGAGTACCAGCTTGTGCCATGGTCATCTTTTCCCTTCCATGCATTACCCTAATTCTTACATCTATATATTTCCAAACCTCATCATCAATATATGCTTGTACTTTCCCATCACTCACTTCACCCTCCTCCTGTCTTCCAATGAATCTCATTTCAGATGAGGAGTCACCCACTGCTTGCCAATGGCTTCCTAACGGAAAACGAAAGAACAGAGAGTGGTCCAGGGCACCATCTTGCCCAGGGGGTTGGAAATGGCTCCTAAATACTGATGAATCAGAAATGATAAATGGCTTGGGGATATAGAAGGCAATGGGAAGCCACTGCATTGGTATCCTGAAACTATGTAATCGTCTGAAAGTACATATATCATGATGGCTTCTCAGTGGGTAAAATAATCTGTACCGTTTTCTTATATATATTAATTTTATCACCACCTGCGATATATATATATATATTTATATAGATTATCTGAGTCTTTCCCAAAGTATCAATAATTCATTTCCTAACATTTCACCCTCACTACCTCCTCCCCCTCCCTGTCTTTGGCTGCCTAGCCAGTCGTGTGGTAAACTTTAGTGTGTGCACACCTCCTGAACCATATTTCTCAGTCCCTAATGCATTAATAAGGTGCAAAACTAAAATATTCCATATGTTTTTGTAGTGTCTCATGTGTTTCACTCATCACAGCCTTCAACTTTGGGTGATGAGTCATTTTCCCTATTGCAGCAAGACAGAATTAAGCCATGTATATTATGTGTAAACCTTAAAATCAACAGGAGTCATTTTTATTCGCAGAGATGCGCGGGTGAAAAAGTAATTGTTGGAGTCAGTCTGCAACAGGCCACCAAAGTAGTCAGTCACAAGTTGGCTGCTGCCATAGTTTTCTCTAAGTTGGCTGTGCGCCCTTCATTGTGGTAGAGCAGGTGTAAAAGTAACAAAATGTTTCTGCCAATCACTAAATGAAAGTTCTTCATGTCGATTGACAAGCTGAGAGGAGTTGTGATATAGTTCATAGACTAAGTTAACAAAAGTGTGGTCAGAACCTGCAATTTGAAGAGATGAAGTGCCGCATAGCCTTTATCCACGGTCAAAATTAATAAGTAAACTATTTGGTGGTGGAGGATGTGTATGTATGAGTTTGCAAAATAAATCTAAAGTGAATTTAAAGGTGACCTTATGATTTAGTAGAAATCAAACCGGACATCTAGATACAATCAAACCCATTATTACCCACCATACCTATTGTCATTGCCACATATTAAACAGCTGGGGTGAGAGCCATACTAAATTGTTACACTATCCTTTGTTATTTATATACTGTTTTTACTAAGATTCACATGAATACCCTTGCTTCAAGCCATGCTGTAAACTTGAAAACTGCTTACATACCTCACAAACTCCTCTGATGTGGTTGCGTGTCAATTTTCCCATTAATTTACCTACCACTGATGTCAAACTGATTGGCCTGTAATTTGCAACCCTATTTGTCACCCCCCCCCCTTTTTATAGGCCTGAATTACTATCATACTTTTCTAGTCTCGTGGTGAGCAGCAAGTATCCAGAGTCAATTCAAATGATGTTTCAAGATAAGGTACAATGTCACATCCTGATAACTTTAAGAGATCCAAAGTAATATTATTTATACTAGCCCCATTGTGCTTTTTCTTATTTCCTTCACGATATGCTCAGGATGAATTTCAAATTTCTTAGTCTCCTTATTATTAATTGTGTCGATAAGTTCATTCTCCTACTCCTAACCCTAATGGTCCCACTAAACCAGTATCTCTGACTTTCTTAAATGCTCAGTAACTTCTACTCCATCCTTATCTATAACTTGAAAAAACTCTGAAAAAATAGGAGCTACCGATCTGTAACATATATCAAACTTTGCCAAACTTGCTCCCCTGTCTGATGGTTATATTATTTACTCGCTATCTGATCTCCTTTGTATAGCTTTATAGTATCACCTAGATTTGGCATCTACCCAAAGCATCAGTGCCTCCATTTTTCTGTTATGAATACCAATTTTCATTTTCCATTTATGGCCTCAATATTCGTCGAATCTTTAAGAAAACCACTCTGTGTGGGCATTAAAAATCATACTCTCGTAACTAGCTGAACTCTGCAAAACTTGAAACATGAAAATTTCCCATAAACCTCATTTTTGTTTTGTTTTTAACTACTTTTTTATCTCTACAGATTCAATATCATGTGGCTTGATCTTTTTCTGCCTCTGATGAGCTATAAAGATTCGCTGTAAATTAGAAATATTAGTTGCTAGATTAAAAAAAACTGTTTTGGCGATGCTTTTCCCATGTGATTAAGAATATTGTTAAATCTTGAATATCTCCTTAATACAGTTTTATTAACCTAAAGTGTTGTACCTTGCTTGAATTGTAATTTATTTCTGCAGTTGTGTAAATGAAAACTTAAGGATAACTTCCTATATAGCATGTGCTGACTTCTTATACCGAACTAACTATGCTTTCTATGGTGACTTTCATATCTGAAACCATTAGAAAACTATGTTAAGAATGGTTTGCTGTTGGTTTACTATCTGCTTGCAGCTCCATTAACTAATTTTGTTAATTTATTAGTGAAATTAAGGTTATTTTCCAATGTTTGGTCCCCTTGTGTTCTGCTCTTCCACTAGTCTAAAGCCTCCTTCCATTACTAAGGTACTTGCAGATATCTGTTTCCTTGTGTAATTTATCTTATTTCCTACCCAAATGACACCATTTTAATTTAAATCTCCACCAATAATGATCTTTATACTCTCATGTCTGAACTCTGAGCGTGAATTTAGTTTCTCTTCAAGAGTTTCATCTATATCATTTATTCTTCCATTATAAATAACACCCTGATTTTCTCTTTTTTATTATCCCAGTAATCTCCCCCAAGTAACTTATGGTAATGATTTATTACCACCAGAGAACTGTATTAGTCTTTGGTAACCAGTATGAACACTCCTTCACTAACTGCTCCTCTATCTCTGCGGTACACTCTGTAACCTTTGGGAAAAACATCATTGTCTAGTACTTCTTATTTTATCCTAGATTCTTCCCCTATAATTACTTGTAGTTTGTGTATCTCTATTAGGTTTGCAAATTCTATTACTTTTTTCAATATACTTCTACATTTCACCAGTAACACTGTTATTACTGGATTTGTGACATTTTCAGCATTAACTTTTGTGTTCCCAGTTCTGTCCTTATCAGTTATTTTTCAGCTACTCATCCATTTCTTTAGCATTATACCCCCCATCCACAATTGTGGATCTACAATCAGTAATCCTTTGAACATGTATCTTCATCCCCTTGCCATCCACAATTGTGGATCTACAATCAGTAATCCTTTGAACATGTATCTCCATCCCCTTGCCAACAACCCCTAACCTAAAAAAAAATGGCACAGTCTCGACCCCATATCACAGGAAGGGAGCTCCCTTACAGCTTTAGCTAACAACTCAGAATGTACCCCCTTGCCCCTTTTATTTAGGTGTAAGCAATGCTTAGTGAAACCCCACTTATAAGTAGTGTCCCAAGACACAATTAATGTATTTCCCAAGTAACACTCCAGTTTCTATGTTTACCTGCCTCAGAGCATGGTTCAGCTGTGGCCAGTCATGGTGAATTAGGAGCTGCACAAGTTCAATCTTGGTATGATGTGCCTCTTTCTCAACCTTCCTCAGATCCCTCTCTGTACTATAACTCACATTTCTATCACTATATCATCCTTAGTGAAACTCCTAAACAATGAAAATATTTAATTTAATTTAATTGCAATGGAGCACACACTCCGGTGGCAATTTCCCTACACACCCAACTTCCCGCTATCCTTCACTCACCTACATTTGCCCTCTACAGATTTTACTTTAAATTCTTTTAACGTTTTCGGTAGGTTATTCATCATTCCCCTTGGTAACTCATTCCAATCCCTGACACCCTTACCTAAAAAAGAAAATCTTCCCACACCCTTGTGCCTGAAATCGAGTGCCAGCTTGTGGTCATGGTCATCTTTACCCTTCCACGAACTACTTTTCATACCTACTGCAATTTCTTTCCATGCCTCATCGCCAGTATACACTCTGTACACTCCTATTACCCTCCTCATCCTCCTCCTGTCTTGCAATGAATCCCATTCCAGCTCCTTTATCATATCTGTCACTGATTGCATTCTGCGATCATTTCCAGAAACAAATCTAGCAGCCCTTCTTTGCACCTTCTCCAACTCCTGTATTTAAAAATCAAAATGTGGGTCCCATACTACACTACCATATATCCTCTATTACCTGATCCAATGTGGCTCTAGGTTTGAAAAGTTTTTTTGATTAACTGATCCTACAGAAGAGGCTCTACACCTCACCCAAGGCTACTAACTAGCAGTATAAACCTTTCTTTCTTATTCTTTCCTTGCATGTCCCTGTTCCTAAAAGTCTGCTATGCCATACTTACTCCAACATCTATACAAGGCTCTTCCCCTCCTGACTCCACTAACAAGTCAAACCTCTTTTTTATGATAATTTCTGATGTGTCTTGCTTCTTCATCCTGTTGACTGTATTTCTCCTATGACCTGCTGTTAGCTTCCAACCACCCTTCTCACTAAACCCTCAATTTCTACTTTCTCCATCTATAGGATAGGTCTCCAAAGGCTCAACCTCCAAAGCCCAAGAGCCCACATACAGAGCCCTGGCAGGTTGAGCCTCCACAGGTTGAGCCTGAAGGTCCCTGACCCTTTCACAGAAATCCCCGATCATTTCATCTTTCTTCCTAACCAGTTCAACCATCTCCCTGATTATGTTATCAGTAATACAAAGCAGGCAAAACCATGAGAGAGCCTCATTTATTTTCCATGTTCCCATTACACTACACGCCCAATGAAACTATTTCATACAGCAACAACAACTCACACCGTTAACCATATCCCTGCTGCAGGTGCCACACTTTCCAAACATAATTTTCCCAAATAATTCTGATATGTTGTAAACAAAATTTAAGTAGTAAAATCTAAACTGTGGAATTTTACATTTACTTGACAAAGTAACAGTAGTGTAATAAAACCTACAATATGCTCTTAACTTTTTACATAAAATTAGGTTAGAGCTGTATACATTATAACTAGGTAAAAAAGTACTTAAATGCCAGGATAATTAATTTCAAATTAAAACTTTAGATTTAAATTAAATGTGTCAACACTATTTAGTGAAAATGTCGATATGAACTAATTAGGCATTTTCAAAAAAAAAGATGCTAGGTTTTTTTTATTATAATGTAATAGAAAATAATTAAACACAATTATATTTCAAACTGAACATGCCAATAACTTTCACATTTGCTTATGACTTTCTAATCTTAAACAACTGTGGAAATTAAAATCTTGATAGTGGAATTTAAAATTTGATATTGTGTAAA
The DNA here is from genome assembly GCA_031002005.1 of Vandiemenella viatica. Taxonomy (NCBI): domain Eukaryota; kingdom Metazoa; phylum Arthropoda; class Insecta; order Orthoptera; family Morabidae; genus Vandiemenella; species Vandiemenella viatica. The sequence continues at coordinate 273,550,191 of CM061920.1, forward strand.
TATAATATTATTTACAAATTATTATTATTTATTACTAGTAAGTTGTTATATTACTGTTTCAAGAACTGTTAAATAAGTTATACCACAATTTTCATCTATGCTATAGTGTTTGTAATACACTAACTACCAAGCAATTACTAAGTTGTAAATTAATAAAACTTTCAATGCCTATCTTACAACAATAACATGAAATAAAACTGTTATTTATGGAGGTAAGTATTAAGTATAATTCATCCTACTTGCTAACAATAATCCTAAGAATTTAGTTGCATGGAAAAGAAAGGGAAAATACACCCAACACTCACCAAAGTTGAAGGGAGGAGGGCAGCAGCAACATAAAACAACACACAAACAAAGAAAAAACAATATTTCAGGTGAAAATTGCTTTTTCAAGTTAACAGAGAGGTGGCTGGTCTTGCGCAAGACTTCCGTTAGACGCAGCCACTCATAGAACACAATAGACTGTCGGAGGTGGTGGGGGGAGCAACGATAATATAACTGCGAGTATAAGAAAGATTAAAATGGTTGAAAAAATAATAATAGTAATAAAAAATAAATAAAAATATAATTGAAAATTTTTGAAAAATATATGAATCTACTAGCACTTACCCACAACTTCATCCATGTTGAAGAGTGTTGTAATATAAGATTTTCTTGAGAGGTCTGGTTGCTCAGTGGTCAGGGTATCCAACTGGAGATGGAAAAGTCCCCAGCTTGAAATCCAGTCTCGGTGAGGAATTTCATAGGTTCTTAGCTCAACCTTCAACTCTGCCATAGGTTGTTATGTGATATGAAAGTACGCCAGAATGCTCATGTGGTTCTGATTCCACATTGAACTGCAGGTCCTCTATGCTCGGAAGGATTACTGGGTTAGTTAAGCAGCTACGAAAGGGCCTGATTGCGCAGATGTAAAGAAGCCTTGTCACCAGGTCAGTACGACCATACAATTTATTTTACAGCAATTTTTATTAGTAATAGTAGTATTAAATATTGCAATGAAATAACAAAAATTTATTTATGTTCCACAACAATTTTATCGAACTGTATATTAAGAGTATTTTCAGTTTAATAGGTCATTATATACAATATTGTATGACTTGTTATTTTCTGAAAAAAAATATATTTTTTTTTTTGCACTTGATTGCCGTGAGCAGGCAACATATAATTGATCATGGGAAAAGCAGGAATTATCCAAATGTATTCCCAGCACTTTTAACGTTTGACCCTGTGACTTATTAATTGTCATTGAAAATGCAATTTTTAATGGTAACTGTTCTCTTTTAAATTGAAAGGGAAAATTACTGGGAATAATTGGGATACAGGGAATTAGATGCACCAGTAAGGATTGTTGCCTTCACAATCTTTCTTCCTAGTTCTGTGCTTTGTAATCTGGTGCCATTGCACAATCTCGGGGATGGGGGGGGGGGGGGGGTCAAGATTACGCATCAGGAGAACTGGAGTGCCAACCTTAAGCTCGAGTTTGTGAGACGGCACCCCAGAAAACTCGAAGGAGTTTAAAATCTCGACAGGGTAGGTAACAGCATCATCAGTTGATATTACTGTATCGATGGAAGAGTATGTTGTCACTTCTCTGGCTATTTCCTTTAATATATTTTTATTTATTTTAGCAACAGAGTCATTTTTCGGGGCAAGTATTGTCCTCTTACATAACCAGTTTTCATTTTTGATATTTAGTTGTATGCTCGGGAAAACATTAGTAACTAATAATGTTTCAGTTCTCATTCTGGCCCAGGCTGCATTTCAACCAAGTCACAAACTCGGCTAATATTGACGCTAGAAAATCAAAGCTTCTATCAGCCTCTCATTAATACATTCACTATAGTGCCTATTGCATCTTAGTGATGTTATGAATGGTGAAATAAACTTGACTTATTATTTCAGATAGCGATACTAAATGAACCGGAATAATGATGCTGCCAACGTGGGGCTCGTAACAGTGCAGTAAATTAAATACTGAATACATCTTAACCTACATTCAGTCGCATGAACTATGTCATCATGTAACAATCATTGAAGTAACGTAATTAAAAAAAAAATTACAAAAATGTTTGTAACTTACGGTGTACAACGTAAAGTCCATAATTCTCTACAACTCTAAGACAATTTTTGTTAATATTGCTGGTCAAGCTTACATCGCGATAAAGTGACTGTTACTGCTTGTGATTTAGTAAGACATATAATGAAATTAATTGTGATAGTAATTTATGCTACACTAATTAGGAATCTTGATATAGAAAATTCTGTTATCACTCGAAATGTAGTTTCAATGCATTTAATGTGTTGAGGGGTGTTCATATCGTTTGATTTTGTAGCGGCAATATTAGCAGAGATAGTGGTTTGGATGAAATGCTGCCTGGACCAGAATATTTTTGTTTCAGAGTAAGGCAGAAGGAATTTAGTTATTATTAGTAATAAATAAACAGCTTTCATTATCTCCGTGTAAATGAGGTGTATTGTGCTGTAAACGACTTTTAATGTTGCTTCATGAAACAATAAGTTTCTACATTAGGCCATTGAATTGTTCGTTTTAAGAGAAGTATTCAATAGATATTTGCAGAATATTGAATAATAAGTAAGAAGCACTGTTTTGTGAATTATAGTCTATTATTTGTACAAAAATTTTGAACAAAAAATAAAATATGGTTAGTTTAGTTTTACTTTTTGGCAAAAATAATTTCTAATATTAAAGGGACTGTATAGTAACAAAAAAGAAGACACACAGTAAATAAATTGAACCGAGACAGAATGGAATCCATTACATTTTTATAAATACAACATTTCCTGCACGTGAATTTTGCACTCTTAGTGAACCAACTTTCGTTCAGGTATATTTGAGATGTCATACAATTTTATGTACCCAACTGAAGACATCTCTTTGCAATCTTACCAACAGTACCTACCTTTTTTAAAATTTAAGATTAAGTACAGATTTATATTTCCTGCTTCCAATCTATTATTTGTCAAGTGCATTGGTTTTATGGCTTTTAAACTAAACTCAAACTTGCATACGTCAGAAGGTTTTTGCTTTTATTTCTGAAAATTAGTATTTGTGATTTACGTAAAAAACAAAGAGTAAATGTGGCACTGCTGTCCACGAAGTTTTTGAATTGGTATTAATGGAAATTTCTAAAAGAACTATGCGATGTTGTGGGATAAAATCTATCCTATGTCACTTCACACACAATTAACTGACTTCAAGCCAAATTTCATTTAAATATGTTGAGTTATTAAGGCGTGATTGAATCCAATAGTACATCCAAACAAACTTTCTCATTTTCTCATTTATATAGATATATATAGATTGTGATGGGTGTATAGGGGTGAGGATGCGAGATATTAATGGAAATTAAGGCCTGGAGGATGTGTAGTCTGCAGGATGTGTTGATATGCCAATTCCCACCTGTGGAGTTCAGATTGTGTGGTAGTGTCTGGAAAAACTCTAATGAAGCAGTTATTAAGGTCATGGGTGTTATGAGTACTGGCACGGTGAGCAACAGGGAGGTCCAGGTTTTGGGATTATACAGTTTGTCTGTGACCATTCAGTCTGATGGATAATGAGTTTGAGGTCAGGCCAATATAGGAAGTTGGACAGCAGAGGCCAGTACCGAATTAACCACGTAGTAGGAGGTAGCAAATATTACGGGCCCCGCGTTTTCTAGGAGGCCTTACATCTTTTAGGAGGCCTCATGCCTCCATGGGGGGCCCCACACCTAGGTTAGATGTGCGACCTTTTTTTTTTTTTTTGTTAGCTCTACAATATTCCCCTGGATGGGAAAAATCAAGGGCCTCTTCTTCACATTTGCTATGGGCCCCGCGCCATCTTAATCCCGCCCTTCGCGGAGGTAGGTGAGCTGGTAAATGAGATGGTTGGTTGTACAAGTGGCATGACCTATTATGGGGTAGGTTTCACTAGTAGTAGGGTTGCTATAGGTAGTGGTAGGTGGATCCATACTGCAAATTTTGCAATGGGGTCTCTTAAAAGGGAAGGATCCAAATGGTGATTTAGGAGCATCAGAGTTTTGATATTTAAGTACGAGATTGTTTTTTAGATTAGGCAGTCTGCTGAAGGTGACTTGGGGTGTGGTGGGAAGAATAGTGGGAAGAATGTGGCGCGTTTCGGGAAAGGATCTAAGAAAGTCATAGCCCAGGCAAAGAATTTGGTTTAGCGATTCCAGGCCAGGGAAAAACTGGGTGAGAAAAACAGGGTTCTGGTTGGCTTTAGGTTGTTTTTGTCGGTGTGGGTGACAGTCCCTGACTCTTGATTGCTGTTTTTGAACTAGCTCTGGAAGATAATTGCGGTTTATAAGTGCCTGGGTCAGATTGCTGATGATCAGAGCAGATGCGTTTGCCCTGAATCACTAGGCTGTATGGAATGGAACATTTTGTATGATATGGATGGCAACTATCAAAATGGAGATATTGTTGTAGCTTAGTGGGTTTTATGTGGGCAGAGGTGTGTTAGTGACCATTCTTTACAGAGATGTCTGCATCCAGAAAAGTGATGTCAGTCTAAGAGTAGGAGGTGAAGTTAAAGGAGGAGAAGTTATTCAGTGAGTACAAGAAGTCAAGGAGGAGAATTTAGTTGAGTATTTAAAGATTTTAGAGCAATATCCTTCTTGTAATGGAGATGATGCTGAGGGGATGTAACATAAAAGTGAAGGAATTGGGTTATATATACCAGAGAAATAAAGGAATTTGGTTACATAAACCTTGGTCATTGTTTCAATATGGAGATTTAGAATGAAATGGAAGCTGGATTGGATGTCATTGGAAGACAGGAGGAGGGTGAAAAGAGTGCTGAGCATATACTGGTAGTGGATGGCCTGAATTGATATTGGTAGAAGAATTGAGTACATGGAAGGGATAATTTGACCATGGCCACATGCTAGTACTTGATTTCAGGCTTCAGAGAGTAGTAAGATTTTCTTTTGCGTAACGGAGAGGGGTATTTGAACAAATTACCAATGGAAGTGATGAACAGCTTACCAGAAACATTTAAAAAAATTTTAAGTGTAAAAGTAGGTTGGATGGGAAAGTGTTCTCAAAGAATTGAAGAAAAAATCAAGAAAGTGGATAATGGTGTATAGGGAAATTGCTTTTGGGACATATGTTCATCAGAATTAAATTAAATTTACCTTGGACTCACCAAAGTTGAAGGGAAAAGGGCAGGAGCAACACAAAACAACACACAAACAAAAACAAAAAATACAATATTTCGGGTGAAAACCACTTTTTCAAGTTAGAGGTAGGTGGCCGAGTTTGCACAAGACTTGCGTTCAATGCAGCTAATCAAAGAATGCAATAGACCATTGTAGGTGGTGGGGAGGAGCAACAATAATATAACTGCAAGTATAAGAAAGATTAAAATGGTTGAAAAAATAATAATTATAAAAAATTTAAATAAATAAAAAATATATGAAACTATTGTACTGGCCAGTGGTGGGTGTGTAGGGTGAGGATGGAAGATATTAACAGAAATTAAGGACTGGGGGATATCTATTCCGCAGGATGTGTTGATATGCCAATTTCCGCCTGCGGAGTTCAGATTGTGAGGTAGTGTCTGGAAGTACTCTAATGAAGCAGTTATTAAGGTCATGGGGGTTATGAGTACATGGTGAGCAACAGGGAGGTCCAGGATTTGGGAGTATACAGTTTGACTGTGACCATTCATTCTAATGGATAATTAGTTTGAGGTCAGGCCAATGTAGGAACTTGGGCAGTACATGAGATGGGTGGTTGTACAAGTGACATGACCTATTATGGGGTAGGTTTCACCAGTATTAGTGTTGCTATAGGTAGTAGTAGCTAGATGCATACGACAAGTTTTGCAACAGGGTCTCTTACAATGGAAGGATCTAAACAGTGTTTTAGGAGCATCAGAGGGTTGATATTTATGTAGGAGAATGTTTTTAGATTAGGCGGTCTGCTGAAGGTGATGCAGGGTGTGGTGGGAAGGATAGTGGGAAGAATGCAGTGCATTTCAGGAAAGGATCTAAGAAAGGCATAGCCTAAACAAAGAATTTGGTTTAGCGCTTTCAGGCCAGGGAAAAACTGGGTGAGAAAAACAGGGTTCTGGTTGGCTTTAGATGTTTGTGTCGACAACTTAAAGCCACAGTTACCACAGCCAGTTCTGTGACCTCCCAAAGTGTGAAAATGATGTCTTCCTCCACTTCTGATTTTGTCATACTTGTAATCTTAGTGACTCAAAATGTTCCTATTGATCTGAAATTTTTGCAGTACCTAGGTTGATTAAAAAGTATTAATTTTGATCCTTATGAAAATTTTCGCATCTTCATTAGTTTTCCATAAGAAATTATTTTCTGTGTAACTCAAAATGTGCTTTTAACTTCCACAATTGTGCATCTATGAAGCTGAAACAACTTTTATTTTAGTTCTAATTTATTGCTCTTTCATTTGGTACTAAGAATGCCATGTTTACTATTTTCGAACAGGTTGAAAGAAAGTTTGTAAAGTATCTTTTAGTTCACCAAAAGCACTCCCACAAACTACCCCTAGTAGTAAAATATTCTATAGATCGATTGTAAAGTTGCTTATGCTGGACTTAGAAATTTCGAGAAGAGTAATTGTCAACTTGAAGGAATTTTTCTGTATTCATTCCTACAGTGACAATTCACCATAAAAATCATTTTAAATTGTATTTATCATATCACAAAATGTTTATTTTAAGATATATTCCGGTTTGTTCACGTTTTGAAACACGCGATCGGAAAAGTAAAAATCTAAGATATGAAATATCTTTGAATCGAGTAAAGCTACAGCTGATCTTTTATCACCAGCTATAGTCAGCATTGTTCCGGATATTTTGGTAGTAAAATTAAGTAATTCGGCAAAGTATAATTAGCAATTTTAATTAAGAGAAAAAATGAACTATTTAATTAAAAGGAATATAAATTTGAAATTTATGTCAGTAGATAGCCCAAATTGAGACGATTACGAATGTATAATGGTTTTGGTAAAAGGTTTAATCATTTGTCTGGTAATTAAGTTTTTGAAAATAGATTGTCGCGGATTGTTGTTGAAGCTCGTAAAAATTCCGCCAAGTTGGTCATGTGATGACTTTAATTTTAAGATTATAGAAACCCTTTTGAATGTTAAATTAAATTAAAACAGATAGAACATGGAAATAGAAAGTACCTGTAAAAATTTCAAGTTAAACTATTATCTACTTTTGGAGATATTAATTAAAGAAAGTTTCGCCAAGGTCATAGGCTGTGAGAAGTCTATAAAAGACCTTCCTGTAAGCTCACGTTGTCTCATTCTTACGCCGGAAAGTGAACGCGCAACTCCGCGCTAGATAGCGGCGCAAATTAGGGTACGGTAGCGATTTAGGCAAGTAATAACATGCCGTAGTACTCACTAATGTTAGGGGGACTTTGTGAGTTTTTGTCTTCTCGTAGAATTGTACTTAATCTGCAATCTTCAAAGAAACTGTGGTTCGATGCTTTATTCAGGTTTCTGGTACCGACAATGTACGAGTGAACTTTTGCAAGAATAAATCCTGTGTTATTCTCAAACTGTGTTAATGACTTTATCTTGTTTACATTTCACATTTGGGTTTTACGAATACGTGGTGGCCGATCTATTTACTGTAATATTATAGGTACCAGAGGGCTACACATGGTCACGAAGTTAATTGTTCATAGTTCAGGTGAAGGTGTTGCATAACCCTCGTGCATACTTGGCGCCTGACTAGTTGAGGCTAAATTTTGTGCAATCATGAATTTCGAACCCACATATAAACTGCCTGACATGTGTGAAACCTACTTTATATGATTCTATGTGTTCTAATTTGAAAGTTGTGAAAATTTGTAGTCGCTACCTTCTATTTTCGATTTATTCTGATTTTGTAAAAACGTCCACTAGCTATCTTGCCAATGTATCGTTGCCGCCAAAACATTTACTTTCTCTTTTCTTGACCCCATGACTTCATGAATGTAGCTGAAACTTTCACATTTGACTAAGCTTTATTTTGAATATAGTTTCCTCAAATGAATTTACATTTCTTTTTTAAACTGGTTATTTTACCTCACCCATGTGTTCAAAGTTTTTACAAACTGCTCAAAAATCGATCTTTTAATTTTAGCAAACTTTTCCAAGCTTTAATATGTTGTGTAAGCCACAATTACATTTTTTTCTTGCTATAAACTGACTTTCTATTTATCAAAATACGACCTCTAGAATTCTAAATGTGCAACTGCATCTTAAGTTTTCATAGGTACCTTCTTTTAACTTTTAATGTACCGGTACTCAAACTCTTTAGTAGGGTTTTCTAGCTATGGAATTACAATCCCTCTAATTATAATTCATAATGTCTCTGAAAAATAAACGCAATGTATACTTTGACGGAATATTCAAAAACCTTATCCTAGATACGGTATTCTAATATTTTGTTCTGACTTTCTATGGCTGTTTAACTTGATTTATGGCTTGAATTAACTAAGTAACTGACTTTAAAACTGATGTACTATGTTATTCAATTGAGCCTGCTGTTCTGTGACTAAATTTCGTTACACATTTTGCGAAATTTCAGGTTACCGTACCTTACAAAGGTTGCACAAAGTCACTTTAGATGAAAGCAGCATATTCTGGAAATGTTTTTAGTAATTAACTGATATCAGTAGAAAACCTAAGGATTTCATCAGACATATCATTCAAAATCACACTCCAAAAAATCTTTCACAACTATCCCCCACAAGTTAGTAAAATTAGGGACTGGTTGGGGTAATTTCGGACGGTTTTGACAGTTTCGATGATTTTTTCAGTGTTTAATTGGTTTCAGTCCTCATAAATTTATTAAATTCGCAATCAATGAGTATGATCAGATTCCTTATTTGGTAATGAATCTAATCATGTAAATTTAATGGCGAAAAAAATTATTTTACTGTTGGTAAGTTAGGTTCCGCAATTACCCCATCTTGTCCGGAATTACCCACTGTCAGTGGGGTAATTTCGGACACAGATCATAGGTCAAAGCAATGTCCATCCAATAATATTTAGGAAGTATATATGTTAAACCTTCATTGGAATGAAGGTGAAGTGTTAGCCTCCAGACAATCTATCGAAAATTGTAGATTTTGGAACATTATAAAAGTTGCAGTCCCTTTGACTGTCATATTTTTATTTTCTACGTCACTAACAGCATTAGCCAAGTCATCAGCTGAATAGGAGGGGCCAACTTTTTTTTAACGTAAGTTCTTGGCATTTTATACCTAAAAAAGACCAAAATGTGAATTAATAATGCAACCTGGATAGGAAACCTTATTGTCCGGAACTACCCCACTACTCTTTTGTGGTGGGGTAATTCCGGACTAACCTCAAAATGGACGCAAGTACACCTGTCATTTTCCAAAACACATAAAATCGATCATTCATAATCTTGAAAAGTTGATAAAACACTATATGGTTCAATAAAATATTGTTTTCACTTACCTGCATGCAGGGCCGGCGTTAGGAATTTCGGGCCCGGGGTAAAAAGGGCGACCTTTTTTTTTTAGCTCTAAAAACTGGCGGGGCTACAATGGGTGCAATCTTGGTTCCGAGGCTAGGGTCCCCTGCAGCCGGTGATCGGGGCCCCCCGTCAGCCGGCGGGCCCGGGCACATTTGACCCGCTTACCCCTCCCTAACGCCGGCCCTGCCTGCATGGCTCTAAAGAGTAGTAGTTGGTTTGAAAAACGGATGTTTATGAATGTTCTCCTGAGTCCGCCCTTATCACAACAATGACATACACAAAAAATGGCGCCAAGAGCTATCAGTGTGACCAACTGATCTCGATGTACAACATATTAGCTTGGGAATTCCCTAAACTTCAAATTAAATCAGCCATTCAACTTTTCCAGAATTACGCCGTTCCGGAATTACCCCAACCGACAAATATATGGAAAAAATTTTCAGCTCACTGTAAATTTAACTGGTCAAGAGTTAAACATGAAGTTCCATCCTCTCCGCCAAGTCTATCACCTTCAAGGTGCTGAATTTTGTCTGGCTGTAATGGAAACTGGCATGAGGTAAAGATGTTTTATAAGAAAATCTCACAGGAAAATTTTTTCCAACTTGCCAAGTTGCTCCTATCTGTCTGAAATTTTTATATTATAAGGACCAGATTTTTCTGCCTCTTTTTACCTTTGAGGAATTTTATATAAAATTGCATAGTATTTTCTGCTATTCTATTGAGAAGTTATATTTCAAGTAAGAACTTTTAAAATATATTTATCGTCCCACTGAGATTTTTGGATCATATTTGTTTAAATTTTTCCTATCTTTTAGTGTATGTTACTTTACTGGGCTCATTTCACTCTACCTTATCATTAAAAGATGCTGTTCACAACTCTTGGGTCATGTGATGTCAAACTAAAGTACCTACATATGTTTAATATCTTGCTAACCCCTTTTTATTTTAAGCTGCAATTTACACATATTGCTTAAGGAAATTTGCTCCTAATTTTTGAGGGCTCATTTACTTCTCAACAATCCTACTATTAAATTGTAGGTTTTATCCTTGGCGTCATCACCTAAGTGGGAGAAATCAGACAGTAGGAATATTAAAATCTTACTTTTCTCCCATAAATTTTAAACCTTCCACTAAACTATTGTCATAATTTTCTCAATTTTTTGTACCTAATTCTGCTTTTACCTTTTTTTAATAGTGATTATGATTTTCTTTATATTACTAAAAAAAACATATGTAGAATTCATCCACTTACTCCAGTTTTATTCAGAATGAATATTCCTGTGCTGGCAACAAGCTGTGATATTAATATTTGAAATAACTCTTTTAATTAATTGATAATTTTCGATTTTACACTTTTTCCTTTGTTCACATCACCCAACCAAATGACTCATCTCTCTTGATAAAATTTTTAGGCCTTACAAATTACACTTCAAACTGATTGTAATTTTATGCTTTATTAGTGATCATGGAGTATTAACTTTGAGAAAGCAAACTTTTTAAATTTTATGTTCTTTACGAAAATGTGTTTCTTTATTAAGAAAATGTTTATAATGTTATTTACCATTTTAGTAGTAGGTAATAGACCCCCTTCTAAATGGTTAGGCAAGATTATAGATTTATGGCAAGCTCAATTAGTTTTGAGTTTATAAAAAACTTTGTAGTACAAATGTTGTAGGAAGTTTTTCTCTCTTTCAAACCGTAAATAAAGTATTTCTTGCTAGGACTCATCATGAAGGAACTACTGTATAATCGAAAAACTGGAAGTGCCAAAAGTTAGAAGTTTTTTGGCCACACAAAATTGTGCCAAAGATGTCAGAAATTGAAAACTTCGTTTCTGAATACCTTTACCAAAATATATGAGATAAGGAATAATCTTCTACCGGATATAATGTACATGAGAACCCCTTTGATGACTCTTTTATTGGATTACTTGCACTGATGTAACTTATTTATCTTTACTGGCTCTGCTGATGCACTTTTTGGAACAAGGATTTGGCTGTGCTTCTTTTCCCAATGTATACAGCTTTATTTTCTACTGTTACTTTTGTTAGCATTTTATTGTCTGCTTTTTGTTTCTCTTTGAAAACTATATTAATTTTCTCATACCTTTTTCTGATGTTTTCCCCATTTTGACTTAGCTAGATAAACAGATTGATACACTTTTTATATTCTCTCTTATGTCAGAAATCGTACTATGTATTTAGATTGCCTTTGTTGATACTACCATTGAATACTCTCTTCTCTCATCAAGTGTATTTTATATGTTTATTTATTTCTAGCCTTTATGTTCTTATTGTTTTTAATGCAAGATCAAGGGTATCTAATTTTATGTTGAAGCAGAAAAGATATTGTGCAAGATCTATGCAGCTTTAGACATGGGTGTCTTGTGCAACGTTGGCATGCATTTTATAAATAATTATTTAGTCTATTATACTTCTAGCCCACCCCATCAGATCAGCTGGCTGTGGTAATGTGATGGTGTCCAAAGCTGACATGGGGATAGTTGGTTCGAGTCCTGGTGGCAGAAGAAATTTTCATATCAGGCCTTTGCCAGCAGGGCAGGAGAGGTGAAAATGCACAGTTCCTAATCACCAGTGGGTATGGAGTGAGGGCATAAAACACTGTTGATGCTGATTCAGATGGAATGTTAAGCCATGCAGACCTTATGATGTCTTTTGGAATAATAGAACTGAATAGATGGGTGCTGGGTTTTTACATCTCCCTTCTTTCATTTCTCATCAGAAACCATAAACAACATTCTATGCTGAACACACACATTATCAATGTCATCCACAGTTGCAACAACACTTATGAACAATGTCCCACTGGTGGAGGCAATAGGAAGCCACCCTAGTTGATATTCCCATACATTGCCGTGGAGGGTTAAACATCCCCCATGGTAACCGCCTATGCTCGAATATGGGCAATAATTTCCTAAGAAGAATTATACTTCTAAGTTTCCTAGCTGTACAAGGGTATTTATTAATATACTTTTTCTGAAGAAGGGATTAATCACTAGCATGTTTTTGAAAGTGACAAAATCCTGTAGGTTTAGTCTATTTTTATTAACTATTTGCTCATATTGGTCCCTGACATATCTTGAAATTAGATTGTTACTGATATTTTTTATTTAAGTCTGCTGTGGCTATTATGTCATTATTGTAATTTACTGCTTCATACATTTTCTGCAGATTCTTATAGAACCTGTCTCCTTCTTCCCTACCTCCCCCTTCCTTCTTTGGGGACATACACTCTGTGAATTATTTTCAGATCTATGTCAAAATCACTTCATTTACATTGGTGTGGGTGCTTCCGATATTCCTAAATTTCCTGTCTATCTTAATCTTTATTGTTCTGTGCTATACTACTCCACATAAGTAGGTGATCCTTGATGTGTATTGTGCATTTCAACTTTTCCTTAGATTCTCAAATGACAAGTACATTTATTCTTCTTTTTTCAATTAGTCATGCTCATAAACCTGGTTTCTCTGAAATTTCTCCTGTTTTGTTCAATGGCCCTATATTCAATACACTTGAAATTCATTTTCCTTTTCCTTTGCCGGTATTATGACCATGAAGACCATCCAGTCTGAGGTTCCCTTCAATAGAGTTGGTTACCAGCCCATCACACAACCCTAACCTGAAATGCATGTGAAGATGTCTCTTCCCTTATCTGTAAGGCATCAGTTTTTAGGCACCAGAGATTCACCTTTAACCTCTCATGGAGTGCATTGGCTGGAGGCTATGGGGTTTCAACTTCACTACTTTGGTGTAGTTTTTGCTGGCAGAGCTACTAATAGAAAACACATAGGTAGTTTCCAAGGTTGCAGTGAGGGAGCCCATTTCCAGTGATGATGGGGTCAGGATTGTGCCTTTTTTAGGTTAGGGGATGCTGGTGAAGGGACAAAAATAGATTATCAAAGTGATACTGATTGCAGATTCACGATGGGGAGAGTCACAGATTTTAAAGAAATAGATGAAGTGACTGAAATAATAACTGACTGCGGTAAAAGTGGGAAAGAGGAAATAAATTCTGAAAATGTAAAGCCAGTAGTAAGGGTGTTAATGGTAAACTGTAGAAGTATAATGAACAAAGCAATCGAATTTGCAAACTTAATAGAGATACACGAACCACAAGTAATAATTTGGGTAAAGAGTTGGTTAAAAGAAGAAGTACTAGACAGTGAGGTTTTTCCTGATGGTTACAGAGTGTACCGCAGAGATAGAGGAACAATTGGTGGAGGAGTTTTCATACTAATTAACAAAAACTACCACAGTTCATTGCATTCATAGATCAATACCATGAGTTACTTGGGGTAGATTTCTGGGGTAATAAAAAAGAAAAATCAGAGTGTTGGCTGTTTACCGCAGTGGAAGAATGACAGAAGAGGATGAGGCTCTTGGGGAGAAATTAAATTCATACTCAGATTTCAGAGGTGAGAATAGAATGATCATCATCGGTGGGGATTTAAATTTACCAGGTGGAAACTGGGAAGGAAATTAGGTAAATAACACAAGGGAACAAATATCTTAATAAGGAAGACTTACACAAGTGGTTGAGCAAAACACTAGGGGACAAAATATTTTGGATATATTTCTAATTAAGCCCGATGAAAACCTTTTGAGGTATCAAGTAACTTAAGGAATAAGTGATCATGAAGCAGTTCTGATGGATATTAGAGGATTCAGTAAACCAGCAGCCAAAATTGAAGGGAGAAATAGGTATAATTATAAAAAGGCGCAGGTTTCGAATTTGAAGAGATATTTCAGAGAATAATTCAGCAAATGGAAGCAAGGCTCAAGTACAGTAGAGTCAAGATGGGAAGAGTTCAAGGAGATGATAAGAAAGGGGGAGGAATAATTTATTCAAAGGCAGAAAATAAAGAGAAGTAGAGAACCTATATACTATAATAGGGAAGTGAGGATGTTAAAGAGGTTGGTAAGAAGAGAACATAACAGAGTTAAGAGACAGCAGGGTAGTAGGGAATATTTAAAACAACTAAACAAGGACTTAATAACAGCAAAGAAGATGGCTAAAGATGGGTTTATGAAGAGTATTGTTAGTGCAGGAGGACCATTGACTGATGCATCTAGAAATTTCTATGGCTATATCAGGAAACTGAGGGGAAGGGAGGGTGTAGAGACACTTATAGATAAGGATGGAGAAGAAGTTACTGATGATTTGAAAAAGGCAGAGATTTTAAGTAACTGGTTCAGTGAAAGCATTAGGGACAATGAATCAGAAACAGGAGGGTCTAATTCGGAGAACGAGCTTAACAACACAATTAGAAATGATGATAGTAAAAAAATTGATATTCATCCTGAAAAAACATAAATAGGCTGGTGAAGATAATATTACTACAGATGTCTTAAAGATAGCTGGATGTGACATTATTCCCTATCTTGAAATATTATTTAAATTGAGTCTGGATACTTGCTGCTTACCACAGGACTGGAAAAGTGCAATAGTAGTACTGGTACATAAAGGAGGGGTGAGAAATAGAGTTGAGAATTACAGGCCAATCAGTTTGACATCAGTGGTAGGTAAATTAATGGAAAGATTGATATGCAACCACATCAGAAATATATGTGAGGAACGAAAGTGGTTTTCAAGCAGGCAACATGGGTTCAGGCAAGGATATTCATGTGAATCTCAGTTGGTGGTATATATGCAAGATATTTCAGATGAAATGGACAAGGGAGGCCAAATTGATAGTGTAGCACTAGATCTGTCAAAGGCGTTTGACAGAGTAAGCCATAAAATGGTAGTAAATAAGGTAAAAACCATTTGAATGGATGAGAAAGTGATTTGCTGGGTAGAAGAATTTTTAAAAGGTAGAAAACTGAAAAGTTATGTTAGGAAATGTAGTATCAAAAGAAGTGGAAGTAAAAATGGGTGTGCCACAGGTTAGCGTATTTGGAGCATTGCTATTCATTATTCTAATGAATAATTGTGTTGATTGTTTACTATCTGAAATTAGATTGTTTGCAGATGACATAATGCTGTATAAAAGAATCAAAACGATAGAGGATTGTAAACAGTTGCATGGTGATCTGGACAGGATATCTAATTAGGTTGGTAAACATGGAATGAAGATAAATGCAAAGAAGAGTCAGCTTATTAGATACACAAATAAAAAACAAAAGGTTAATTATGAATATAAGGTGGGGAAAGAATTGCTTGCTGAAGACTTGAAATGTAAATATCTTGGAATTACTTTTGATAACAAACTTAACTGGGCAGGACACATAGGACAGGTGGTAGGAAAAGGTTTCAAAGTTCTGCACTTGTTGGAGAGAGTGATGAGGGGATGTACGAGAGAAGTCAAGGAATTGGGTTACAAAACTTTGGTCAGACCATTGCTCGAATATGGTAGTGTAGTATGGGACCCTCATTTTACGTATCAAATACAGGAGTTGGAGAGGGTGCAAAAAAGGGCTGCTAGATTTGTTTATGGAAATTATCGCAGAATGCAATCAGTGACGGATATGATAAAGGAGCTGGAATGGGATTCATTGCAAGACAGGAGGAGGATAAGGAGGGTCTTGGGAGTGTAAAGGGCATATACTGGCGATGAGGCATGGAAAGATATTGCTATAGGTATGAAAAGTAGTGAATGGAAGGGAAAAGATGACCATGACCACAAGCTGGCACTCGATTTCAGGCACAAGGGTGTGGGAAGATTCTCTTTGTTAGGTAAGGGTGTCAGTGATTGGAATGAGTTACCAAGAGAAATGATGAATAATTTACCGAAAACTTTGAATGAATTTAAAGATAAAATTTGTAGAGCGCAAATGTAGGTAAGTGCAGGATAGGGGGAAGATGGGTGTGTAGGGAAATTGCCACCGGAGCCTGTGCTTCATTGCAATTAAATTAAAACCTCCCTTCGTTCATAAGACACCCCACACTTCCTCGATCGACTTTCCACAGTCCCCATTCCTTTACCACCTGACTACTCCTTGTTTCCATAGATGTCTTTTCCCTTTACACCAACATCCCTCATGGTCAGGGTCTCAGTGCTATGAAATTCTTCCTGGAAATGTGCCGTCCCGACCGCCTCCCCAAGACATCCTTCCTCATTTCCTTGGCAAACCTTATCCTGTCTAACAACTGCTTTTCCTTCAACTCCCAAATTTACCATCAGATACGCGGCACTGCTATGTAGACCCGCATGGCACCCTCTTATGCAAACCTTATCCTGGGCCATCTGGAACAACAATTCCTCAACAATCTTTCCATTAAACCTCTTGTTGGTTCAGATATATAAATGACATTTTTATGATCTGGACCCACAAAGAGAATCATCTAACAGATTTCCTCAACTCTCTAATCAACCACTCCATCAACTTCACCTGGACATATTCTCACATCCATGTTACCTTCCTTGATGTTGACATTTCCTTATATAATGGGCACCTGCATACCTCTGTTCATATCAAACCTACAAATCTACAGCTGTATCTTCATTTTAACAGTCTGGCCATTCGTGGAAGGCACATCTGCTCTGATGAAGAATCTCTTTCCCGGTTCACACATAATCTGTCTGGAGCTCTCATCTCCCACAGCTACCCTCCTGAAACTAAATGCAGCCCCGCTTTCATCACTCGGTTCTTCCCTGATGTAAAGTCTATTAACCTAATCCTTTGCCATGGGCATGACTTCCTACGTTCCTTCCCCAGAATTTCCACCACTCTCCAAAAAATCCTACCCACTGCCCCATGCACATGTTTTAACAGACCACCAAATCTAAAAAAATATCTTGGTTCACAAATACTCACCCAGCAATTCCCCCAAACTTCCACAGTGATCATTCCCATGCAACAGACCCCACTGTAAAACATGCAGCATGCATCCAGCTACTACCACTTACTCCAATCCTATCACAGATGAAACATTTCCCATCGTCGGTCATGCTACTTGTATGACAACACACCTCATATATCAACTTACATGCCTCCATTGCTCCAGCTCATGTATAGGCCTCACTACTAACCCAATTGCTATCAGAAAGTATGGCCACAGGTTGACATTACATACTAACAATGCAGCCCACCCTGTTGCAAAACATGCCAGTTCCCATAAACTGAATTATTTTAAAATCTGTTCTCAGTTACGATGATCTGAGTTTTCTCTCATAACACAACCTCCTCTGAACTACATAGATGGAAACTAGCTTATCTAAATATCCCCAACACCAGACATTCCGCAGGCCTCAGTCTCCAGTAAATTCCTCGACCAGACCCAGCACTTATTATCTCTAGTATTTATAGTTCTTTTATTCCTGTATTTCTTATAATTTATTTTTCACTTATAGTTTTCAAAATTTGATTTATAAAATATGTATCCTCATTCAGTTATTATGTTGGTATAATACTTTCAATGATAATATACCATCAACAGTATAGCTTATCGATCCAATATTTGAGCTCCCCCTCTTCCACTCCCACACTATCATCTGTGCTGGTGACACCATTCACCAGACGGCCATCTCCGTGTACATGTCTGACTATGCCTGGTGTATCACTTTTGCACGAATAAGGCAGTATGCTGATACATTGTGCTTTCCCTGTGTCATATTTCCCTATCATTTCTTAGTTTCATTGCCTTAAAGCATTTTCCTGCTCATTGTTATTATATAAAGAATCTGGCATCATGATGTTTATCCAAGTTAAACTACTTAACCGATTTTGATGAAATTTGGCTTTCTGTGTGTAATTTGTTCCAACTTAAAAGATATGATAGTTTTTATCTCGATTATTGATCTCAATATTCATTATAGCAAATAAAAACTTTATCAGATATCTGACATAACACAATGATTTGTAATTATTTGTAAGTTATGTGGTCTGTTGGCTCAGTGGTTAAGGCATCTGACTGGCAATCAAAAGGTTTGCGGTTAGATTCTAAGTCTCTGCACAGATTTTTTCAAATGGCCTAACCCATCCTTCACCTCTGGCACAGCCTGCTGTGTAATGTGAAGTACGCCAGAATGCTTCCATGGTTTGGACTCCATGTTAAACTGTTGGTCCCCTGTACATGGTAGGATTGCCGGGTTAGGTTATTGTGGCTACTATAGGGGTGGAATGTGCAGCCCATTGAAACCCTGTTACCAGGCGATTACGACCACACAGAATAATTATTATATTTGTATGTTCCATAAGTTTCTAACAGATGGCGGTGTATTAATTTATCGACACAACACTTGGTTATCTAGGTTGTGTAACTGTCCAGTAGATGGCGTTGTGTTTCTATTTCTTTATTCTGCAGTCTATTCCAGGCCATGTGTGTTTATTTTTATGACATAACTGAGTTTCTTGAATTTTTCATGTATTGTTTATTCTAATATTACAAATGCGAAAGTAACTGTCTGTCTGTTTGTTAGATTTCTTGAGCTATGAGGCTGATCTGATGGTGATGAAATTTGACTAGGAGTTGCTATTTGGCATTAGGATGGACATAGGATTCTTCTTTCTGTATCAGTAATACATATTGTCATGTAATTTTGAAAAATTACAGAAACGATTATACAGACACATTGGATGTCTAAGTCTCTGTAGTGCCTTCTATTATAGTGGTCTGGTGGCTCAGTGCTTAATTCGCTTCATTACTATTGTTTGTATCATGGTCTGGGGTTCAAGGAGGAAGGAAAATTTTTTAAGAATTGTTTTTGATTGTATGAGTCACTCCTCGGCGGCCATTTGTTTGGATTCCAATTTAAATTCTAGATACCACAAATTTCGGGGTGCAATGCATGGCAAATCGTATGCGGTCTAACAATGATGTAGGTCTACATTATTTTAAGCTATGTTGATCACTCTGGTGTCATTTCTCTTGCAGTCAGTGTGTGTGCGATCTGCACTAATAATATTATAAATGCGGAAGTAGGTCTCTTTCTTTTTCTTACGTTTTGTCTAATACCGGCTATACCGATATTGATGGAACTTGACAAGGAAATACTTTGTATCTGTATGAAGGACACAGGGTATTTTTTTTCAGTTTGAATAACAGTTATAGTCATGAAATTTTGAGAACTTTGTAAGGACCCTAGCTGCTATACAGGGGTGAAATGTAGGGTCTAGTACCTTAACTGAATGTCTACTTGAAATAAAATGTTCTCTGAATCTTCATCTATTCTTTTAAATTGACTATGTGTCTGCCTAGAATATTTAACTGTAAAGCTTATTGGCCGCCACTAAGCTTATTTGAACCAAAAGCTTAGAAAAGGTTACTGTTCAAGGTTAAAACATTTGAAAAATTTAAAGTTTATTCAAAATCACATTGGAAAAACAGCATTTACAGTCAAATAGGCTATCGAATCAAACATTTGCAAAAAATTGCAAATTATGAAGAGGAAGAAAACCGACCAAAACCCCTTTTGAAAATTTAAAAGTTTATAGTCCCTATCATCGTCAGTCACGCATCAGAAAATTTAACATGGTGGTATGTCAGCCATACGGTCACTCAAAGTTCAACAATTTTTGGCTATTTCTTGGTCTAACTGACACACACGAACCATATCAGTGCAGGTTAATTTTGCACAATGTTCCCAGGATGGAGACAGAAGACAAAATCGAAAGACGAAACAGTAAAGACAAAACAATAAAGACAGCCAGACGGTCTGAGTAGTGAGCTTTATACGCTTGATGACGCTTTCCAAAAATAATGTAAAAAGGTGTAATATAGAATGTGTTCTAACTTTAATCATGTGTAGCCTTCAAGGATTATGAAAAGTATTTAGTGAAAATTCTCAAATAATTATCTTGCTTGTAAATGAATTTAGTTTTCAGGCGCATAGGTAAAAAGTTTCCGAAAGTTAATTAGTGGTTCCCCGATTTCTTTCTAAATTTAAGCACTTTTTAAGTGACCCTTCTGAATTACATTTTATTGTGATAAAATTAGTGTCATCATTAATGCCTGATTAAAATGGTGTAAATATTATTATTATCGGTGCTGTAATGGCAATGTTATGAGTCTAACAAAGATCCGGTTTAAATCTGTTTAGCAGATACTTGGTTTTTAGTTATAGCTATTCAAGTGTAGTTTATGTCGAAAAAGTGAAGTTATCAGAATTTTCTTTGAATTTAGTTACGTGTATTAACAGTTGTTTTATTTACAGACGTGGCTTAGTTTAATCACAAATAAATTCCGAAATTACCACGATGTGGTTAATGATGAAATAACTTGAAAATGTATATAAAATCTGTTCCACTGCATGGAATGTTCTGAAATTTTAATATGTTATACTGTATTTTTAGTTCTTTTAGAAAATGTACTTTTTAATTCGAGAAATTACTGAAAACATATGATAAAAAATGTTAAAAGTGAAAGTGTTCTCCACAAGGTGTTTAAAATTTTATTTAAGCTATTTGCATGTCCTGAAACTATGGAATTTTAATAAATTTAACTTTCTTTTGAATTATTAGGAATAGACTTCGACACTGGAAAGGACATTGAATACTGTCACAGGCTACCTACCAAAACAGACAATGACGGGAAGAAGAAATTTCCGCTGATAATAGCTAAATTCCACTCACAAAAAACAAAAACAAATTGTTCCTAGAAAAGAAGCGGGAGCACGGAAATTTTTTTTGTGAGGACATCGGTGTGCATGGAAATTCCACAATATGCATAAATGAACATCTAACAAAGAAGAACCAAAATCTTTACTGGCTGGCAAGAAATGTGAAGAGGACCATGAACTACAAATATGGCTGGACCAGAAATGGGAAGATCTTCCTCAGGAAAGATGAAAATAGTACCATTCTGCAAATCAAGTCTGTGGCAGATCTACCAGAAGCAGACAGCAAACAGGTTATGTGAAGGAGCAGCTACTGTTAGTGTTTTTGGACAGTTTTGCATAAAAATTAATAACAATCTTGAAGACTATAAGACTGAATTAAACTCTAGTTTTTGTGAGGGAATCATCACAAATATTGTTAACAACTCAAATGATTTGAACAATTTGTCTAAGTACTATGCAGGAATACATGTTATGCACATCAACATATGTGTTATCATCACAAATTTTGGAAGTTTCTCTGTCTTGATTGACCAGCTTGAACATAAAACAGAAGTCATAATATTATCAGAATCACAGCTTCTTGTAGATATACCCTTCACTCTACCAGACTACCATGAATTCTTCATTCCTCCAAAAAACTTCACCCATGACAGCTTAAAAATATATACATACTTAAAATCCACAGACGATGTTGAAATATTAGAAATGAATGCAATGAAAGCAGCAAAATGTCTGTCAGATAAATCTAACAAACTGCAAAGAAACTTACACAATTGTTGGCATATACCGATCACCTTCTACAAACATCAAGATATTCATCGAAGAACTGAGAAATACTCTTCAGATCCTACCTAAAAATAGACTTATTATTTTGATAGGAGACACAAATATTAATACTTACAACCACACAATGAATAATGATTAGATAAATACACTTAGTGGAAATGGGTTCATCTAATATATAAACACAGCTACCACAGGAGCCCCAATTCAGAAACCTGTATTGATCACATTTACGTAAAATCTCAAATAAATGCAGAATTTGCTTCAGTTGTTATGCATACAGGTATCACGGACCATAGCCCTATTTTTCTTATGCAAAACCATTCCAAAAAATGCCAAAAAATGAAACAAGAACAAAGCATACATTCCAAAATTAATTATGAAACACTTACAAATTCCTTGACAAAAGAAAAATGGGAAACTGTTCTAGCACAACAAGATGCTCATAAAGCTGCATATTCTTTCATCCAAAATACTGACACAACACCTCTTCAACCACACCTCTTATTCAAAGCAGACTAGGTCAAAATTTAAAAAAATTACTCCATGGATTACTGCTGGTCTGATAACATCTATAAGAATTAGAGACAAATTACGTCAAACACTGGTAAGGAGAAAGTCCACAAACCATTCCACAGTAGACTTAGAAAGCCTTACCAAGAGATATAAATTATATAGAAATTGGATAAACAAACTTATCAGAATCACAAAAGAAAAATATTACACCAAACTAATTATGAAAAATTCTAGCAATACAAACACTTTATGGAAAAACATCAATGAAATAACAGGCAGACAGAAAAATAAGAAGCTACCTATTGAAACAATTTACATTAATGACTCACAGCAGACATCAGAGCCCATCACAATAGCAAACAAATTTATGGAATACTTCACTAATATAGGCCTAGAATTTGCTGAAAAAATTAAAAGTGCAACTGATGAAGCCACAAACAGAGTCAAGCACAATAACATCCCAAAATCCCAGACACAGTCTTCCTTCATCCCCCCCCCCCCCCATATCAGAAGTAGAAATAGCAAGCCACATAACAGCACTGAAGAATGACTCTGCAAGTGGGTATGATAGTATAAGTTGTAAAACTCTGAAGACTGTGAATAAATTTATACTGCTGACACTAAAACATATATTTAACCTATCTTTAATAGAAGGACAGTTTCCAGACAGGTTTAAAATAGCGATCATTATACCAGCGTAAAAGCAAGGTGATAGAAAAGAAGTATGCAATTATAGGCCGATTTCCCTCACTACTCATCTTTCAAAATTGCTAGAAATATGTATTAAAAGTAGATTAATGAACTACTTTTATGAATTGACTATACTCTCAGAAAATCAGTTTGGTTTCAGACCAAATGTAAGTACTCAGGACAATTATATATACATTTACAAATCACATATGCACGATGATGGATAGTTCCAAAAGGACAGTTTCAGTATTTCTAGATCTAAAAAAAGTATTTGACACTGTTGATCATACTATACTACTCACAAAACTCGAGAAGATTGGTATACGAGGAACTGCTCAGAAATTATTTAATAGTTTTCTGTGTAACAGAACAAAATGGTACGAATTGGAGACACCGTAAGTAAAGTTGCAGAAGTCAAAGTAGCTGTTCCACAAGGAACAGTACTAGGACCAGTCAGGGCCAGCGTTAGGGGAGGGGGGGGGGGTAAGCGGGTCAAAAGTACCCGGGCCCCGCCGGCTGATGGGGGCCCGATCACCGACTATAGGGGCCCTCAGGCCATGAAGCCAAGAATACGCCCATTGTCGTCTACCATTTTGTAGAGCTAAAAAATAAAGGTCGCCCATTTTACACCGGGCCCGAAATTCCTAGCGCCGGCCCTGGGACCAGTTCTGTACCTTGTTTACATAAATGACCTATGTGAATTAAATCTTAGTGCAAAAATCACTTCATATGCTGATGACACAGTTGTGACTGTTACAGATAACACCTGGGAAGACAGCTTCAATGCAGCTCAGGAAGCCCTAAACACTGTTCAGCAATAGTTAAACCAAAATATTCAAACTATAAATGTAAACAAGACCAAATTCGTTTGCTTTACACACAATATAACAGCACAACCATCGGACCATCAAACTCTGATACTCCACAAACCCACATGCAATAGTCACACAAAATGTAACTGTGTCAAAATACAGAAAGCAAAAAACATTATGTATCTAGGAATAGAAATAGACTGCAATATGTGTTGGAATCATCATGCATCAAACTCAGTTGCTAAACTACAAAACTTATTTGTGTATTTTATAGGATAAGAAACATTCTCCCAATCGAAGCATTAAGAACGGTTTATTTCGCCTTAGTCCAAACACACTTACAGTATGATATAAACAGCTGGGGAGGGATACTTGATACACTCTTGGCTCAGGTCAACAGATGTCAAAATTACATTCTGAAAGTGATGTACAAAAAGCCATACACTTTTCCAACCTGTGAGCTATATAAATAAAGCATGTTGCTCAACGTCCGTCAGCTATTTATTCAAACAACGGTCCTGTACATACACGCCAATATAGAAGTCTTCAACGCTAGTGACCTACCACACTTGAATACAAAAAAGAAATGGAGCATTCATCCCTTGTCAAAACACTCTACTAGGACAAAGACATCCAAGCTGCCTTGGTCCAAGAATTTATTATAAATTACCTGCAGATGTTATCAATAAACCAAAGCATACCATGAAGAAATATATATCTGCTTGGCTTTTAGAGAACTATGAATTAATAAATTTTCATCTCTTGGTGTAAACAATATATATATATATATATAATGTCTTAAATATTACTTTACCACTAAGAATTTTTAAAATGTCCATGTACATGGAACAAATCTTTATAACAATTGTATCACTTGTGTCTTTATGTTCTTAATATACTCTGTTGATTATTGTTTATACACAATCAAGTGGGCAAATCTCCATAATGTAAAAATCAAGATAGTTACAACTTGAAGCCCACACACAAGTTTTACCTTATGTGGGATTCACAATATAGCCTTGTAATATTCAGTACCATATTAAAATTGTATTACTGTTATTTGTGAATAAAAAAAATGGAAAAAATAAAATAAAGAAAGCAATTTAAGACAAAAAAAAATAATTATTTTAAAATTATTTTACTGCAGCGAAAAGTGTTAATAATTAGTGAAATTATGTAACCAAAATCTATTGTTTACAAGATGGATAATAATGGATTACCCTATTCCAGGTTAGTTTAAAAGTTCTTTACTATTAAAAAATGTTTTTTTCTAGCACCTATATTAAATGTTGAGTGACTTTATTGCTCTTAAATCGGCTTATACATTGAATTGGCTTGCAATATCAGCTTCTGCATGAAACGTTTCTTATTTCCTATACTTGCAATGAAAATTATATGTTTACTGTAAAGCTTACTCCCTCCATTTTGCTCTAAGCTAAGAAAACTAAAATTTACCCAAATTCTAAGGTGCTTACAATTTATCGAATGGTGACAAACAGACCGATGTGGTTGTGAGTCTGTAATGTTATGTCAGTTGCTCAAGGTGTGCTTCTCACGCAGTCAGTTAGTGTATGATGTGTTAATAAATTTCGTTTAGAGACAAAACTTATTATTTAGTATTGATGTCGATTTGTTCTTCAATGTACTATTACTTTGTGTCTGCCCAAAAGTTTCTGGCACCAGTTTATTTATCTTCTTCTTTGACATGTCTTGTGGGTGTAAACTTGGCTTAATGTGTAGCTCTAGAGGAACACAAGCAACTAAAGCTATTAGAACCCAAGAATCTGATGACCCTGTTGAAGAAAGAAGAAAAGACCAGGGTGAAATAAAGATGCCCTCAGTTAAACCTCCTCCACATACCCGCACCTTCGTTGGTTTTTCTGTTTTTAAATATGTTGGAAATTGATTCTATTCATGAGACAGGTTGGACAGTAGAATGATATAGTGATGGCTTTCCTGTCATATTATGGTGATCCAGTGTTGTTTGGGACAAATCTTATGTTACTAATGGCTTTCTATGTCCAATTTTGCCAATTAAATTCTAAAGCCATGCGTACGAAGTTGTGGGTAACAGCTAGTATATATATAATTTCAAAACTTAGTTTTGTTTTGGTTTTTTATTTATCTTTTACCTTTAAATAATTTCTCGCCTCTTTTACATGCCTCCTTTTGATTTGTTTTTGATTAATTTTTTTCTCATGATTAACATTTCCATTGATACTGTTGTTGCTCTCCACACCCTCCACACCACCTCCAGTCCAAATATAAACACTCAAAACCATCATTCATGTAATGGCGTTGTCTGTGAGTGCCTGCGTGACCTCAGTCAGATGGTTCTATAATTTAAAAGACTGTTACGTTTAATTTCTATATAAATATCACCTCATGGCTTTTCTACCTACTCTGTCATTTCTTTAATTACATGTAATACATTTCAAAATAGTTTTATTGTGCTTTAGCCTATAAGAATTTCAGTATTTCACCACTATTATGTTATAAAACAATTACAAGTATATTTTGTCTTATATTTTTTTTAGGAGAGGTCACAGATGCAGCCACTTCATTTAGAATTCAGTATGTCCATAGAGAACTCAGTCAGACCACTAAATACTCAACTGTATCACCTGTGAACTCTGTGGGAAACAGTACCCATACAAGGATTCATTCATAAAACATGTGCGTTATGTCTGTGGAAAGGATCCTCAATTTCAATGCAATTACTGTCCCAAAAAATGTAAATTAAAAAGTAATTTGTATCAACATGTTAGAATATGCCATTCAAACATGCCACTTTAATTATGGTTTCTTAGTTACTGGTTAACTTCATAAATTAAAGATATGTTCCAGAACTATAAGAAAATTTTGTGTAAGTTTTTTATGAGCACGATCAAATAGTCTGTTATATTGAATGTACCAAAATTGATTATAGGGTGTATCAAAAAAAATAATCTGATTTGGCACATCTATATTTCTGAAACTAATAAGCATATACAATGAATTTTATTTTTTGATGAACGGGAAACTCAAAAAGTTTTTTCATACCTGTACATAGGTGTTCAATATGCCCCCATTGAGATACACGACATATGTCAATGCAATATTCAGATTCTTCCCACACTGCAGTGAGCATGTCTTGAGTGATAGCTTCCACACCTGCTGTTATGTGATGTCTTAGTTCATTCATCATTGTTAACAGAGGCACATAAGCAACAGTCTTCTATAAACCCCCACAAGAAATAATCACAAACAGTCAAGTCCGGTGACCTAGGAGACCAGTAATGTAAGGCCGAGTCATTTGGTCCAGTGCAACCGATCCATCGTTCAGTAATCCTATGATTTAAAAATTCCTGCACTTCCAGATGCGAGTGTGGCAGTGCCCCATCCTGTTGGTAAATGAAGTCACTCAAATCAGCCTCCAAAAGTTCTCAAACATATCAGGATATGTGCTTTCTGTAACAGTGTTCTCGGCAGGAAAAAATGGACCATACACCTTTTGCCGTGAAACTGCACAAAACACATTAAATTTGGAGAGTCCCTCTCATATTGTACAACTTCATTTGGTGTTCCGTAACCCATATTCTCAAATTATGATGGTTCACCTCACCACTTAAATGGAATATTGCCTCATCACTACACTAAGCATGGAAGAAAACTGTCATCGTCCATCTAGCCAAGAACGAAATTACAGATCTCCACACATTGTTGTTTGTCACGTCATGAAGAGCTTGCAGTAGATGAATTTTGTATGGTTTCATGTGTAAATGTTGATGCAACACAGACCAGATGGACATTGGGGGCATGTTGAGTTGTCAAGCTGCACAGTGAATGAGTTTCTGCGGTCTTCGTGCAAATGTATGGCAGATGTGTTCACTGTCTGTGTCAGACATTCAGGGGCAACCCGGCAAATTGCTTTTACACAAACAACCTGTTTCTCTGAATTGTTCATGCTATCATCTAATGCTCTATGCTGTAGGAGGAACCACACTATACCTAGTACAAAAGTCACGCTGAACAGTTGTTACTGACCCGCACTGCGCAAAATGTAGAACACAACACACTTTCTGTTGTCCCGGCGCAATTTTTACTGTAACTGAAATGGGCACACACTATTGCTACTTAGTGGGAACCATGTAAACCTCGAGAGTTTTCTCTTTCCAACAGTACATTGTTCTCGCACATATCTCAAATAACATAATATTATGATTTTTTTTAAGTTGGATTATTCTTTTTGATACACACTGTATATTATTATTACATATTATTGCATAATATCTGATAACAGAGATGTATTTCTATTTTCAAAAAACCTATATTGCCATGTATTTTGCTTTTGGTGTGTGTTTTGTTGATGATGTGTTTGAAAAATATTGAAATTGTTCCTAAGGACTTACAGCTTTAGTCAGGATGTGATTTTGTTTGAACTCACAAGATGAACCATGTATTGTAGCTACTAAATGATTGCTTCCAAACAGCATATGTTCAGAAAATTAAATACTTATAGCTTCCATGCATAAAATAAAATGATGACTAATGTGTGTTTTTTTTTTTTTTTTTTTTTTTTTTTTTTTTTTTTTTTTTTTTTTTTTTTTTTTGCTGGAGTGGGGACAAAGGGGTGGTTTTATCTTTTGTAATTCTAACAGTCTACAAATAGGTGAATGTTGGAGTTTGAATGAATGTTTCACCTATCAAATAATTGCATTTGGAAATTTCCTTGTTACATTATATTAAAAAAAAAACTGAGGAAACTTTATAACTAGCACTAAGTCCATATAACCAAGGTGATATCAGATTAAACAAGAAAATACTCAGAATAAGAAATAATGTTTAAAATCAAAACTCTGGAAACTATTAAGAAAGAATAAATATTTTATTTGCAAAAATGCCATGTAATAATAGTTACAGCTGTTGGTAATACATTATCATTTATATGTGTACTCAGTGAATAATATGTTTTTTTTTTTTTTTTTTTTTTTTTTTTTATGTGGTCACAGATGTTAAGATATATAAAATTCTAGTTAATTTCAGCTGTATGTGTTTGTGTGTGTAGTTTTTTTTCCGTTTACCCTCCTTATTTTTTAACTCTCTGAAGATTTGATGACATTTTTTCTCTTCATCTGCTAATCTTAAACCATTTAAAGAATTTAGATTTAACATACATCTTTGTCATTTGAAGTTGGCCTCTGCAGATGGAGTAATTAAGTGACACTGCATACTAGTATTAAATACTGAAGTTTGGCATTACCTGGGGAGCATGAAAACTTTCTCCATCATTACATACTTAGCCTAAAAACGACAATAAAAAAAGGTTTTACTACAGATGTTGGTTACATGTTACCCAAAATTCAGTTGCAGAAATTAATGACTAAAGCATATACTGTTGATGAATGTTAGCAATATTTGAAAATATATTGGTACCAGCATTTTATTCAGATTCAAATGTTGAGCTTGTTTTTCTAGAGTTATTGTGAAAGTTTAGGAGCTTTAGTCTGATATTAAATAATATAATATATTTCATGCTCTTTGTCTCATTGTATGTATTAATTTATATGGAAGGATTTAATTTTTATTATTATTTAGAAATGGATGTGTTCAGAATTTCACCTAATAGGGTCATAAGTTGTGTTTGAGTTGCATTATGATAATTACTCATCATAGAATACTTTACCAGAATCATAAAATTAAGAAAATTACAATATGAATTTATAAGGCCTTCTTTTCCGTACTAGAACAAGGAAGGATAAATGTCTTTTAATTTGTATATATTTGAATGAAATGAAACAAAAAGGAATGCGAAGGAACTATAATGCACCAAAGCTGCCACTGAACAATGGAAAATGATGAAATACTTTCTTTCTTTGGTAGTAAACCAGGTTTTTCAGTGGTAAGGAATAAAAATGATTGTTCATAGAAGAGATAATCAGGAAAATGTCTAGATATTTCCTGTATCATGAGCTGTGATTTCTCTGAGCTAAATGTGTATGATGTTTTTGCAATAAGAAAATTCAGTCTAGTAATAAGAAAGTACTAAAATCCTTGTTTTCTGTTAATAAAATTTGTTTTCTTGGGTGCCTTTTTTAGTCAACATAAATTTTATAAACAGGATGTACATGAGTTGCTTTATTGATTTGTACTACAATATATAGCTTCAAAAATATATATACCTGGATAGATTTTGTTAATACCTTGTCTAATAATCTCTTCACGCAGTAAGAAATTTGGATTATTATAGTTTCTATATGGATAAATCACTAAGGATAAAGAAAAAAAATTAAAGGAAGAAAATGTAACTACAATAAATGCCATGTTTATAAGTGAATCCTGATTTCATTGGGGACTTTTTAGAAAATCGTAAAACTCCCCTCATTTTAATTGCACCAAAGTTGGTTATGTTTTAGAGTACAGATGTTTCTGTGAACTCAGCAATATGAAATTATCCAGTATGTACTTAGTAACAATTCCAGTGAAAAAACAAAATGTGGACAGGATGATTGTAATTTCTGCACTTATGTACAGTAGTTACAAATATTTCTAATATGTGCTGTATAACTTCAGAGTACAAGAATGAAGCCACCAACACTTCAAGGAATGGAAGTAACAGGAAAAACAGTTTTCACTGTCTGATAGCTGTTGTTTATTGTCAGAGGAGGGACTCAGTTTTGCTACCAATGTATAAGTTATGGAAGTAAGGAATTATATTCAATTCAATTGTGAAATTCATAAATATGATCAGTCATTTGTTACTGAAATTCATGTTGCAGGTCAGGAGGTGGTCAGATCTTTCCCACTGCCATATCTCTCCCCTTCTACATGAATGACTAAGGTTATTTATCAAAATATTGAGAAGTTGGTTATGCATTTTATGTTTTTTTAGCGTTCATCTTGTCCTTGTGCCTTCATCTGTGATAAGTGATGGGTCATTTTTTCCCTATCATATCTAACTTTAAACTAGATTAGAAATGTATCATATTGAAGTGTTATTTTTCTTCATTTTATTTCTGTATTGTTGCATACTTATTTGTGGTTACCATGTCTATGCAGATCCTGATTTTCCTTTGGTAAGTCTATTTATGACAAGTTCTGTCCTTAAAAGTGGTCAGCATCTCCTTGTAACACTTTGCAATACAAGTTTGAAATTGTAAGTGTCAACAGTTAAGAAAATAAATTTTAAATAGGGTTCAAATCACAAAGTCACTTTTCACTGCATTTATTGAAAATAATTAAGTCTTTTGCTGGTATCAGAACTGTTACATAGAATAAAACTTGAAATAAAATTGATCCTTCCTGAAATGCAAGTTACCTTCTGTGACATTCAAAAAATTATTAGGTTTCATTCATTTATGACATCTGAATAAGCTTTGGTTAATCTCACTAGGAAAATAGTTTATGCGAATTGAAGCAACTACTCAGAAAGATTATTGAAATTAATATTAACTTTGAATGATATAGAATTTTTACTGTGAACATTTTGGTTATTATAATTTTTCTTAAATGATACATTTTATATTTAATTTAAGCCTTACCCTAAAGCCTTTCAGTGTAGACAAATTCCTTTTTAAATTTGGCTATGACATTCTCCTGAACAAAACTGTAACTATAAGACATTAGCCAAAACACTTATTTTTATCCACACAATTTTGATGTCCATAATCATCTTTCCCTTTCTATACACCACTCGTAATTCTTCAGGCAATATCCTTCAAAGTCCCATCAACAACATTCACCACGTACACTCCCAATACTTTCTTCACACCCCTCCTGTTTTCCAATGACTTCCAATAAAGTTCATTTATCATACCAGTTAATGACTGGGTCCGATGATAATTTCCACAAACAAATCTAGCTGATCTTATTCGCATGTCCTCCATTTCTTGTATTTGATACACAAAAAAAAATGTGGATCCCAAACCACATTCTTTAAGCAATGGTCTAACCAAATTTTTGTAACCCAGTTCCCAAACTTCACTAGTACATTCTCTCATAACCCTCTCCAACAAATGAAGGATTTTGCTACCTTTTCCTACCATCTGCCCAATGTATCCTGCCCAGATGAGTTTATTATCATGTATAATGACAAGATATTCATGATTCAAGCCTTCAAAAAGCAATTCATTCTGCACCCTACAATCATAGTTTTTTTTTTATCTGTGCATCTAATGAATTTTAACTTTTTTAGTTCCTTCATAATTTCCTGAGGAACTATACCAAATTTTGTTTCTTCATTTCTATTTATATGGAGACACTTATATGATTTACTCCTTCCCACCCTAGGAATAAGGTCCTTAATGGTCTCACTTATATGTTTGTCATTTTCAAATCATCAGTAACTTCTTCTGCATCTTTGTCTGTAATTGTCTGAATATTTTTTCTTCCCCTCATTTTCCTAATATAGTGTTATAAAGTTGTGCTTGATTGGGGTTCAAACATTCAACAAAAACTGTAATTGTTATTGTGTTACCAGTATTACCATCTGATACCTTTTCTTGAAGATGCTAGAATTCTTTAAAATGGCCAACAAGCTATTAAATTAATCCTGTAATAACTGACAGATCATACATAAATGAAATGACAGTCACTGTTGTTACTACGCTTAATATATTCTGAAGTAGTTGGTGAATTTAACTCTGGTTAAGATATTTAAAGGCAGTATTGAACTTCAAAATCACATAGAAAATTGCAGATTATTCTTCTAGGCACAACTCTGTAGAAAACTCCTGAAAACATGCTCAGATTTACAACCCAAAAATTGAGTGAGCTTATTTGAATTGTTTAACCACTCCTATTATTCCCTTCAAATTCATTGTAAGTGAAGTTTCAGCCACTGAGATTAGTTTTACATTTCTTTTACTATTGAAACAATTATTATAGTCCATGAAACATTTCAGAGATGAGATTATAAACTTTCAGTGACTATATTTTGAAACTCACTTGTGTGGTGTGACATGCCTGGTATGATTGTTAGAATGAGACCGCCAGCTACAAGGAAAAGAGGTCTGTCTATTTATATCCTCCACTGACCTTAGCTAGATTCTTCTGGAATACCAGTCTACCACATTGGAATCCATTGGTCTCTTGTGTATTATGAAAATCCCATTTTATCATAATTCATTAATTTGAATCAGATTTTCCCCCCCAAAATTATTTATTTTAGACTAATTTATTTAGAATCTTTTAAGTTATCACAAATTTTATCTTAATCATTCTTATTTGCATGTTATTAATTTCTAAAAGTCACACATGACCAGGACATCATGTTTCAATACTAAAATTACATTTTCTCCACTTTTAATCTCAAATTACGTTAAAATGTTGTGTTACTATTATTAAATGAATTTTTCTCTCTTATTTAAGCCTACGTTTATCTTCCTCTTTTATGTATGAAATTAAAATCCTATGTTTTACCATCCCCCCCCCCCCAAAAAAAAAACATGTTTCTATATAATCTGCAAATTCTATTTCTAGTTACAATGGGCGTCTTAATGTTGACAATATACTTCCTAGTGAAATTTCAGTTATCTCTTTTCATTTATTGATGATATTAGATTTAAGACTTTTCCTTTCTTTTTCATTTTTTAGGCTATACAAATTACACTTAAAAGTGATCATAATTTTAATATTTATTCATGAAATTATATGTAGCAAAAAGAAATAATTTTAAATTTCAAATTTTCAGTTGATTGTGAGTTTAAAAGTGCTCTACTATCATGAAAATACAGGGTGTCCACAATTGAATATTGGGGTTTTAATGCTTTATAAGATTTATTACATTATCCTTACAGTTATAAATGATATGTCAAATGAAAGAGCAACTCAAACAGTTTTATATACAAGCTTACAAGTGTTCTATGTGGGCACCATTTGTCACACGGCACACATCAAGTCTGTACCCGAGTTCTTCCCAAACGTTGAGCAGTGTGTCTTCAGTAACTGTTGCAACAGGTGCTTCAATCCTCTGTCGTAATTCAAGGAGGTCGGCTGGTAACGGAGGCACATACACACGATCCTTGATGAAACCCCAAAGGTAGAAATCGCATGGCCTTAGGTCAGGTGAACGTGGAGGCCACGCATAGCAAGCTCTGTCATTGGGCCCCTAGCGGCCAATCCAGCGGTCGGGTACAGTTACGTTCAACCAACCGCGTACTTCGTTATGCCAGTGAGGTGGCGCACCATCTTGCTGGAAAATGAAGTTCTCTGGTTCATATTGTTCCAACTGAGGGAAGAGCCATTGCTCTAGTGTATCGAGGTAAGAAGTACCAGTTACAGTTGGTTCATCAAAAAAGAAAGGTCCGTAAACTTTCCGCCGGGATACAGCACAAAAAACATTGATTTTAGGGGAGTCTCGTTGCACTTGTACGATCTCTTGAGGATTTTCTGAGCCCCAGATCCGCACATTATGAGTGTTAACATGTCCACTTGCGAGGTTAAGGCTTACTTTTGCTGTTTAAAATGGCCCGTTATGAATTCTGGATTTAAACCAAAATTACGAACGATAGCCGCTTCGCTGCTGATTAGTACAAATCATTATCTTGATTAATTTTATTCAGTACTCAACTAAATAATTCTTCAATAATTTTTCAACATTGATTATTTATTTATCTTCAGTATTGAATTTCTCACAAACTTAACAAATCTTAAATCATCGACTTGCAAGTCAAACCTCTACTGCTAAACATCCATGACAACCACCAGTTCATGATAAAACAAAACTTCCAATGCAGTCAGCGATATTAATTGTATAGCTCTTGGCATTACATGTTTGCCAACTTAAATATCCGACCATAGTATATTTTACTATTTCTTACATTAGTTATTTTACAATTAACTAGCCCTATGGTTGTTATCTCACATATGCCCCCCATTTCGGAGCAGTTAAATCATTATTTAACTAAATGATGATTTCAACAAAACGAAATGTTAAATAACAACCACAGTTACATTTTCAAAAACAACTAAACTACTCAACTAAATAAGTCTATCAAAATCTTTTCATCGAAATAATGTTCAGATTTTACACTCATCGTATTTCAGGATCAGTTTTAGATATTCTTTGTATTCAATTGATAAAAATTATTAAGGTTAAAATTAGACTACCACTTAATGAGAACTCAATACATACATTATGTTATTAAAAATTGCCTCAATTCAACAAAAAAAATCGAACATGTATCGAAACATCTAATACCATACATGGCCAAATAAGAATATGTGCTGTGTGATCATCAGTCATAATATTAGTGTTCCTTCGCCCTGTAAAGCTTTAAGTCTACTATATTCCGCAATCCAAATCTCTTTTTTGATACAGGGTAGACTAACAAATAAGCATTTGGATGAGGTTTATCCTTGACTATGAAAGGCTCCCAATATATATCAATTTATTTCTTAATTTGGGCATTGATCTCACACGATTTTTTGTTGTTTTAACCAATACCAAATCACCAACATTTAATTCAGTCAACCGAATCCTCTGGTCAAGACGTTTCTTTCTTTCTTCAGTCGTAGTATATTCCTTCCATCATAGTGTATATTTAATCCTTTCCTCTTCTTTTTTACTTTACCCTTCAAAATTTCTTCTTCATCTTCTTTAATATCATCTCTTCGTATCAAAAAGCACTTCACTTTTTTATTATTTTCACATTCCTCTGGTTTTTGACGATCACAAGCTCTCTGCTCTTGAAACTCTTCGTCATTTTCTTCATAACTTTCGGTACACTCGCTTGCGCCTTCGCCTTTTAATACATTAAAATTTCCCGCAATCAGATTATTGTCTTCGCATCTCTCTTCACCCTCTCTGTGCCATTTCTTCATTTCTGCAGATCCTTGAATTTCGTCTTTTAAATTCTCTTTTTCTTTAGTATTAATAAATGTTTCATCTTTATCTTCCACAGCTTTACAAACATTTCCTGCAATAAGTCTTTCATAATCTCATGCTGCGACCATTCAATCATTTCCTTTTTTCTAACATCAGGTGGATATTCTTTCTCTAAATAATTCATAACAACTTGATGGCGGCCATCCTCGTTTGCGTTTAGTAACAATGTTTTAGTTTCTTTCTTTTGATCCTTCTCGTCGAGTACGAAACACGTAGGTACGTCGGCATTAGCTTGTAAACAGGATATATTCATTTTTTTTAAAACTACCGGTTTCATTATTCCTTTTTATCCCTATTTGCGATAAATCTTCATTCCTATTATCATCATTATAGCTCCGTGTTAAAAATATTTTTACTCCGTTTTCTTCATTACTTTCATACTCAACTTCGCTGCTTCCATATTCGTATTCTTCATCATCGCTGCTAGGAATATCTTTTTCACTTTCATCATCATCCAATGGTAGCTGACTATCATTCTCTGCAAAATTCTCCTCTGTGAATTTATCCTTCAAAAATTCGCTTTTCGTTTCCGCCCTACCCGTTTCTTCTTCAACTTTTCTTTCACTAGGTTCTTCCTCCCGCACATTGATTTCGGCCATCTCTTTAATCTCTTGGTTATTCCACCCACTTCGTTCATATGTGGAATTGGTTTCGCATCTCTTATCACTAATTAGATGTAGACATTTCCACCATTCTAAGTATCTGGCCATGCTGTTTTGCCTGTTGCCCTGGATAGATTCCGCGCTTTCACTTTTATTTTTTTCCATATAGGGTGGTCCTTTAACTTCTCCACTCGCTCCCGTGCGGACCTTCACAGTCGCGGACTTGAGTTTTCCGCCCCTCTTCCTTCCTTGATTTCGGTTTTATCTTCTGTTCTCACATACATCACTTGTTTTGGCGGTTGACTGTTGCTGCTTCGTTCCCCCGATGTATAATTATTGTTATTATGCCAGTAGCCATTACTACTCGCATTGTTGTTAAAATTACGCCCCTCTTCCCTTTCTTGCCTGTGCAATCCTTCTCGTCCACATCCTCCACTTCCTTCACTTCCTTTCGGTGGCCAAAGATTTGCTTGCTCCCGGTATTGATAGTCCCTTGGCTTACCATATCTGTGATCAGATTCTCGATTCCTTTCAATATTATTTTCATAACTTTCTTGGAATCGGTCGAGTCTTTCCAGCATGTCCAAGAAATCTTCCATCTTATCCCATTGAGTAACCACCAGTTTATCTTGAACTTGCCGCGGCAGCTTTTGTAGTAATAACTCCACTTGTTCTACTTCCCCTACCTTTTGGTCCAGGTGCCGCAATTCCTTTCTCATGTCCTCGCAAAATTTCCTCATACTGCCGTCGCCTCTATAGTATCTCCTACAGTTGTAAAAATCACTCCTTACCGTGCGCTGTTTTCTCTGAGACCAATATCTATCTCGGAACATTTTTAGGAATTCGTCATAATTAGTACACCTCTCTGTAACTTCACAACTCCATGAAAAAGCCTCATCTCTTAATTTGCTTTGTACATAGCGGATTTTATTTGTATCCGACCACTCTATTGGCAAGGTTCGGGAATATATCTTTACAAAATCGGCGGGGTGTACTTTTCCGCTTGGTTCAAACACAGTCTCTGGTAAAGTAATCTCACAATAACTTGGTATACGGCTAACCACGGTGTCTGGCCGCTTTTCCACTTTTTCAAGTCTTTCATTAATGTGGCTCATATTCCCACACATTTGGCCTACTTCCGTCGACAAACAAGTAATTTGTCTTCCTACATTATCAACATGTTCTGCTACGCTATGTATTTTAATCTCACATTGCACTTGGCTTTCTAAAATAGTTTCCATCCTGCTTTCAATATCCTTCTGATGTCCTTCCATTTTCTGACTTAGTGATCCTTCTATTCTTTCAGCGATAATTTTCTCTTTTTCCTCTATACAGCGGCCTACCAAAACATTAACGTCTCGCTGTACATTTTTCTTAACTTCAAAAATATCGCTCTTAATCGTCTGTAATTTTTCTTCGGACTCCTTTTCCACCTTCTCAATTCTGTCTGACATCCTCCCCATCATCTCTTCTGCCCTCCTTTGACTACGTTCGATTTTTTCATTAAGTTCTCCTATGTCTTGTTTCAATTCTTGCCTGAATTTCTCTTGATTTTTCTCAATTCTCTGAATAACTTTTTCTTGGCTCTGATTCATTTCTTGTTTCATTTCTCTGATAGCATTTAATAGCAACCTTAGGTCCGTATTCCCTTCTCGAGCGTACTCAGGTTGATTTGGTTTTGGCAAAACTGCATGTCCTATTGAATTCTGCCCCCCATTAATTTCATTGTCTCCATCAACCAATTCGTCATCCTCATCAATGTTGCTGAGATCATTGTTTGGAAAATAACCGGTAACCCCATCTTTATCCCCGTTATTAATAGGACTACTACTGAAATTATTTTGCACGTAATTACTATCTCCTCAGACACCCATTCGGTCTTCATATTTCCCATCAAAACTTAAGATTCCGGAACTTACCGTTTCCCCCTCTGACATAATACTATTTGTTTCTCCCAACTCACTAACCAATTTTCCACACTTATTTTCCATAATAATTTGACATTTAAAATTTCATAATGCAAGCAAAACACAACGGTATTACTACTCTTAGCAGAAATTCTTTAAACCGCAATCGATATTAAAAACTTACAACTCCAATCCACAACAATACAACGCTGTCCACATTCAACTCTGCAACACAATTTTTTTTGTTTTAATGTAACTGCTGAAAAACATGTATGTTATCACTGAAAGGAAACAACAAAATTTGACGGCCTCAGGCTTGGAAACAAAGCCGACACATATATACGAAAATGCTTAAAATACTGATCTTTTGCTCTTTTAACTAATTTGGCTGTACATATAATTACAATTTCTTAAAATCACAAATTTTACCCCTTTAATTACTTTTGTCACATGAAAAATAAATTAACTTTGCAACTGTCCTTTAACAAAATGTAATTCAACTTGTAAGTTCAACTTTGATTCCACTTTCATAATCATTTACTTTGTGTTCAAAATTTAGTTAATATCCTTCCTGTTAGAATCTGATCGTTGACACTGCAGCCCCAAAAACAAAATGAAAACTGGAATTCTCTTACTTGATGCACTTGCCCGTAGATCAGCTCTCTGCTGCTGCTCAACTGATAACACTGCTTCAGAAAAAACTCCAGACGTTTAAGGTGTTATGTTAATCATCTTAATTAACACCCATAATCCTGGTCCAGGTTCGCCAATTGCGAGGTTAAGGCTTACTTTTGCTGTTTAAAATGGCCCATTATGAATTCTGGATTTAAACCAAAATTACGAACGATAGCCGCTTCGCTGCTGATTAGTACAAATCATTATCTTGATTAATTTTATTCAGTACTCAACTAAATAATTCTTCAATAATTTTTCAACATTGATTATTTATTTATCTTCAGTATTGAATTTCTCACAAAACTTAACAAATCTTAAATCATCGACTTGCAAGTCAAACCTCTACTGCTAAAAACATCCATGACAAACCAGTTCATGATAAAACAAAACTTCCAATGCAGTCAGCGATATTAATTGTATAGCTCTTGGCATTACATGTTTGCCAACTTAAATATCCGACCATAGTATATTTTACTATTTCTTACATTAGTTATTTTACAATTAACTAGCCCTATGGTTGTTATCTCACACACTGAGGTGAAAGGTCGATTCATAACTGAAGACAACATGATGTAGAAAATCTTCATCGTCATGTAACAACATTTTGTTAGCGAATTTGGCATGTAAACCATGGTCTGCAGGCTTTAGAGCCTGTAACAACTGTAAACGGTAAGGACGTAGTTGCAAGCGTTTCATTAAAACTTTCCAAACAGTCGACTTAGAAATTTCTAATTCGTGACTAGCCTTCCGAACAGATTTCTTTGGGCTACAAGTGAACGACTCTCTCACTCGCTCAACAGTCTCTTCGCTAAATCTTGGTCGTCCCGCGCTCTTCCCTTTACAAAGGCAGCCTGTATCTTCAAACTGATGATACCATCTACGGATGTTATTGTCACTTGGAGGATCACGCCCGAACTTAATGCGGAATGCATGCTGCACAGTAACTACAGATTCAGTCTAGGCAAACTGTAAAACACAAAACGCTTTCTCTTCACTAGTCGCCATCTTTGCTACTACTGCATTCTAGCGGATCACAGCGGAAACATTTCACGCACATGCGCACTAGTGCCAACAAACAAAACTGTTTGAGTTGCTCTTTCATTTGACATATCATTTATAACTGTAAGGATAATGTAATAAATCTTATAAAGCATTAAAACCACGATATTCATTTGTAGACACCCTGTATTTTATAATAGTCGTTTACAGTATAAATGGTATGTGATAGGCCTCCTACTGAATGGTTTAAGTGAAATTACAGATATATGACAATAGCCATAGAAATTTTTTAGATGCATTGTTCAGTTGTTCCACTGTACTGATAATATTCTTCACTAACCCATCTTTAGTTTCCTTCTTTACTATTAATAATTTCTTATTTAATAGCTTCAAGTATTCCCTACTGCCTTGCTGTCTCTTAACTCTGTTGTGTTTTCTCTCACTAATCTCTTTAACCTCATCATCTCCCTATTATAATTTATTGATTCAGTACTTCTCTTTATTTTTTTGTTTTGGAATAAATATTTCTTCATCAATTTTTATTATCTCATTAAATTCTTCCAACTTCACTCTACTTGTGCCTTCCTTCCATTTGCTGAACTTTCCCCTGAAATAACTCTTCAGTTCTATTTGTACATCCTTCAACTTTGCCCACTGGTTTACTGAATCCCCTATTATCCATCAGAACTGCATAGTGATCAGTTATTTTTTCAGTTACTTGAGATCCACAAATTTTCATCAGGTTTCAATATGAAGATGTTCATTAGGAAGATCTAATATGAATCAAAACTACTTTAATGGTAACTTATTTCTTCAGTTACTTGATGCCCCAGAAGGTTATCAGTAATATTAGAAAGATATCCAACATTTTTCATCCCATAGCTTTCTTCTTTACCACTTATGTAATGTCTCCTTCCCTTATTAAGGTATGTACAAATATCTGTTCCTTTGTGTTATTAATCCTATTTCCAACCCAGTTGACACCGGGTAAGTTTAAATC
Source organism: Vandiemenella viatica (assembly GCA_031002005.1). Classification (NCBI taxonomy): domain Eukaryota; kingdom Metazoa; phylum Arthropoda; class Insecta; order Orthoptera; family Morabidae; genus Vandiemenella; species Vandiemenella viatica. Next base: position 273,591,053 of record CM061920.1, read on the forward strand.
CCAAACAGCAATGACAATTCTATTCTAACCCCTGATGAAGTGTTGGTATCATATTATTATATACACTAGATGACCCGTGCAAAAATTTTATTAATTCAATACAATGAATAGTGAGGTGGAATATTTGTAATATAATGAAAAATAGAACCACACATTTGTAGTAAATATTTATTTGTTTAGTGTAAATATGTACTCATCATAACATATTACGAAACATTAATAAATTTCTCTCGGGCTTCCAGCCATGTTAAGATGCTACATTTGTGGGATGTTTTGAAGGCGTCCTTCTCTGCCTTCATTCTCAACCAAATGTCAATGATTGACATTTGTTTGAGAATGAAGGCAGAGAAATACGTTTTCGAAACGTCCTACAAATGTAACATCGTAACACAGCTGGAAGCCTGAGAGAAATTATGATCGTATATTACGAAAAAGTTAGGAAAATTTAAATCACACTATATGTATGACAAACTGTCACTGACCTTAACAGAATACAACCAACCTGAACAAAAAAAAAAAAAACACAGCATATCTACATCTCTCGATATGTATTGCTGTGTGGATAAAATGTTTAATTGTAATTGTATAGCAGAACTAAAATGTTTTTGTAACAGAAAAAATATCCAAAAAGCTACTTATTGTATAAAAAAACAGTTTATTGGAATATCTGTGATATCTGCTGCTGCAATCTAGCGATTCGGCTCTGAACTGCCTCACATGCTTGCCCTCTTTAAGCATCAAATTCTGAAAAATTCTTTCTTAATTTATGATTTTACCTAATTGGAGACTTTAATATTTAAAATGATATGCCATTTATCGATTTCGGTTAGGCACAAAATAATAATAATAAAAAGTTGTTGTAATAATATTGATACTTATGCCCTTTAAGGGTCGAATTATAAAATGTGGTGTGACCAAACCGGACATCTTGTTCTTTAAAATGATACCTCATTTATCAATTTCGATCAGGCAACAAGCTAGGTAATGATGATATTTTTGCCCCTTAAAGGTTGAATTTGGAGAAAGATCTTTCTTAAAATATGATGTGACCAAAGCAGATACTTTATTTTTTAAATTATACCTCATTTTTCGGTTAGGTATCAAGGGAGATAAATGGGTTGTGACAGAAAAATGCGTTGTAAAAATATTGATACTTTTACCCTTTAAGAGTCTAATTTTGAAAAGTTACTTACGAAGACATCAGTCTTTAAAATGATACCTTGTTTATCTATTCTGTTTAACTATCAAGGGAGATTGTAAGCACCTCAGAATTGGTTAAATTCTAAACCTTGTCGCTACAGGATATGGGGACCGGAATCATTCAGAAGCCGATACTGCAGCTTATACCCAAATACAGGGAGATTTAAAAACTGACTCAACATGTAACAACAGCTTTAAATAGACTTTCTATGATAAAAAGTATCCTATAAACACCTAAATAATTGTAATCCTCAAGAATACAGCTCGTGAGCACTTATATTTTGTTTCAAGGTAACAACACCATTTAACAACACTTTTTGATGCAGTAAAAAACATTTATAATAATAATCAAATAGGAGAAACTAAATTTTGCAGTAAATGACACATAATCTATAGTTTCAGGCATTTTAAAAATAAGAAAACACATAATTATACAAACCGGCAGTTTCAAAAGTTAATAACAGCATATTTAAAGCTGTTTTGAAGATTAAATGACACGGTTATCACAACTTAAATCTTTTCTGAACAGCGTTTTTAACTTTTTGAATAGTTCTGTGCAGAAATTAAGTTTGGAAGGAATTTCTACAAATTATTGTGTCTCATTTTTGCACGTTGCCGGCTTATATAAATTATCATGGCCAAACCAATCAAAGTCAGGGCATAAAATTACTTTTAAGTGATGTATTAGAAACTGGGGAATATTATGCCATAAACCATTTTTAGAGGTAGGCCTTACTTTCAGAGTTATTCACGATAAACTTTTTTTAATTTGAATTTTCAAAATGAAGGCTAATCGGGAACTTTTTCTGAGTACTACTACACTAGTAGACCAGTGACGTCAGAGTTTTTACACAGCAAACAGGTGAAAATTAATTACAGTTAAACCATTAAGTTTACGAGAAACATCAAAGGGAGAAAGTTATTTATAATATTTGTCTCTAAATAATATTAAATTTTGGAAACCCTACAGTACGTATCTTGGATATACTATGTTCTGGGTGCCATGTGACTTGGGAGATTTGCTTGTGACTTTCTGAGGCCCATTTTGTCAGTTAGCGCTGGAATGTTGTGAGGTGCGGACCTGTAGTTCTCGGGGTAGAGAATTAGCAGTTGGCACTCCTGCTAAGTCCAATGATGTCAGCCATTATGAAAAAGTTGAAGTAATGTGGATCAGTCGGAAAATTGAATAGATAATGTAAAAATTTTCAGGGGTTTTATTCTGTCTGCCCCTTACTTGCAAACTTTTGAAATGAATATCCTATTGCCGAATCACCTGCATTTGTGAACTATTTTGTGGATTTTGATATCAGAATATATTAATGGTGAAACTTTAAAAGTGATTTATTTCCATAGTTTAAACTGAACCCTTTTCTCTCTGAAGGTTAAAATGGTATAGAGAGCGGTGACCATGTTAATCTGCAGGTGATTTAATTTCCAAAGGTGTATTCACAGTCTAACATTTTTGAACAGT
>CM061920.1:273594723-273621260 GCA_031002005.1 Vandiemenella viatica
ATAGGTCCCACCTACTGCCCTTGGAAACTTTCCGTCTCGTCCTACAGTTCCGTTAGTAGGCAGACTAACATTACTTCTTGTCGTAATCCCTTACGACATTTCTCCCGTCCCGTCGCACCATTCCGTTAGTCGACGGACAATCTCGCTTTTCACGGGGCCTACCGTCTTCGAGTCACCCAGTGCCCTCGGAATCCTTCTGTCACGTCTCACAGTTCCTTTAGTGAGGCGGACAATCTCGCCTTTTCACGGGGCCTACCGTCTTCGAGTCACCCAGTGCCCTCGGAATCCCTTCTGTCACGTCCCACAGTTCCGTTAGTGAGCGGACAGCTTTTACCCGATGTCACAATCCCTGCAACACCTTGCCTAACGCCACGCCTCACAATTCCGTTAGTGAGCGGGCAACTTTCACCCGATGTCGCAATCCCTGCAACACCTTGCCTAACGCCACGCCTCACAGTTTCGTTAGTGAGCGGGCAACTTTCACCCGATGTCGCAATCCCTGCAACACCTACTTTCTTAACACAACGCATCCCACGTTGCGTCTGAAATGGCCCTTCTTGCGCGGTTTCCAAGCTAATTCGCTTCCCGCGAATCTCATGGTCCTCCCACCATAATCTATTATGGCCCTATTTTGTGCCAAGAAATCCCTTCCTAACAAGCCTTCAAATGGCAAATCTATGTCCGACCCTATCACATAGAACTTTTGCCTTAGTACCAAACCCTTTTCGACTTGCAACTTAATTACTACGGAAGCTTCTGTTTTCACTATATTGTTACTAATCCCTTTAATTCTAATTTTTCCACTAGTATCCCTTTTTGCTCCCTTAGGTATACTATCCTTTTTTATTAAGCTGATCTGTGCCCCACTATCTACCAGGAATTTCATCCGATTATACTTTGCTCCATCACATTGCATCGTCACGTATTCATTTTTGTCTGTGCAGTCTACTTTATATACTTTTGGGGGCCTGGCGCAATGTGACTGCCTCATTACGCCACTTAACAGTTTACCGATTTTCGATCTTTTTCCTTTCCCGACCATGCATTTTCTCGGCAATCCCGTGCGTAATGCCCTTTTCGGTTGCACTTATAGCACGTAATTTCACTTGTATACGGTACCTTCTTCTTAAAGGGTGCTGTTTGGGCCGCTTGCCTAGCGCTACTTCTCGTCTCTCGCCGTGTTTCCATCGTTCTGACGGCGTTTTCTTTTTCCATCTTGTCTAACTTAGCAAGCAAAGCATTTATCGCTTTCTTATCCAGTTCGTCCTCTTTATCAATTACCCTTACGCGCTTTTGTGCACGACAATCTTTGGCTGTATGCCCGGATTTTTTGCAATTGAAACAGAATGGGACCGTTTTTCTTTCTACCTTCTGATTTCTGAAGGGATATCGTGAAACCGGTTTTTTCTTTCGCTGAAGCAATCGCACTTTCCTCTGTGGCTGCGATTTCCACAGCTTCTGAAAGGGTAATCGTTTCTCCCCTGGCACGTACAATTGTTTTTATTCGATCATCATATAACCCTTGAATAAAAACAGCCCTTCCTAACTTTAATACAAGAAGCTATGCTGCCTGCCAATTCCGTTTCTGCCATAACACCCTTTATGGCTTCCCTGAACTGATGCTGGAGTGCATCTATGCGCGAACCCCATTGCGCAATGCTCTCCCATGATTCTTGCCTACTAGCAAACATTTTGCATGCATAATAGTCTAGCGTTCTTTTGCAGCCATAGTTTTCAACCAATATCGCACGAACTGCCGGCCAAGTTGTAGTCAAATCTCTGACGAGCAATTTGCTTCTAGCTGTCGATACTATTCTGGCTTTAACAAATTTTAATAAGATCTCATGCTGTTCTGGCGCCACCAGTTCAAAAGCACTATCACAGTTATCCAAAAATTCATTTAACTGTGCCTTATCACCATCAAAAGAATGAGGAATTAATTTAATGACTTCATTTAAACTAATATACTGCCTCTGAGGTGATGACTGCGCCTCCTGACTACTTGGCATTACTTCGTTAGGCATGCTTGCTGTGCGTATTATCTCACCTGCTGGAATTGACTTCTAAACGACGTGCGCTGCTCGTTTGGCTGCTGACTGCGGCTGATGAATGCTGACTGCGGCTCGTCCTACTGCCCTCGGCTGCGTTGCTCTGACTGCTGCTGCGTTGCGGTGACTGCGGCTGCGTTGCGGTGACTGCGGCTGCGTCACGGCTGCACTCGGCTGCGTCGCGGCTACTGTTGTCGACCCTCGTTGACCTCGGCTGCGTTACGGCTGCTACCCGTCTCGTTGTCTCGTGGATGCTGCTGACAGGTTTTCTCCGCTGTCGAGTGACCCCTCTCGTGGTCGACCAGTGGATCCTCTTCTTCTCTCGACGCCTACTTATTTGCAGTGACCTCCCTCTGTCGGCTTCGTTCTCTAAGCCGTCAGTCTTACTTTGACTTCGGGCTGAGTTCTACAGAAGTACCCACACCTATTCCTCAAATTTGTGGCCTATATTGCCGATATGCTGACCTTTGGGCCAAAGTTGGCCAAAACTCTGTCAGTCGTCTTACTGGTTTTGTGGCTTTTCCGGCCAAACACTCGTAGCTTTCCTAGGCCTAACCCCACACCATTGACACCAAAAATTATAGGTATGTTGCGTCTAGTTGGCTATTTACTTCCGCGAGCGGTTCGGAAGTTGGGTGCGGGAGAAGTGACGTTAAATCGGTGAAGCAAGCACTAAACTCTCCCGCATGGTGGCAGCACCGGCAGCGACCATATGGCGCTTCCCAACAATTAAGGTGTTCACATTGTGGTAGATGCAGTGATTATTTGATTTAGTATTGTGTATAAGTGTTTAAAAATGCCAGCTTGTGTTGCGTACGGTTGCACAAATAGGCCAGACAGGAAAGAACCTGGAATATCATTTCATAAGTAAGTTAAATTGTAATTATCGTTGTTGAAGTGAGCGGTAGACACCGCAAACTTTGCAGCACGTCTATAAATATTTAGTCATAGCTCTCAATGGGATGACTTTGTTCTCAAATTTTTCTTGGTGTAGTGTAGAAAATCAGCAAACTTGCTATTTTGCACATAATAGACTAGCATTATTTTTTAACGAGTGTTTAAAATGAGATTTAAAGGGGCGTGTTTTACTTCGCGATTCAGTGAATTTACTATTACGATTTCTTTCGTCACGTTGCTGATTATACTGACAATGGATGATGAAATTAACTGTTATGTGAGAAGCTGTGAGTTTTATTAATTTTTTAAATAGCTATTTCAGGCCATTGACTTAGGTTATTTTTAAAGCTTCATATAAGACTTGTTTCTGTTTGTAAATACGTCTATACCTATTTTTACCGATTTTGAAATCTTTCTCATCTATTTATGTCGAAACAGGTTCATGCAGAAATAAAAATGGGCTTCATAAATAAAGATGTTATTGGCCTTTGAACAAAATCAATTTGAGGAATGTTGTTGCGTCTAGTTGGCTATTTACTTCCGCGAGCGGTTCGGAAGTTGGGAGCTAGACTTCCTTTTAGTTGTTGGAAGTCTAAATACAAGTGAGTAACGATTTTCAAACTTGGGAACTCGGTGTGGAAAAGGGTTTGAGAAATAAAAACACATACAAGTTGAGATTACAATCAAACTTGCAACTCACGAAGCCCGACCTACTTCCACTGAAAATATTCAGAAATTACGGGAGTAACTAGCTTGGGTCCTTCTATCTGCTGGTCCGTCATTCACTAAGACCCTTATACTTGAAGACCCTAACAGCTAACAACGGCGACTACTGTGCCCTGCACTAGTCTGTCTCTCCGTCCTACTGCTGCCCTAGGCTAACAGTCCTGCTCTGTCACTGCTCCGCCCTACTCTCTCTGCCTCCCTCTGCTCTGCTGGTGATCCTCCCCCTCTGGTGGCCCGGCCACCTCTTTTATATCGTCCGGTGACGACACTGCGTGTGTCTTCTCGACCTTCTCGAACATTCGGGTTGCGCTGGTCACGTATCCTACGTTCTTGCATCAGCTTTGTTTATCCTTCTGGAAATTTTCGTGTTTCCTGCCACGCAGGCTGTCGGGTCGAGGGCGTTATCGGGCGCTCTTCCGCTGCTTGTCAACACACAGTCCTATCTCCCCTCGCTCGACCTTCCGGCCTCTGCTGTTTATGTTTACTGCCTCTGTTGATAAACATTGCTTCTCCACAACATCCTACGCGTCTCCGAACACGTAAATCCTACACTTAATTGTGCAACCTGTACACCTAAGTACTTCTTGCGATTCATTCGCTACAATGTGTTTCTAATTTAGTCTCTTTCTTTTTTTTTGTACAACATCCTCCCCCCCCCCCCGTATCTAAATCTAACTGAGAGATAATTTTTTTACAATTGTCCTAATAAGTAGGGCTGTGAAATTAGACAACACATCTTGATCAAGAGAATGTTCATTAAGGTGACTGAATAAACATTTTATTTCTGGTACCAGCCTACAAAATGTCTGGGTTGCTCATCCCTAGAGTGGGTCCTCTTACTTTTTTTCTGGTCTAGGACACATTTCAGACTAACCACAAGTGGTAGTAATAAAACTGAAATATCCATTCTGCATGTCAACCATGTAATCATTGTGGCTTTGACAGAATTAATTTTTGGTCCAGCCTGCATCCAAACCTAAACCCCTCAATTTGGATGTTGTATATCCCCCAAACTAAGCAAGATATCGAAAACATTTATTCCTTATTATCGAGTTTTTTCGTCGTGTTACATAAGAATCCATCATTAAATTTGACTTTTGCGAAATTTTTCTTCTGCATTTCAACTCAAGACACCTCACTTTTGAGACAGTATATCTCGAGAACTAGGTGAAATATCGAAAAATTTTACTCTTTATTTTTTATTTGTGTCGTCTTTTTAAATAAAAATTCATCATAAAATTTGACTTTGAATAATTTTTTCTTCTGAATTTCAACCAAAACCATTTCACATTTGAGACAGAATATCTCGAAAACTAAGCAGGATATCAAAAAATTTTATTCTTCATTTTTTATTTGTCTCATCGAGTTACATAATAATCCATCACCAGATTGCGGCGTCACGTTTATCCTAGAGTCCCCTTGAGGTGTTTGTACATATTCCCCGTGTTTGTTGGGAAGCGGTCAAGCCCCCACCACTCCGGCCATGACCCCCCACTCCTCCGCCGGCCTGCTTCACTCCCATGCGTGGTAAAGGTCTCTTGCGTCGTCTCCATATTATTCCTTCCTCCATGCATGACACCAACATTAAATAATATCGTTGTAATACTGCTGTAGTCAGTTGCAAGACGTATTACTTGCAGTAATTCCGTTGCAATACAGCCTAGACCATTATTTTCAACCAGAATTTAGGTTGTATGAGCTTTCGCAATTCCATATGAATACAATCGTATGCCGTGATTAATAACACGTATTTTTTTCTTAATAACGTCTTTGCAACAACCCACATTTCGAGCCATTTTCCTTCGCCGTATCTAAAAACTGAAGTAGTTAGAGATAAATGTAGTCTGGACCATAAACAAATTTCGCCAAAACCATCTGGAAATGCACTCTGGACAAGCACATAGATGTTTTGTTTTCGGGAGTAGCTAACTTCGCGATACACGTCATCATTAACATGGCATTCATTAAAACAGCTTATTAATTAACAATAATTGAAGTTTTTAAGCTATATGTTTTTGCAAGAACATTCTGGGTCAGGCTATATTTCAACCTATGGCCCTTACAAAATCAAACATTTCAGATACACCTAAAAACATTAAATGTTTCACTAACTACATTTTTGGACAATACTACGATATCCGAGCCACCGAAATTTGATAAATTTAATGGTTGATTCCTATATATCTCAATGGGACAAAACGAAAGCAAAGCATAAACTTTTCTGATATCTCGCTTTATTATCGAGATATCGAATGTTAAAAATCATTTATAGGTACAGTTCTTTGTTCTTTTGGTGACATTTTTCTTCTGGTCCGGGCCGTAATTCAACCCTACGCCACAGCTCGTAAGATTACAAAACACATATTGTGCATTTTCACCTTGTAGTTCCTATTGTTTTCTGCTCCAAGCAGCATGTCAACCTAATCACCTCAATTTTGAGATACGATATCTCGAGAACTAAGAGAGAGTATCAAAAAAAAAAAAAAAAAAATTGGTATTCTTTACTTTCGAATTGTCGAGTTACAGAATAATTCATCACCAAATATGGCGTTGGCGAAATTTTATCCAGGCTACTTTTCAACCTAACCCACCTCAAGTGTGGCATACGATATCTCGAGAACTGTGTGAGATATCAGAAAATTTTTATTCTACTTTCGATTTGTCTCGTTGAGATATATACGAATCGATCATAAAATTTATCAAATTTCAGTAGCTCGGATATCGTAGGATCTCCCAATTTGGGTAATGATAACATTGTCTATTTTAGGAGCATAAATTATAGCAATTAATTTCTTAATACATCATTTCGAACTGCAACAGCGCTAAAACACTCGCAATAATAAATCTACTGTATCGCAATGTAAAGTTAGTGGTTGTGGTTGGGTTCAAATGCGGCCTGGATTTCACAATCAAATTGCAGCGGCAATAAGACCTTTTAATACACATATTAATCAATACTAGTAAGTTACTTATCATAAATATCAAAATTCTTTTATTCTTATTGAAGATTTAATATATTATGTAGCAGTTTGAATAACTAATTCCGAAAATCGAATAATTACAGACAAAGACAAATACTATATAAACAATTCAAACATTAGTATATTCATCTTTGGTCAAACTCTTAAACCCGTCATTTTTACTGTAAATTAAATATTAGTAATGATCATTACGTTTGACTCAAGCATTCCGTTTATTTACTGCAGTCCAGAAAACTGAAAAACTAATTATTCGAAGTAAAAATGTTAAACAGAAACATTAGTTAAGCTATGTGAATTTTCATTAGATTTATGTGAAAGTAGTGCGTGTCTGAAAGAGCATAATGATCTGTAGCTCACAATTTTCCGTATAGAAAGATTTTCAATTTTTTTTATTGTCTGTTCCTTCCCAAAGTACATATAAGTCGTTAGCTATTTCATCAGATTTTGATTCGGACCATTAGTTCTAAAAACTTTAAAACCACATCCATATTGCTGCGGTACTTATTGCGCGATACCCGTTCCAGTAAAGGGACATAAGCAGCTAGCTTACAGATATATAATAGTATAGATAACATACATTGGTTACCGAAGGTAAGAAAAAATAAAGTACTTTGTGTCAAAATAAAGTACAATTTATTTTTGGTTAGTATTATGTTTAAAAAGATATTTTTGAAATTGCTTTCGCAAGTTTTATCATATTATAATCACTGGTAAATAATTGCACATCATCTGCACAATCTATATTTTAGTTAAAGTAAATAAGTAATTCGTTTTTTATCAGATTCAGAGATGCTTTGTTTCTTTCATCTCGCCATTTGTTATTCATTACAGAAAAAACTCTCTGTGAATGCTGTCGTGGCTGGAATAGACAGTAAAAATGAAATTACTTTATCCAATTTTGAAAAGTTATCGTCGGTCTTATAATATACTTGATGCCATTTTTGTACAGTAAGCAATTCCGCAAAATCTTTAGAACTATATATCTTATAATAAAGTTTGTTTAATAATGCAATTTCTCCATAAAGATCATCGATATCTATATTAAACTGTAGGAGTTTTAAATTTTCTATCATATTAACAATATTATCAAATTCAAAATTGCTCTTTAGATTTATATTGCCAGGTGTAAATAACCGGTTGGTGTCAAACCATTCCTTTAGGTCATATATGGGCAACCCCCGGCTCTCCACCAGCTTTAATCTATCCCGCGAGAGATTCAGTAATTTCAAATAACGTGCAAAAACATCTGTGTTTATTCAAATCATAAAGACTAAAGTCGATAAATAATATTATTAAGCGTACGCAGTTGAACGCCACCGATCGAGTCGTAAATAAATAAAAAAAAGTGTGACTTTTTATCGCCTTTTTATTCACTACTACCTACTTATTTCGTACATACGGCTCGCGACCTGATTAAGTCCCGAAATTACGCCCTCAGCTAAGCAAAGGTTGTCCATACCTGCTTTAGGTATTCTAAGGCTTTGTCAATCTATTAGTATAATACACAAGATGTAGCGTTGTCGCACCTACGTCATGTCACGCGGTGACGTCAACCTATGACGTTGCGCTATGACGTCACGCTTTACGATATTATTTGTGGGAGTGCGCGTTATTTAATATCATTTCCAAGCAACAGTGAATAAATTAACTCACATAACACTGAAATAAAAGTATGTATTGCGTTAAAATCGATATATCAATCATTAGATGCTTATATTTACGTAATATTCTCTTGATATATTGAAGTATTCCTTAAATTCTTTGTCCATAGATATTGTAAGATAAAAGCTTTGTATTTCGAGCATCAGTGCTGCGAAAAGGTTGGTTAGAGTATAACTAGCATGGATCAGAATTACAAGTGGCATTTGACGTTAACGCAGAAGGCATGAATAATTTAGTTTTTTTAATTTAAACTGTGTGCGTTTAAATTGGCATATTAATTATCCGTTTTTTTGTTTTTGTTTTTTTTACTGAAACATTACATGGTTCAAATGAAAGAAGTTGCAAATGTTCGTGATATATACGGCCTAAACCACAATGAAATATTACATGGCATAGCTTAAGTTGTTAAGGTTTATTTATAGCATCCTTCGTTCTTGCTGGAGTCATATTTCAGCCGCTGTAAGCTTTCTTAGCCGTTAAAATATCGATCTTCATCATAGGTATTAAGAAAGAAATGTGTCAGAACCTGTGAAGATTTGGGATCAAGTTTATATCGCGATGCAAGGAATGTATTAATTTGCGCGTGATTGAAGCTTTGATTTTCTATCAGAAATTTTAGTGGATATTATGGTTAAGTTGAAATGCAACCTGGACCAAGTTGACAACTGAAGCTTTTTGCTACAGCACAATGAACGATAAATTACAATGAGCTTTATTTTGTAACAATTCTGATTAGTTAAGCAACTGCAGAGAAATACCCACGTTATTTAATAACATTTCTAGGCATCCACGAATAAATTAACTGACAGTACATACTTATTAGTTGCTTAGATTTATTTAATATTAGTTTATGTAGAAGTATTCGTTGAAATCACATATATGTAAGTTAATTTTCGCAATGTTAGCGGCAGTTTTGATAGATTGTTATTAGTTTTTTTTCTGTTACTTAAATCATTACTTCGTTCTAACGAAAGTGTTGCTAACATTTTTCGGTTGCGGAGCGTTTTACATTTCCGATTTTTTAATTTAATTCATGGCGACTTTTCCGAAAAAAGGAGGGTGCAAATGTGAAGAAGATGCCATTATAACGAAGCAATTGATACAAATTTCAACAGGGCAGTAGATACCAGTTTCCGGCCGGTGGAAAATATCACCTTCCACCCATTAAAACTAATATTACGTTGGAATGACGTAAGTTGTTAAGATTTATTTTTAATTTTCTTTGGTTTTACTGATGCCTTATTTCAGCCGCATGTAACTGTGTCAGCTATTCAAATGTGTTAGTATAATTCTGAATAACGAATATAAAAAATTAAGATTGAAGAACCCTTATAGATTTTTTATTTGGTTTATTTCGCCATGCAATGTGACCATTAAAATGTGATAAGTATATGTATTAATATGCGTGTAACGGAAGTATTGTTTCTCTGGCGGCATGTTTAGCGCATGGAGGAAGGAAATATTACCTGCATGGTTTAGCGTAGTACTGTATGTCGTTAGGGGATTCTATGATAACCGTGAAGACGCAATTTGTTGATGGATTCTTATGTAACTCGACGAAAAAAAAACTGAAAGTAGAGAATAAAATATTTTGATATCTCACTTAATTCTCGAGATATTGTATCTCAAAATTGACGTGGTTAAGTTGAAATACGGCCTGGAACAGAAGAAAAATTTCTACATTACCAAATTTGATGATGATGTCGTATGTAACTCTAAGAGACAAATCGAAAACAAAGAATATATTTTCTTTCCATATCTCGCTTAGTTCTCGAGATATTGTATCTCAAAATTTAGGTGGTTTGGGTGAAATCTGGCCTGGACCAGAAAAAACAAATTACCAAAACCGCTATATGTACGCGGTGGAAATACACTATATGTGGTTTATTTTCTTCCTGGTGGTTGTTGTTAGGTTGAAATACGTCCTGGACCAGAGGAAACTTCACCAAAATCACAGTTATAATTGATTTTCAACATGCTATATCTCGAAAACCAAGAAAGATATCAAAAAATTTAACTTTATTTTCGATTTGTTTCGTCGAGTTCTACAAGAATTCATCATCAGATTGTGGCGCCACGGTAATGATAGAACTGCCTTTTGTTAGATTGAAATGCAACCTGGATTAGGATAGCAACAGAAACATTTTGTTATTGCGCAAGGCAATAGGAATTATATTATGTTTTATTTTTGTGTTTATTTAAGCGGTTGCTAAGAAATGATTTGCCAGAACACTGAATTTGTTATGATTTAATTTAGCATCCTTCGTTTTCACTGTGGTCATTATTTCAACTGTATGCAGGGACGTAGCTACTATGGGGCTAGGCGGTTAGGCGGTGCAGTGCACCGGGGCCCTCACGCTCAGGGGGCCCCCGAGCATACCTCAAGGGGCCCCTAAGCGCAGTTTAGAGGGCCCACGAGCCTTCACAGCAAACTGGCGACCTTTTTTTTTTTTTAGCTCTACCGTCGTCTAAGGGGCCCCTGAGTTCACAGGAACCCCTCACTAAGGGCCCTCGCTGTGCTGAGGGTGGGCCCAGCCACAGCTCAGGGGCCCCTAAAGAACAATTCAAGGGTCCCCATCCTCAGTTCAGGGGGCCCCTACCAGCACACAAAGCAAAAATAACGTCGCCCGTCTGGCCTGAGGGCCCAAAATAAACTTTTTGCACCGGGGCTCTTATTGACCTAGCTACGCCACTGACTGTATGTAACCTATATCATCCGTTAACACATCGATCTTCATCGCATTATTAGCGAAGATTGTGGTTAGACTGAAATGCGACCTGCATCAAGTAGACAACTGAAACGTTTCACTACATCACAATGGACGAGAAATTACAGCACATTGAGCTTTATTTCAAAACAATTCTGATTAGGTATGCAAGTAAACAGAAATTAATTGCCAGAATACTCCAAACCCGTCATTTTTGACGGGCTTTGTGGCTAGTAAATAATAAAAAAAAAAATTCGTATGAGTTTCTCTAGTCAGTTCCGCTGTAGACAACAATATAATTGTTTTTGCCTGTTTCATAGCCAAAGAAGAAATCTTGTTTCCTTTGTGCTTATCTATCCCTAAGCTTAACCATAATCCCATAAATCTAAAATTGTAATGCAATTGCCTTCTAGACATTTTACGACTTTATTAAATAAATTTAACATGTCGCGGCAAAAATAGAAATAAATTTCAATCATGTCATTTTTAGTGTTGTTGAGAATCCATAAATTTTGTAAAACCATTTGACATTTGTCTAAACTTACAAAATAACTCCTAATAGGTGACCAATTTTTTTATTTTACTAAGAGAGATTTGCCTCACTACAGAGGTTTTACTCCAACACAACAATAACATAACTCGGGTCACAGATCTTGACTTCATCTTCTGAAAATATTTCTCCAGATAATTCGATCTTGTATATCTTCCTCTTCTTCACCAAATCTTCTCTTTGCTATTTGTACACTTTGGAGCCAGGTAAATGTGGTCCGTTCTCTTTTCCTCCTCTGTTTAACTTCCCATTCCTGTACTAGTTTTTGTATCCTTCTTACGTGGCCATACCATTCCAGTCTTTTTTGATCTATAATTTCATACATATCTTCTTTCACTTCAATTAGCCTTATTATTTCGGTATTTCTTACTTTTTCTTTCCTTGATATTCTTGCTGATCTTCTCCATAAATCCATTTCTAATTTTTTCAACTTCTTAATATGTTTTTGGATGATTGTCCAGGTTTCTAATCCATATAAGACTGTACTTTCCAATAATGATTTAAATATAATTCTTTTTGTTCTATTCATAACATTCTTGCTCCATAGAAGTGAATTGAGCATCCCGATTACTTCCCGGCCATTAGTAATTCTTTTATTAATTTCCATATTCGTTTTTCCTTCTATTTCTAAAATTGAACCCAAATAGAAAAAGTTATTTACCTTTTCAATATTTAGTCCATCAATGTACAATTCATCCATATCATTAGTAATATATTCTGTCTTTTGATAGTTAATCTTCATACCCCAATTTTTTTTATTCTTTTGACAGTTGATTACATATGTAATTTGCATCCTCACCATTTTGTGCTATGACGACTTGATCTTCAGCAAATAGTAAATGATGTAGATATTTTACATTTATTATTTCCAAACCCATTGTATTAAACTTCTGAGACCACTTTCTCAAACTGACATCTTTATAAGTTTTAAATAGGGTGGTGGCATAGGGCACCCTTGCAGCAGACCTTTACTTCTTTTAAATTTTTGTGATAATTCAAAATAAGTTTTTTATTTGGCATGGATTTCTTACGTACATTTGTTATATGATTTTAATTAAGGAGTTATCTATATGTGACATACGTAATGCCTTCCATAACATATTTCTTGGGACAGTATCACACGCTTTTTCTAAATCTATGAAAATTAATCCTATCTTTTTTTATTATTTTTTCATTTTTCGTTGTATTTTCCAGAATCTGTCGTAATGTGAAAATGTGGTCTATACATGACCTACCTGCAGTAAATCCACATTGTTCTTTTCGAGTCTTATAACGAGTTTCTAATCTATTTCTTATTAGTTTGCCAAAAGTTTTCATCAATGAATTCACAACACAAATCCACGATAATTTGAACATACTTTGCGGTCTCCTTTTTTTTTTATCTGATTGTCTCTCTAACAGTGAGGTCTTTAGAGACGCGAAAGGATGGGGGGCAAAGAATGGGAAGGAACTCGGCCATGGTCTGTTGAAGTAAGCATCTCGGCATTTGCCTGGAGTGATTTGGGAAACCATGGAAAACCGTCTCCTTTCTTGAATATGGCAATAATATAACCTAATGTCATTTCCTTAGGTATTGGGTCTCCAAGTAATATTTTATTGATCAATTTTGATATAAGTTTTACAACTTTTTCACCACCATATTTCATAATTTCCATATTGATTCCGCTTGGCCCAGGAGATTTGCCATTTTTTCCTGTTCTTAATGCCTCAAGCAGTTCGTCTTCTGAAATTTGAATGTAATCATCTTCCTGCTCAGTGTCTTCTTGTAAGCAGGAGTAAGATGGCTGCCACGTGCGGTTGTGTGTCACGTTGCTCTTGCCAGTGATTGCATTTCGCGCGGGATAAATCCTTCCTTAAGTGACGAAACATGTTGTGATGGTGTAAATAGTGTGTGTCAGTGCATGTAAAACCTCTCGCAAATTACGGGATAAAAACATATGTTGTATGGGTGATTTTGTCAAATTGCTGAACCAAATTTGTGTCTTACTTATAGGAAGTAATGAATACTCCAGCAAATCCCAACTTCTGAAATTAATGCGAAGAGGCGTCCCACTGACCACAATCTTAAGCAATGCAAGTTTCTCTTTCTCACCTACCTGCACACGGGGCATCACCCATGCGAGTTTCCTTATGGTGAATTTACTCTTTTGAGGATTTGGATTAGCTCGTATATATTAATTTGTATCATCTCTAGCACGAATCAGTACTAGGGGAGCGTGCACAAACCACGTGGTCCGGTTGGGGGGAGGGGGGGGGTTGGGCAGAATGCTACGCTGCGCTACGTGGGGGGAGGGGGGGGGTCCCGAGCGAGGCTACGTGGCTTTTATCCATTTCAGCACTCACAACTGAAATAGGGTACAGCAGCGTTTCTTAACCTTTTCCAATCCAAGGACCAGTAAATTGTCAAAAATGATACTGGGAACCACTATGGGCCTAATTTTTTACTTATGTGTATATTATTAGCATTTGGGACATATTTTAGCCTACTATTATAGCGTAATATATCTAAAACATATTTTGAATCCCTACGGAAACACAGTTCTGAAACGAAGTGAACTATCAAAAGTTAATTACGCATTGACCCGACTCTTAATATTCAGTAACCAAACGAATAATAATGATACCGTAAGCTGGGTGCTACACTATATCACCCAGCTACATGCACAAACTAAAAGTAACGAGACCTGACATCTTTTATTACAGCTTCAGCACTCTTATGAACACTAACCCTAGCAAGTGCTGAAGTAACTCACACTTACTAGAAGACTTACTCAGAAAACGGTCATTTATTTAATCCTTAGACGAACGGCGCTCTTCTTGATTCTGACCGGAAATGAACAGACTATTCTAGGAACAATGCTGACTTATATCCTGGAAATGCCAGATATTTGCCTGGTCATTGTAATATTGGCTTTCAAAAAGGTGGGCTTATAGTTTATATTCGCTTATAGCCTTATAAAGTTCGAATACGGTATTTAAATTTATAATATTCTACCTGCGGACCACCTGAACCATCTTCACAGACCATAGGATGAGAAACACTGGAGTACAGATTAGACAACAACGTGTCGACATTATTTCCGTACATTAATTATTTCTGTATTTTAGATACACTATACACTAACATTGCCGTGCGAGTGGTGACTTTTCTGCTAAGGCGTATTAAGGGCGTGTTTGAATTAGCTGACATTTAGTAATTTTACGATAGCGTCAATAATTGTAAATTCAACAGGACGACACGTGCAGTTATTTGTTGTGATTATTGCCGTCTCCGCGCTGTGAGATCAATATTCTTTTGCCGAGCGCTCGTCAACAATTGATCTTAATATCGGTAATAACTTATACTGAGAAGCATTGCGCAGAGATTTTTAAATATTGATTGATTTAAATTGTATGTTCAATTCGCTGCCTTATGCGGGCCCTCTACGTTGCCGACTGATACGGTCGCCTCTCTGATTATAGCACTACACGGCCCTGTATAAATACGAGAAATGTATTCGTATATTTGCAATTTGCCTCAGTTTCCATTCCATGCACAGATCACAAATCTTTGGTGTCAGTGCAGTTCTGAAACAAATACTCTTTCTTTTCTATAAAATATATCACTTTATGTCATTCTTTTTGTACAAATTTTCCTATTCCAGTAACCCCACGAGCGGGGTATAGCAGACAGCTGTTGTCTTATTCTAAACTAGCGAGGGCGGCTTTAGCCGGAAGTGACACTTCTTAAATCCACGGGGTCAGTCTTGCCTCTGGAGGGATCCTCAAATGCGACATTCAACAGTACGCGGAAAGAAGGCATAAAGTACAGATCGGGAATTATTGGAGATGAGCCGAGGTAGAGGCGACGATCCCAACTAATTCGCTTTCAGTTGCGGGTGTCACACGGGATGTCTCTCTCGCCAGTGACAGTATTATTTTGATGTCTTGAAACAAAATTTTATCAGTGGCGTGTCACTACTCCGCTCGTGATCCGGCTAAACTTCATTGCATTTATAATTCTAGTGCACGTTGCAGTGTTATTTTAAGATAAAAGTGTGATAATGGTGTGAAATGGCGCTGTACAATAAACTGTACGAGGCGTATCGGAAATGTTTTTGCAGCGAATTTTCAAAAGCCAAAATACAAAGCGACGTCAATGAGCTATGGAAATCTTTTAAACAGGACAAAGACTCATTTCCTGGTAATGTACAGAGAATGGTGACAGAATTGCAGCAAAAGAAAACTAAGAAGGATGCAGCTCTCCTTAGTTACTTTTCGCGGCAGGTAAGTTTGTGCTATTTTTTGACGAATTACCAATGATGAATGAGATGATGAGGATGTTTTTTGGTAACAGATCTTTATTTAAATTTTTTTAATGCAAATTACCATGCATCGTTCAGCCACCCATTTAAACTGGATGTGATGTTTCTTCTGTCGTCAATCTCTTGATTTGTTAGACGCAATCCTCAATATTTTCCTATCTTGAGCTTTCCTCTTCATCTCAGGATACGACTTGCTGAAACTAAGTCATCAATTAAATGATTCGAAGTTATAATCCTTCTGTAACTATAGAGTTGTTTCCTTCCGAAACCCGCATTACTGAAAATGTGACCCGCCATCCCATCTTTTCTTTCCGTGAGACTTTTACACAAATATTTGTCCTCGCCCTGCATTTCCAAAACACGCATATTTCGTACTTTATCTGTCCATTTAATTTTTAGTATCCTTCTATACCTATAGCATCACATTTCAAATTTTCAATTTCATTTTCTCAAGTACTTACCGTATAAAGTACAAAATTTGCTACAATAAATTGTTCTCATTACAAATAGTTGTAAAAAGTTCTTTCTGAGTCTTAGATCAAAATTTGAATACTTTTCTTTTCGCTAGTACTATTCCGCTTTCATCATTCCTGCTTCACCCACGAGTTGTAATGCTACTTCCTAAGTAACAGAATTCAGTTACGTCTAATATTACATCTAAACCTGTTTTTTGCATTTAAATAGCTATGGTACCCAGCTTCGCCTAGAAATGGTGAACAGATAATTAATTATCTCTGCCTGATTTATTGTGTATTTATAATGTATAATTAAATAGCAAGATGATCTGGCGTTAGTCGGGATGAACTGAATTTCCAAATATTGCCTAATATTTTTTTATTCATTTTGCTCATTTGTTGACACAGCAGTAGTGTCATATCCCAATCGCTTTCTCAATCGATAACTCGTCAGTGGTTAATTATTAAAAAAAAAGTGTCAGCCTATTTCATTAAACGATTATAACGGTCGTTGAATTATTTTAGTCAGATAAAAATTAGTAAATTTGTGAAATACCAAATTATCGTATATAACAGCGGTAAAATATTCACCAAAATCAATATTTAAAAAACGAAAAAAAGTTGGCACGATCCTTAAACATCGAAATAAATACTGTTATTTCTTCCCCGTATATTTGGACGTTTTATTTTTTAAAAAGTATATTCAATGTTATTGTCTCGTTTCTTCGTAAAAACCTTCCCTGATGTACGGACCTATATGTACCATGTTTGATGTGATATGCGAGTTATGCTGTAATACACAGATGCATCAGACACTTCCGATACACCAGCATTGAAAAATATATTTAAAGGTCTACTGTTTTTGCTGTAATTTGTGCTACATTTAATTACTTTTGTCTTGCTTTGGTCTATATATGGTCCAAAATCTTCCTTAAGTATTTTTTTCGGGCCATTCAGAAACTTCTCTATGTTCTCTGCCTTTACTGATAACAGGACAATGTCATCAGAAAAGGGGCCATCCACAAATTACGTCACACGAATTTCATGATTTTTGGATACCTCCCTTTCCCCATGTCACATTTGTGGGACCCCCCCCCCTCCCATGGTGTGACGTCACATATTTTGCACTTTTAAATTTATAAATTAAAACAGCACTTGCAAAATGATTTATGTATTTCTAATACTAAAACCCATTAAAGAAATTAAGTATTTAACATTTAGCGATAATCAAAATGTACCTCCACCTAGTGGAGCTGTACCAAATTCAGTGTTTGTGTTTGAAGATGTTTCGTGTGAGAAGCAGAAGAACATACGAGATTAATTTTGTTTGGGGAGACATAGGTTAGTAGATTCTTTCTACTTGTATCAGACATACAGCCATATACCGAAACAGCAGGTTAGAAACAATGCCAACTTGATTGTACTCTTTAAACATTATGATATGAATCTCAAACACATTTACAACGACCACGTGAACACAGATATGCCGTTTAACTAGTTTAAAAACTTATGTAGATACTGCTGGAATTCGCGTAAACACGGATTTTTGGTTATTGACAAAGACTGTGACATGTATCATGGGTGGTACGGCGACGGATTTGATTCATTTTTGAATAAATAGCTCGGCACTCTAAGTAATGGCTTCATTACAAGAATGGACAAGTGTGGTAGAACATCGGTGGTACAGAGCAGGAGAGTGTCAGTGTACCAACCTCAACACATACTTCTTACAAAAGAAGGAAGTTTGGACTGTCAGGATATAATACTCAAACATGATGTTGGCCCCATCGATGATGATGTTGTAACCAAACGGTACATTGACAATACGACTGAGTTCATGAGGGAATTACAAAACCAACTGAATTTATCAAGATCATTACTATTACGACAGCGAGTGCGTATAAAAATTTTCCATTCGTGCTAGATACAGCTTTAAATTATTAAGAAATCCCTGTTAATTGTAAAATCACCTCAGTAAACGTACCGAAGCATGTTGACGTAAGAGTGAACTGGCTGAAAATTGACCATTATACTCCATTCAATATAAAACGAGGTGGTAAACTTTGTTTTAACTCAACATTTGTAGATGGTAATCTTCCACAATCCATTACTGTGAATGTAACTGTGAGATATAAAATAGAACAGTGAGCACCCCCAAGCCTCATTCGGTGTTTAAATATGGATGCGGCAACAACTAAACGTGGCATCATGAAGGGCCGAAATACAATGCGACGCAAGTTACTTGAACTGAAGACAGGCAAGATTGACTCTGAATAATTTTTCAAGGATTTTTTAAGGCCTCTGACGGAGACAATGGAAGATGTTTTCTTACCTCCGCGACATCAGCAGCAGCAGTCTTCAGGTTCGATGAAGGAGTTCGTGAATTCGCTCAATCAAAGTGAAACAGATTATGATCCAGGGTATGGTACCCGAAAGAAGAATGATTCACTAATAATTGGAAACTCGTCAGTGACTATTGATAAAGACGTTATTGTAATAGGCGATATTTAATATGAAAGAACAGAAGGGTTAATGGGTCTTTTATTTTTAAAAACCCGAAAAAATATGCCAGCAAGGACTTGAAAAGCTATTTCGAATCATTAAACACCACAAGTTCCGACAAAGTGAAATTTAACCCATCTGGCAAAGTTTTGAAAAATTCATCCAGTAAGTATAAAAACATAATCTCCAAACTTGACCGTCAGTCGGGTTCTGGTCTTCTCCCCATGAAGGAATATGTGTATTGGGACGATCCAAACGAGCTCGTTGAAAGATTGAAACTACTTACCGCATCAAAATCAGCTGGACATATAGCACACTCCAACGAAATTTTATTGGTGGTTGAAGAACTTCGGGAGAGAGACATACGCATGGATCAAATTGTAACGTCACTCCAAACGGTTAGCGCGATTTCCGGTAGCTATATATAGGCGATAGCGATCCCAGCCTTAACAGTCCTCTGAAGAAGGCCGCAAAAAGATGGCCGAAACGTTAGGTTTTCATAAATTGACGCGGTTCAACCCAGACAACCTAGATATCATCGACAACGACCGCGGTAGTCTGCGCACCCTTATCGTACCTTGTTCTCCAATGTGGTCATCAGCTTAGGGTGGGTAGAACAGTCTGGGGCTTTGTGGTCTGGACATGGTGGCGGGTCTGCTAAAGCGACGTGTTTATCCTGAGGAATCGTAAGGTCTACCTCAAATATGAACCCACTAGGTGAGTCAGCTGCAACGCTCAAGAAATCTATGCTAGCAATCTCTTTAGCCGGTAGCCATTGAAACCCACCATAGGGCAGATACTACGACATTGCCTAACCATAAAGATTGTTTACGTGGAAGTACATTATAAAATCTTCAGGCGCCTCGCGTTTGTACTCCGCCATGAACCGGTTATTTGCCTTGGCATACCTGTGGACGCGAAAAGGAGCAGCATGTTAATTTCCACCAGAAGGTACAGTTCGACATGCGTGCTCCTTAACATAGGGTGCCACGAAAGGCCTGGGGATGTGAAATAGTGGGCGGGCTCCGGGGGGTACTTCCCCAAACTCCTAAATTTCACATACAGATCTGCCAGTAACCGCACATCTATGTCCATTTACAGACTTGCATATTCGCCAAAGACTTGATCTGGAACGTCTGCCACTCTTGTGTTGTGTGTTCGTAATCTTCATCAGAAATTTCTAACTCTGACAACGAACTGTAGAATTTTGATTTTGGAGGAAGCTTGGCCTCGGTGAGCTACTCCCACGAATCCATATACTCGTAGCAGTAGACGCCCTTACATTTAACTAACTGGAACTTCTCGGGGTCACTGAAATGAACACTGGTAATGCGCACGTCACCGTGCTCAAGGGTTCCAACCAGTTTATCTAACGGGGCCTGAATGAACCGGTATGAATCCAGAAACCTTAACGTGACTGAAGTATATTCGATATTTTTTGAGAAAGAATTATAACGTTCTGTACTATGGGAAGAGATCCATCCCTTCTTAATCGAGTTTTGATAAAGCCATGACAATAAAATGAACGTCATACCCAGAAAGATTATGAAATAAAACGGGAATTTACCTTTTATTCTTATACTGCAAATTGCAGTCATTATGTGCAGCCCCCCTAAATTTACACGTGATATGACAATGATCGCGGACCTTGAAATTCCCCGGTTCAATGTCTTTCTCACAGTTATGGCATATCATAGCATCAGCAAAATCTGCTTCTTGCTCATCTGTCATTATAAGAGGAATGCACCTCTTGTAAATTTTATCATCTTTCTTGGCAAGTTTGACGAGTTCAGAAACAAATCATTTTTCGGGATTTTTTACCGTGAGGGAGTTGAAACGCGACAAACTAGGTACACTTGTAAAACGACCGGGTATGCGTCAGCAAAAGGGGTATGTTTCTGGACGTCGGTAGAGTGAGAGGCATTGGGTGGAGTACTGCACGAATCATAAGGTTGCAATAAACCTTCAAAGTCCGAGTAAACGACGACGGGTACACGCTGTTGGTGCACAAAATCCTTAAACTTTAAGGTTTTATTGTCGTTGTTGGGTAAATCCACTCTAACAGGGTCAACCCTTGCACAGTCAATCTTAGACGGTCCAGCATATCTTTGCCTCCGAAATATTGCAGACATCTATCGCAAATAAATATAGCATCCTGATGTAAACTTAAAGAAGAACTAACTAACGCAGACAGGTTGTGAATCCAACAATAATGGAATTTTTCCCACTACCGTCGGTAATCATCAACATGTTTATGTGGTGAACGCGTTTATCTGCGGTGTGATTGAGAGCCCCGGATACTACATGTCTACAATTAACTACATCCAGATCGAAAACATTCACAGAAGTCTGGATTTTGCCTCTCGAATTTAGAAATGTCTGAGAGGTTTTCCAGAAACTCAATGCCTGAAAAATCGAGGGGGTTGAGTGAACGTCCTTTCTTGTAGGTGCTAAACTTTTCACCATGTTTTTTAAGCACCTTTACGTGATATGCAAGAATTGTTCATAAAAAGCACAACTCGTCATTCTAGTTTTCAACATTGATGATAGCCTTCTTCCTACAGATATCAAGTGGCAGAGCAACATAGGAAGCCCCTGATAGAAAGGTTGAACATTAGAAATGCTAATGTCAAGGGATACTATTCTATCGAGAGTTTTGCCACTTATCCTTTCTTGATACTCACACAATTTTACTCTGAGCTCCAACTTCACATATTTTTCTTACCAATCCGACAGGAAAGTGCTGGTTGTGACCTCACGAATTTTCTTTAAGAAGCACATATGGGCGGTTTCTAAAAGCATTTACTTTTGAATTTTGTATGTGTTAACCAGTTCAAGCTATACCTTTATAGATGGGGAGGACCGATTATCCACAATTTCGCGACGTTTACTGGCAACGAGTTTAAAACAAGCATCAATGAAATTTTAAGAATTCGGAAATTTCCCGGAATAAATTCTATTTTTAAATGCACTATGCCTGTCTTCAAGGAATAAGGTTGCTGCTGCCGATTCACCCAACGGTGCTGCAGAATCATGACTGCATAATGCCGTGGAGGCTGATTGGATTGCCCCTGCCTCGACGAACTGTCCGTTTGGCCCGGGTGATGGGCCGGCTAACTGCCGGCTGGAGGATCTGAAAAAGAAAGGAAATTGTGTTATTATCTTAAAAAATATTTTCGTATCAATATATACTACTGTATAAGAAAAATTACAATGCACTTACTATGCGGTATATTCTATTGCAAAGGTTGCTTCACTGTCATGCTGGATGTAGGAAGACTCTGCGACTTCAGTATACCCACGGAAGGTTCAATAGTCCATTGTGAGCAACCACTAGTACTATTAAATCTTTTTGGGTTTGATAATTCTTGAGAAATACCATTGCGCTTCTCTGGGCTTGAAACGCTGCCCGATGGTTCGTCTAAAAGAAAACAAAAAAAGTATTAGCAATAATTATAAAGACAGACAAAAATAATTATCTATACAATTATCTAACAATTACTTACTGAAATAAAAAGGTCGCTAAATGAGATGTTTAGTTCATTACCTGCGTAAAAAAATAAATTAATAATATATGTTTCTACTTCAGCAGTATGTAGTTTCATACACCAATTACATTAAAAAATTATCATTCCCAAAATCATCCTGGCTCGTAACCGGAATTTCAACAAAATCTGAAGGAGAAAAAAAAACTTAGGAACAGTTCATGAGGAAAAAAACAAAATCATGTATGACTAAAAAGATATTTATCACAAGATAAATTATTACGTTCCTCCCATAACTGCTGTTGATCTGTAATTTAAAATAGAGATTTTATAGTTTTACTATTACAACATATTACTTAGAACTAAGTACGCTACGTATATTTCAGTACTTACCCCTATCGCTAAATACAATCATCCTTCCAAGATCTTAGGACGACATAGTGTAACGATCTGTTCTCTATAAAGGCTCAAACACGAATGCACAAACCTGGTGAGGATCTCCGGCTTTTTATACAGGTCGCTAATGAGAAATGAGGGTTTCCAAAGTATGCTGCACCTGTGACCTTAATAGCACCGGCATTAATCTCCAAAAAAAACCAAGGGATCAGAGACGATAGGGTTAGGGTTATATTTTTTCCGCTTTCCAGACATTTAGTCTTCCAAAGAAATGGACGATGTACCTTGTGTAAATTATGAAGCTACGATTTTTTGGGATAAGTTAAAAAATTATGTCCCTCCTCCAACACGGTACAATCCAAAAATACCGAGAAAGGTTGAAAAAATGGGGCCTCTAAGATAAATGTGTTTCGTCCATTAACACACAACAAAGCCGAAAGAGAATTCAAAGAGAGTTAAAGCACCTGTGGCGAATGATTTAATTCCGGTCCCAAGCCGTGCGGTTCCGAGGCCAAGTGTTCATCTTAAAAGGGTGCCTTTTTTCCCTTGCGTCTAGCCATCGCGGTACGCAGAGCAGCCCGGCTCATTATTATCCAGGACCAACCGGCTCCGGCCGGTGCAATCCGCAGCTACTAGGCGGAGTTAAATCCTAATTAACGCTGAAATTCGTATCTTTTAAACCACTGCTCCGAATTAATTGCATTCAACGCCATTTTCATAGCAGAAAATTTACTTCTCATGTAAATGGTCACATCACTAGTACAAATTTAAATAAATTGTCTTAGTTGTTATAAAATGTAGAATCCCGGACCACAGACTGAAAGGTAAAAACGAATAATACACCGCATTTCGAGCGTTTGTGGAATCAATCAATTGAATTTTAGCGAGTAAATAATATTTTAGGACCATATAATTGAGGTTTTATACCCCGGACGCGTAGGGTGGTTTGAGGAAATAAATATGACGCCATTTAGACGATTTATGATCTGGGCTCACATCCCCGTCCTTAAGAAGGCACAGACCCTCATTAGCATATAATTTATGACCCCATTATGACGATTTTCGACCCATAAGTTACGTTAAGAAGTGGCGCGTGGCCTCATTTGCACATGATTAATGAATGGCCTTTTCACACCTTTTTGACAGCATGATGATTTACGAATTGCTCACTCCCGCGTGTCGACACTACTTAACCAGAATCATAAAACCAGGGAAAGATAATATAAAAATAAACAAAATATGTAGCACAAATAATGCTGCAATCGTAGAAACTGCATCTCAACATGACGTAAAAAAAAATTATGCAAATAAAGAACTAAACGAAAATCTGAAGTGTGAAATGCCGCGGAAAAGGAAACCATTGTTGATTCTGTACGACGTACCCAAGTAACTTCAGCCTTGTCAAATCCCAGAAAAGAAAATGAGCAAAATTTTGAAGGAAAAATAGTAAGACAACAATTTCTTGAGGGATTCAAGTCAAAATTTCGAACAGGCCCCAGATACAAAAGCACAGTCCTTCAAGTTGCTGAAGTAAGTGCTGAAATAAGGATGCAAATACTGCAGCAAAGAAAAATATACGTAGAATTCAGTGCCATCTTTGAAAAAGATTACACGGTAGTACCAAAATGTATGCATTGCTATAATTATGGTAATATTAGCAAACAATGTACCCAAACGTCGGCCGCTTGCAAACATTGTGGAGAAACTAGTAACAAGAAAGAAGGCTGAAGTAAGTCCTTACAGTCAGCTGTTTGTATCCCATGCAGGAAACGGGGAAATTCGTGCAACAATTCTGGCAAAGATTGCCGGACATACCAACTGTTTCTTCAAAGATTGATGAACAGAACAGATTATGGACAGTAGAAGAAACTCCAAGGGAATGGATAAACCATACAAAGATCAATTATTGAACATCATTATCAACCTAATAGAAGAAACAGTAAGGAAAAGAAAGAGGAATAAAACATGAAACACGCCATGAAGGAAGAGGCAGAACGCAGAGAGGGCTGCAAGATACAGGGAGAAAATATTGTATGAAGGGAAAGGAACAGCGGACAGCGTAGGCACGCAGAAAGATGAACCTATCCTCCAATACTCAGAGATTACTTCCTCCATTTGTTATATTTATCCCAGACCTCAATCAAAACGAGGTGGACTAAGATGGGTAGGACCAGTTCCAATGGCATCCAACTACTGTAAAATTAGTGGCGGCTCCGATAACCGAGCGAACGAAAAACCAAAATACGCTTTTATAGATCCAGACCACATCTACAAAAGTTTGAAAACAATCTTCAGCTCGCTAGACTAGAGGAAACAAAAAATCTCACTCTATCGTTACGCCATCTAACCAGAATAGCACTTGTTACATATGTTAACAAACTGTTAGGCCACAAAATGATTGAATTCAAACTGAGGGAATTTAAGGACAACCTTGTTTCCTTCGCACTGGCTATGGCCCACATAAAAGGAAGAAATGAAGAGATGAAGAAAGAAATAAGGACACTCAGAGAGGAGAACGAAGAACTGAACGTACAGAAAAAAACTGTCAGCATCTAGTTATACAGTTGTGACAAAATCGGGGATGGTACCTACATTAAAATCAAAAATAGAAAAAGCAGCTACTAGTGCAGACGTTTTCATAACTTCGAAGAATGGAGAAACTTTAAAACAGGTTGCTGATAAACTAACCAGGATCATAAAACTAGGGAAATATAAAATAAAAATTAACATAATTTGTAGCACAAATAATGCTATAATTGAAAAAAAGCATCTCAAGATGATGTAAGAAAAATCATGGAAAATAAAGAACTAAACGAAAATCTTAAGTGTGAAATGCCGCGGAAAAGGAAACCTCTGTTGATTCTGTACGACGTTTATACGTCACTTGAACCTGTCAAATCCAAAAAAAAGTATATGAGCTCAATTTCGAAGGATAAATAGAAAGAAAACAATTCCTTGATTGATTAAAGTCAAAATTTAGAATAGGCCCGAGAGATAAAAGCACTGTCCATCAAGTTGTTGAAGGAAGTGCTAAAATAAGGAAGGAAATAATGTATCAAAGAAAAATACATGTATAATTTAGTGCCATATCTGCAAAAGATTACACTGTAATACCAAAATGTATATATTGTTATGATTATGGCCACATTAGCAAACATTGTACCCTAACGTAGGTTGCTTGCAAACATTGTGATGAAACCAGCCACAAGAAAGAAGGCTGTAACAAGTCCTCACAGTCAGTTGTTTGTATCCCATGCAGGAAACGGGGAAAATCGTGCAAAAATCTGGCAAAGAATGTCCGACATACCAGCCGTTTCTTCAAAGATTGATAAATTGAACAGATTATGAACATTAGAAGAAACTCCAAAGGGCTGGATGAACCATACAAAGAACAATAATTGAGCATCATTACCAACCTGATAGAAGAAAACAGTAAGGAAAAGTAAGAGGACTCGTAAAACAAGAAACACGCCATCAAGGAAGAGGCGAAATGCAGAGAGAGCAGCAACATACAGAGAGAAAATATTGTTAAAAGGGAAAGGAACAGCAAATAGCATAGGCACGCAGACAGATGAAACTATCCTCCACTACTCAGAGATTACTTCTGTCATCTATATTACTTCCTCTAGGCCTCAATCAAAACGAGTTGGACTTGGATGGGCAGGACCGGTTCAAATGGCATCCAGCTAATGCAAAATTAGCGGCGGCTCCGAAAACCGAGCGAAAGAAAAACCAAAATACGCTGTTATAGCTCCAGACCATATCTACAAAAGTTTGAAAGCAATCTTCAGCTCGCTAGACTAGAGGAAACACAAATCTCACT
>CM061920.1:273622260-273831568 GCA_031002005.1 Vandiemenella viatica
AAAGTACATGTGTAAAAAAAACAATGTTACAAAAAACTAATTAATCCATTACTGGTTAGATTGAATCAAAAATTACGAAAATGAATATTATACAAAAGTCTTGTATAGAAAAGTACAAATGCCATTCTGATAGGAAGTAGTTACAAAGAAAAGATTTGTGTAAGAAAATTACAAACGCCATTCTGATAGCAAGTAGTTACATAGAAAGTTAGTAAACTTTTAACATCATTGGCTTTTAAGATCATCAAAATTTAAAGCAAGAAGTGCTTTCAAAATAATAAAATAGTAATTATAAAAACAGCCATAATGTTACTTAGCATTAGGCAACATTATAAAATTTACAATAAGTACAATGTTCATGTCTGCAATATAGAAGGAACGTAGTTTCACTCATCAGTATACTGATGCACAAAATTCTACAAAAATATCTCCCATATAGTATCACAATGCTAGTTGTGGTCACCAATACACTGGTGTGAAAATTTATTCAAATTTACAATTGTTATAATGTCATAAATAATGCGAAAATCAAGTGGGTCCTAATCATGTATATGTATAATAATAGGGTATTTGTCCCCTGGACCAAATATTTAATAATGTTGTAAAGAAAAATTATATACACCTATCGATTATACATCATCAATGTCACTTCAAATGGTATAATCTATTATGTATACAAAAAAATTACTCTCCTAAAACTGGTATCATTATAGTATGCATAACATGCATCAAGGCACAAAGAAAATAATCAACCATGGTTGGAAAAATAAGACAAAGCAAAATTTAAATATTACATAAAGTATTGAAATGTTACTTTTAATACAATTCATTCAACGTAGCTATCAATTCAATCTTCAACTGCAAAAATGTTACATCATATTAGTTTCAATTTCATATCTAAGAGAATTTATCACCTGACATAAAGTCAATAGTTTCCACTTGTATCTCCATAGTTTATGCTGAATAACAGTGTTTCCTATATATACTAACTTATACTTATGCTTATCTTTAATATGTTCATACCTAGGCTACGAGCTGTAACAACAGTGTCATTGAAAAGTTCTACCTGGACCTTTGCTATGCCTGTGTGAACCAAATCCTGAACTTTTTCAGTGTCATTTAAAGGCAATGCCTGGATCATGGCCTCATTCACAGGAACAGAGTCCTGACTGCCCTGCTGTACCATCTCAATATGATATTTTACTTCCTACTTCATAGCAACACCTTATTTCTTCTCAGTACATTATATTTATTCTATTTCTCCTCAACACATCATTTTTATTTTATTTCTTCAATACACTACATTTATTCTATCTTTATTCTAACAGATTATTATTATTTTATGTCTTCAATACATTACATTTAATGTCAGCCTCAGAATTCAACACCATGAAGTTCTAGTGACTTGCCTGCAGCTCAAACGCCTCATCAGAACCAGAGAGTAGAACAGTCATTAATGTGAGCGGTGAGGAATTTGACACTGACACCTTAGTGGTGCTATCCAAAGGGCTAAATTCTGTCCCAGTATGAAAGTCCATACCTTATATGGAAATTCTTACTGGTATCCAGCAGGCCATTTACAGTTTACCTTCAGGGGCTGCAGAAGAAATGAGTTTGAAACGTACCGGATTTTATACAAAGCTAAGCCATCACAATCCAACACATCAGCCGCTGAACGAAGAGCATTCCAGGCACTGTGAGACAATAATGACATAATTATCTTACCTGCCAACAAGGAGATCGCTTCTCTAGTCCTATCTATGGTGGATTATTGGTGAAAAATGGAAATATCCTAATGGATGAATCCTACTGCAAGGTTCTACGAGACCCAATCAATGCTGTGGCGAGAAAAATGACAATTCTGGTCTGCCAGAGGATACAGTGAAACCGTACAACCCCGTGTGGCTGTTACACCTAGCCTCTGCAGATTGCCTAAGATTCATAAAGAAGGTACCCCATTGTGGCCAGTAGTAAGTGCCATTGGCTCAGCTACTTACTATCTAACCTGATACTTAACTCGGCTGCTGACCCCACTTGTGGGTAGATGTCCTCACCACGTGACAAACGTCGCGAGGTCTATTCACATTATCAAGGAACTCTGCCTGGATCAGCAAGATTTACTGGTGAGCTTTGATGTGGTGTCTCTTATTACCAGGGTCCCTCTGACAGATATGCTGGCTCTATTAGAACAGCATTTTAAGCCTGGGTTAGTTGAGTTACTCCAGCATACAATCCAATCATTGTACTTCCTACATGATGGAGAATACTATGAACAGGTAGATGGAGTGGCCATGGGAACCCCTTTGTTGCCAACAATCTCAAATTTCTTCATGGACTACTTTGAAGATAAAGCTTTAGCAAGTTCTCTCATGAAGCTCAACACGTTTTACCATTGTGTGGACAACACCTTTGTTGTTTTGGCCACATGGTAGGGATAGCCTGCAAGGTTTTCACCACCAAGCACAACACAAGACAGTGCTCAACATGCTAGTGCACAGGGCGCAAGTGATATGTGATGCTGACGGCCTACTGGGTGAATTCAATCATCTGTGTTAGACCTTCAGACACAATGGATACTCAGAACATCAGATAAGATTGACATTCCAGGAACCAAGATGCAGGCTTAATAACACCACGAATGAACCACAGGATCGCCTAGCCTTCTTGCCATACTCTGGTGCTATAATGTCGAGTATTGGTAGAGTTCTGGCAAGAAATGGGATTAAGACCATTTCCTGCCCCCACAAAAACTGAAGAACATCTTGTGCTCCCCCAAGGATGATTTCTCTCCCCAAATGCCAGGTGTATTTAGCATTCCTTGTGAATGCAGAAAAAGATACATAGGCAAGATGTTATGGTACATAAACCAGTGATGTCTGGAACACATCCAAAACGTAGTCTTATTTATTTATTTATTTATCAATGTTGTTCCATGGATCCCTGCTGGGATGTACTCTGATGTGATACATATACACATAATATGAGTCATATCATAGTAAATATATATATACATATTTTACAAATACAAGAAATAATAATAAACATACATTTTTGCAACTGAGTTTTGCAAACGTCATAATGAGTACAATTAATTATTTTCTTCAAATTCTTGAATGGAGTAGAAGGAGTTGCCAATAAGATAATCTCTAAGTTTTTGTTTGAATACATCTGAAAGATGTTTTATACGATTAGGTAGTTTATTAAACAGATGTATCCCAGAATAATTAACTCCTCTTTGTACTAATGACAGAGATGTTTGTGTTTTATGCAAGTTATTTCTGTTTCTTGTATTGAAACTGTGTACCTGTGAATTAGGTGTAAACAGGTTAAAATTTTCTACGACAAAGCTCATGAGAGAATATATATACTGAGAATACATTGTAAGAATATTGAGTTTCTTAAAGAGTTGTCTGCAAGAAGTTCTTGGTTTTACCCTACACAGAAACCTAATAGCTCTTTTCTGTGCTATGAAAACTTTTTTACTTTGTGAAGAGTTTCCCCAAAAAATTATGCCATATGACATTACTGAATGAAAATATGAGGAGTACACCTGTTTCATTAATTCTAGATCTGCTGTTAGAGAAAGTGTTCGTATTGTGAAGGTGGCACTACTTAACTTTGTCAGTAGTGTAGTGATATGATCATGCCAACAGAGTTTCTGATCTATTTTAATACCAAGAAATTTTATACTCTCTGTTTCTAAGATTGTGTTGTTTTTATAGTTTATACATATCTGGCTGTGCATAGTTTTTTGTTTTAAACCTAATATAATGTGTTTTTTCAAAATTTAATTTTAATGAATTTGCCTTAAACCAATTTGCTACTACTCTAAGTACTTCATTTATATTAAATTCTATAGTACTGTTTGGTGTTTTACGCACTGTCAGGTTAGTGTCATGTGCAAATAAAACACTCTTAACTTTGTCGGATAAATTTCCAGGAAGGTCATTGATGTATAACAGAAAGAGGAGGGGACCTAAGACAGAGCCTTGTGGAATTCCATGTTTTATTTTCTGCCAGTCTGATGAAGCATCTTTACTTATTTTAGAATCAAAAATTGAAACTTTTTGCATTCGGCTTTCAATGTATGATTTAAACCATTTACCTGCGGTCCCAAAAATACCATAGTATTCCATTTTTTTCAAAAGTAATTCATGATTTACACAGTCAAATGCTTTTGCAAGATCACAAAATATTCTTACAGGATTCATTTTATTATTCAGTTCCTCAAATGTGTTATTTAAAAATGAATATATAGCCATTTCTGTAGTGATTTACAGTTTTTCCTGTTTCAGTCTTTATTATATTCCATATTGTTCTCATTTTATTGTCTGAATTTTCAATTTTCGCCGATATGTACCTGTTCTTGGCCTTCCTTATTACATTTCTTAGTATTTTAGAATAAAGTTTATAGTGAACTTTCAGCGCATAGTTATCTGATTCTCTCATTTTTAAATAAAGGTCCCTCTTTGTTTTACTAGAGATTCTAATACCCTTTGTTATCCATCCCATGCCCAGTTCATTGTTTGGAATGTTGAGAATTTTCATTTTTTTGAAACTACCTCCAAAAAGTGTTAGAAATATATTCAGAAAGGAATCAAATTTCGCATTAACACCGTGCGCATTATATACTTCTAACCAGTTTTCATTGTTTAAGGTATCTATGAAGTGTTTTATATTATTTTCACTAATAGTTCTTCTATAAACCCAGCTTTTCTTTATCTGTTTAACAGTGTTCCTGGACTCGATACATAATAGCTGGGCATCATGATCTGAGATACCATTTATTACTGGAAGTATGCTGCAATTACTGCACTGAGAAATATCCATAAAAAAATTATCAATTGCAATCCTGCTATTATTTTGTATTCTCGTAGGAAAATTTACTAGTGCTGTTAAGTTAAAAGACAACATCAAGGCTTCCATATCTAATCTATCATTGCTGTGATTCAGAAAGTCAACATTGAAATCTCCACATAATACTATTTGTTTGCTATTTGTAAAACTTAGTAGCAAAGACTTTAAATGAGATAAAAACAGTCTGAAATTACCTGAGGGGGCCCTGTAAATTGCTATCAATATCAGCTCTTCCTTATCATATTCTAGTTTAGTAACACAACATTCAAAGTGTTGTTCTATACAATACTCTGGGCAGAGAGAGAAATCTGCGGTGGCAGAAAACAGCTTTGAACAAGAACACGGCTTTGACATTCAAACACCTAGGATATTGGCAGATACCAAAAACTTCTGGGACAGTATTCTGACCTAAGCAGTTGAAATTTACATCATGCACAATCTTGTCACAGGGACTCCAGTAACGAAGCTTCAATGCCAATTATTGATGCAGGTACATCACCAGCGTGGTGAGAAATGCGCGGCATGGTGGTAGCAACCCAACTGAGTCTGCACCTGGCACCTACTGGCACTATCCCCACTCCACCGCCCAGGCATTGACTGAGTCAGCCAATCAGCTGCACATGCACATCTACTTCGCGCACATTCGGCCACCTCTGTGACCATAATGATCCCACCTTCCGCTGCATCTGGCAGTTCAACAGAAAATGGCGACAGAGAATCTGATCACTGAAATATCATGTGAAAACACCAGTGCTCACTCAGCTGGTCACCCTGAAAAGACCATATTAATTAAAATCAAGTTTTTACTTTTGTATTGTTTCAGACAAACAAATTTAGTTATTTTATTTCTATTCCATTTATAATTAATTGATTGCATGGCCTTGATGATATAACAAACAGGGTATTACCTCAATTAGGGATGACAGCACCCAATCATCTGATGCATGACCTATTTAATCAAGAGTTGGAAAAGCATTGCGTGAATCAGTTCTAACAAATGTTCCACTGTTGAATCGGCAGCAAAAGTATATGTACGACACTGTCATGAACTTGTGAATTATGGAATTAGAGGGTATTCTTCTTAGACTCTCCTAGTGAAACTGGAAAATTCGTTGGTCTTGTTGGTGTTGGCAGCGATTCACTTGCACTTGCTTCATCAGGAATCACAGCTGCATTGTTGGAAGGTGGTCAAACAGCTCATTCACCATTCAATTTGCCGCTGAATGTGTATATCAAAGAAACTCCAAAATGCCAACTTTTGAAGAGCTGTTCGATGGCCAAAATTTTTTGCAGCAATGCAAATTGATCATCTGGGATGAATGTACGATGGCACATAAAAAGTCTTTGGAGGCATTAGACTAAATGGTGCAAGATCTATAAAGCAATCAAAACTGGTTTAGAGTTGTGATGATCGAATTCGAATGTAAATAAAACAGCTTGAGATTCATTGAAGTTTCAAATTTAATGGAAATCATTTGGTTAAAATGAAATTCTGGCTTAATTCAATTGTGACTTAAATTCTGTAACAAGACTGCATGGTTTCAAGTAGATCATATTCCAAGCACTTAACACATTTCAGCAGTGTACTGCCACTAGGATTTATCTCAATTGTGAAATTTCTCATTGGCGTACGTCTGAATGTATTCCTCAAATTGAATATCCATGGTCACAATTATTAATAAATACAATGATTACTCAGAAATGAATTTGTTTCTCATTTTCACTTTGTTTACATATTCTCAATAGCTTTCCATGTATTCCCAAAATGATCATAAACAGTTTTATTGAAATTCGGTCAAGACAACATCTATTCAGGTTACCTTAGTAAAAAAAATATTAATACAATTCACACATCATATTAGTTTCTTTGCCTCACTGGTGTTGTGTTGAATGTGGCATAATTGGTTTAAGAGGCAGGTCCATACTTAAAGACCCTGTGGGAATGAAATTGCTGGTAATATCCAAAATTTATTTGATAGTTTATCTGTAAATTAACAGAACAAATCTCAAATTCTGTGTGAACAAAGTGTGGGTGTAGCTAGTATGTATATAAACAAATGGAACATGAAACTAACACTACATGTTATGGAATGAAAGAAGTGTGCTGTGAGTCATTGGTAGTTAGCTTTGTTTATACCATTCCTTATTGTTTACCATTCCCCTTCTGTTTCTTTGCCTCTATTTACACAATTTATGGCATCAGTTAGTCCTGATATAATGTCTTAATAACATCTTCAAGCATTAGATATTTTATATATGAAGGCTTCCTCTAATTTATAACTGGCTTCTTCCTTTGTTTTGCGAAGATCTTAATCTCTGATTTCATGATAAGTTTTTGTGAATATATACTGGATCACTGGACACACACGTATCCATAATGAGAAGAGAAGTTTTCTGTTTTTGATGTTTTATTTGCATAAATTACCAAGCGAAATTACACTTCTTAAATGGCAAAAGTGGATGGGTGGAGGAATTTGAAACTCAAAGTATATTATAGATGATGATAAAGCATATAATACAAAAGGAAATTGCCACAAAAGCATCCACTCCATCACAATTAAATTCAATTCAATAAGTTATCTTTAAACCTTTGGCATTCCAGATGTGTTTATAAATATCTTTCTTCATCGAAAGAGTGTAGGGTGATAGTTGCAAATTTTCTTAGTTGTTTCTTATATTAATGAGTTGCTCAAAAGTTCCTACTTCATTTGGAATTAGCATATTTGCAACTAAAGCATTTAAATCCCTGTCGATGATTGTGTATTATTATTATTGTTATTCATATGAAAGAAGTAAGTGACTGGGCTCACACAAGCCTTGCGTTCAACGCAGCAACTCATATTGTCTGCGTTTGTGTATTGTTTTGTGTTGCTGCTGCCCTCCTCCCTTCAGCTTTGGTGAGTGTTGGGTATATTTTATCTGTCCTTTCCATATAAATATTGCCTCATGGCAGTTCTATCCTTCAATTGTTACGAATAGTATTATTATTCATTTGTCCAAAAGTTTCTGAATGATCATTTTCATCTTTTCTACTTTTTTGATGCATAAACTGAGAAAACTGTAAAATAAGATACTTAAATATTGCTAATATATTCTTCCACTTATGTAGCTTGAGTTGCTCAATCAATACCAATCCTAAAGTACATTATAAAGTAGTTCTCAGTGTCCATTGTCATCTTAAGATTTGTTTCTCTTATGACAGCTATTTCTTTAATGCTTTTTTTCAAGTATTTGCATTAACTCAGTCTCTTCTTCATTAATGGATGAACATTCTCAAGTATGCAGTTTCAGTTTATACTTGATATGTAGTCATTATTGCTTGTATGTAATCTGATCATTACCACTGAATCCTTCTGAATTAAGGCTTTGTTGTTGAGGATTAATGAGTAAAAATTGTTTCCCGGCAGGGCCCGCTCTAGCGGTTTTGCCGCCCCGGACAAATAGACAAATTGCCGCCCCTTAATATTAAGTAGAATTATATATTTTTAATAAAATAAAATATTTAATTTGAATAAAATCGTATATTCGTAAATAAAGTTATTGAATTTTGATCTAGCTGCACACAATAGAGAAATTAATTCTGAAATATCTGTACATAGCCACAAATTAGCCATATTTTTTTACATTTTTAAATGCTATTACAGATGGATATTATGACACAAACAATATAAATGCCATTATTTTGAAAATAAAACTAAATTACATCAAATACGCTAAAATCACAAAAAAAACTTTTTTTTTTACTTTCAGTTTGCGAATTTTTTATTACATCTTTAAATTTACTTCATCAGCAATTCCATATTCAATTGCCAAAATGGCTAAATCATTAAATAATCAATTTCTTGGTTTTCATAAATGCTTAGCAAGGCGTCGTATAAATCTCCCAAATGCCTCTATCCTACTCTCCCAACTAGTTTCACTCCATGTTTTCAAAGTTGAACCCTGAACATGCTTTAAAAGTATTGCCCATCGAAAAGTAGATGCCAAAATGAATAAATATATTTTTTGGACCATGTTGAAGAAATTAGTGGCTTCCAAGGATGCTTTTGCCATTAATAACAAGATTGAGAGAATGGCTACTACACGAAAAATTGAATGCTCGCGAATTACATTGTTTAATTCTAGATTGCACTCCTGCTTTATTGCCCCTCATATTGGATTCGTTGTCAGTCACTGGCCTCTGATATCCTGAAAATTTAAACCCAAGTCATTAAGGTCTCAAACTATAGTATCAGACATTTGTTTTCCTGTGGATCTATCGACTGGTAAGAAGACTTAAAAGCTTTCATTAATTTTAATTTCAACATCAGGATTAAATTTATTGGTTGAAACATATCTGATTACAAGAGTAATTTGCTGTGTCTTACTAAAGTCAGGAGTACAGTTTAAAATTATGGAAAAATATTTGATTTTTTTAATTTCATTAATAACATGAGACTTTACACTTTGATGCACCAGATCTACTATCCCGGTTTGTATGTTATTCCCAAGATATTGAGCTTTAGTCTCTACTTTTTAGAGCACTCAACGCACGTGCTCTTCCATAATGGGATCGTATTCAGACAGTAACTCAACTATTTTTAAGAAATTGCCGTTATTATGCTCAAACAACTTTTACCAAGCATTTTGGTAATTGCAACGATTCTTAGAAGCATCTCATTCCAATGAATTATTTCGGCATTAATAACTCTTTGAGTGGCAGCATCTACAGTTTTACAACAATTTAATCTTTCGTTCATTTATAGCCATGATTTTTGTGCCTGAATATGATTTTTCGAAATTTCATGCTCTCTTAAAGTTTCGGCGAGGTGCTTCCAATTTTTAAAACCCTCCTTTGAGAGATAACTAACTAAACAGCTGAAAATTTTGCAACAGACGCAGTAAACGTAGTTTTGTGAAAGATCCCACAATATTTGCTCTCCGTTGCTTAAAATTCATGCATAATATTTTGCGCTAAAATGTCGACCTGTGTCATTGGAAGGAAATTTGTAATTATGCAATAGTTTAGGTGGACCTTGCCTTACTAAAAAGCTTCTTACGGTGTCTCGTAAAATTCTTGGCCACAAAGTTTTAGAATGCCTTGTGTGAGTCTCACGTTGGTGTCAGTTCCAATTGGTTTAGAAACTTCGTTCATTTGTATGCTATTATTCTCTGACGATTCTGTACTTCTTTTGTATCCCGACCTGATATTGGATTCTAAGATTTGTTTTGGTAAACCCTGAATACAGTATATTTTTTTAACGCCCCAGATTGATTCTGCCTTTCCGCTTCCTTTCCCAACCTTCTTTTTTTTGTACCGGTAACCAGATAGTTTTCTTTGGCCATCAGACATTTTGGAAGAGGCACGCACGTAATTCAAACAATGTACGCTATAAAATAATATAAAAAGTAAATATTTATCCTTGTTCTAGATAAGCTAAAACCATATTCTCAGTCGATATAAAAAATATTTATGCACAACACAAAATATTTCCATACCCTGTGAACATAAAGAAAGTCTAGTGTTACTACACAGTCAAAGCTTATTCGCGGAAGATATGATTCGTAAATTTGCTGCAAATGCAGAAACCATGTATACAGAATGGCAATTTCTATAGGCTTAAATGGAATACGTTCCAAGAACACAAAAAAATAAAAAATGATGTTGTGGAGTGATTGCCGTGCAATGCACTTATTAAACCAACTGACAAAGTTATTCACATTCACTAAAATAGTTAATGAATTTCATTTTGTTGAAACGGTTTACAAATGCAGCAATTAGAGTATCTGGAAACCGTATTCGTATATATAATAAGCATCATGGGTTATTATATATTAGCAGTTGACATTCGAAATGGAATATGCTAATGGTATGTGAAGTAACTAATCGGTAATCAGCAGCTGTTAATATTATTTATTTATTAATGATTATAAGTACTGTCCCACACCCACCAAACTACAGTATTTTCAAAAGCGATCAAAGCTATCGTATGTAATTTAACCCAACCATAACACTTTCAATGCCTATATCTAATTTTTACAACAAATATGTGGGGCTCGGATTATGAGAAGAAATTATTATGCAAAATATTCCACTTCGATTTCCAATAACTAAGATCCATATTGATTTGGTTCATCAATTCAATAAAATAAATACTCAGCATCTCCCGTCAAGCACTATGGATTCCGTGTTTTAGAGCCTAACTGCAATTGCTAAAAACACTCCTTTTCGCCGTGTCTAGTAACTTGTGGGTAGTATAACGTCGGAATCACCGCAGTTAGCTAAGGTCAAGTGTAACAGCCCCCCACTTACCACGCTTCTGTTGTGCGCTTTTGTCATTGTGCGCGTATGTCGTTGTGCGCTTATGTCGTATATCCAACTAAATAACAGTTTAATGATAGATGTACTTACCTTTAGAAATTATAAAATCCTGAAGTAAATTTTATGAACTTCCACTTATCACTAATAACGTAATAGTAAGACTAATGCCGTTGTGTAATGAAACCACTTTTATAATTAGCAATAATAAGCAAGTTGAGAAAACAAAAGTCGAAACAGCGTTCTACTCGCGTGGTAAGGCCCAATTCACACAGAAGAGACGTGGCGCGGACGTGGCGCATTTTGAAGTTGCTCCTATGGCGCAATTCACAAAGAGGCGGCTGGACAACGGCGCGTCCCTATGAGGTCCGCGCCCCGTCTCTTCGAAGTCTCTAGGGGTGCGCCCAAATAGCTAAGAACTGTAAGTTTTTAACGAACGAAAAAAAGGTATGTGGATTTTTTTTTATTAATTGGGTATTTAACACATTAATATCTTTAATATTTTTCTCACACTTAGAGCCGAAATGGCGCCCCTAAATTTTAGCGCCCCGGGCAAATGCCCGGTTTGCCCCCCTCTAGAGCGGGCCCTGTTCCCGGTAAGAGTGTATCAGCCTCTTGATAGGTGGTGTGGCTGTCACCTCAATGCCTTCCAACTGTCCTAATTTTGTTTTGAAGTTCTCAGTTAAATGGAGTAGCCCAATTATAAGACTTCATTGTTTTTCCTTTTACCCTCTCTGCTACACTAAACACAAAATTTATTTCCCAGATGCTAAATGCTTTTACAGTATGGAAAGTGTGAGTATTATTTTCTGGCAGAGCTTCTAAGGGGATTACAGAAGCATTTTTTTCTTCAGCTTTTATGCCTTCATCCAATGCCAGCACTATGATTCTTGGGGCCCGGATAAGCATTATTAGGCCCACCCCATCCCTGGAAAAAAAATTACTTCAAACTTTGGTTTTCTGATAAATACAGAAAATTTTAATGCCAAAATGTTCAAAATCATAGGGAAAGATTTTAAAACTTGCATCTAATATCTGTTTAGATAGGCATCCATACCCGTGGGCTCTGGGTATTTTTGCCTAAACTAACCCTCCTACTCCTCCCTAATGCCAGTCCTACCTTCATCCATCTATTATGAAGGATAATTCATGAGACCAACCCAAACCTTGGCTGTCACTTGTCACTTAATAATTATTAATTTTGAGAGGAGCTTGGTGGCATTTCTCTCTCTTGGTAGCGCACACTAATGCTCGTGGATGGTGGGATTTAGTACATTTTATTGAAAATGTTTGAAGCAACAAATTCTGCTGACATGTTCGCCAGTGATTCAGCTTATCAACACACTTTACCATGTCAACAAGAATCACACAAAGAAGAATAACAAAATTATCTTTTGAATTAACACTGCAAGTGTAATAAAGTTCAAAATCTTCACCCACACCAGTTGTGATCAGACTTCTATATTTATATACTCAAAGGTTGCAGAAATCTTAGTTAAAACAGCTCACATTAACAATTCTTTATAAATCACACTCGCATTTTCACAACTATAACCGAAAACAGTTCAACATTAAAAAGGGTGGTTCGAGATAAACTCGCACATGGGTGACGTGCCCGATGTGCTCGGCCACTCCTGGAAGACTAGTGGGTGCCACATGTCGGGTTCACAGGCGTTCTTAACCGACTTCTGGTAGCCGGCACGCTCCGGGGTCTTCCATGGTACTCCCACAGAAATTTAACATCCACGCGGCAGTATTACAAATACCACAGCCGGTTCTCGATCTCCCAGCTTTGGAAGCAGCTCCTATCATATGGCTATGCTACAGCTTGTTCCCAGGTATTTTACTACATTTTTCATAGACATATCTGGCTGCCTTCCAAAATATGAGACCCCTAATGCAGCTTGCATATCATTCTACCATATTGAAATACAAATATGACTGAGGTTCAGTAACCATCTTTTTGTGAAGCATCTCCCCATTATATTCTCTGAAATTTAAAGCCACTTTAAACCTTGCTATACCTCCTCCCAAATCTGCATCTCTCAACTGAGCTTATAATAAAGAGATATTACTGCATTCCACCAGCAAACTCACCCATCTTAAAATCTTGGGAAACCATTACATTTGTACTTGTGTACATAAGATGCTGAAATTTTTCCATTTACTTAATCCATTTTTACCTACCCAGCTAAAATAGCCTGTCTAGATCCCTATGTAACTGTTCACAATCATCTGTTGATATAATCCTGCAGCTATTCCCCCTCTGAGAACTGTCCAACTACTGACTGTAAACCAAAATGAAATGAAAATATACATCACAACAAAGAACAGAAATGATCACATCAATGTTTCACTCCTGTTCCCACCTACACCTTCTCTGATATACCCTTCCTCTTTGTTACCCAAGTCTTCAAAAATTCCTCCACCCAGGACAGATTATGATATACCCTAATGGTTTTAACCTCATTCACCACCATTCTGTGGTTCAATCTGCCAAATATCATGAAAATATCTAGTGACAAACTATCATCTTACCCTTGTCCATTTCATCTGAAATAAATTGCACTAAGCCCACTTACTGACATTCACATCAATAACCTCTCACATACACACCATTTATTTACAAACCATTTTATTATCACAAAAATATTAATGATGTAGTTTCATCTCCATCAACTTACCTATGACTGTATTCAAAATAATAATTTTAATTGACATTATTTTAGTTCTTTATTTTTTTTAAACAGTTCTGCTGAGGAATGTTATACTTTATTGGCATAGAGAAAGTATGACAATCTTGATATCCAAATTCGCAGGTTTGTTTCTACTCATGATTTAATCCATTTATTTTTATGCTAATATGATGTTCAAAATTTCTCATTATACAACTCTTATTATTTCGAAACTCAATGTGCTGCTAGATCATTCTTGTCTTAGTTGTTCGCTCTACTCAACAATTCTCTCACAACTAGCTTCTTTTTTCAGAGATCCTATCTTTTCAAACATCTTGGAGTAAACAATATTTATTAGACTCGCTATTTTTTTTTATAAATTCTTTAAACTTTTAATTTACAAATATTATGAACTACTATGTTACAAGGGACCAAAAAAAAAAAACTGATCCAAGAGACTTCGAGTATATCAAATAATTTCGAGACACTTTTTCTCCGTTTAGCAGACCTCCATTAAACAAATCTTTTGGTAAATATCACCTGCCACCACCATTGATGAAATGTTTAGATTTAGAAAAATCTTCACTTGAAATATTTTGATCAAA
The DNA here is from genome assembly GCA_031002005.1 of Vandiemenella viatica. Classification (NCBI taxonomy): domain Eukaryota; kingdom Metazoa; phylum Arthropoda; class Insecta; order Orthoptera; family Morabidae; genus Vandiemenella; species Vandiemenella viatica. The sequence continues at coordinate 273,636,696 of CM061920.1, forward strand.
TATTTTTCTTGAAAAATAACCTTGTAGCTCATCATTTACAGTCCGTAATGAGGGATGTTTCAACTAATAATGAGGGAGCTGCAGTATTTATTACCAAAGTGTCAAAGTGGAAACCTGTGTCACTCTCGATGGATTACTGGTTGAAGGGGAATTAATTATGTTCGGGCAGGGAACCAATTGAATCATCCGTAGTAATAGAGATAGAATCATTAGTAGCTTGAGTAGGGTGAGAATCAGATGCTTTCTTAATATGTAGTACAGGCACTGCTGAGACATCATCAATGGTTTTAGTAGTACATTGTGCCTGCAAACAAAATTAAAAACAAATGTACGTATGTACAAACCCTGCCACATAAAGATCAGTTCCTTCTCACCCTCATATTACAATATCAGTATGATGTTATTTTAGCACGTAATTAATAACTGTCGGATAATAAATTAAACCAGCCACATTTAATTTAAAAGTATGAAAATAATAATAAGCTTCTCCTGATGTTCTGCACTTCATTCCTATACATTAGGAAGTGTCCATAAATTGCGTGGGTCTGTCTAAAAGGGAGGGCGGTGTGGGAGAGGTTGGGTAGGAAGCTACGCTGGGCTAAGTGGTGGGGAGGGGGAGAAGTGAAGCTGGAGGGTGGGTTTTGAGCCAAACCATGAAGCTTTTCGTTCATATTATTTGTTACTGTTAAAATAATGTGCAGAATTCACAGAAGCATGTAAATATTTATTCCACCGATGTCAAACTAATCGGCCTATAATTTTCAACCCTATTTGTAACCCCTCCTTTATGAACCGGTACTACTATAGCTCGTTTCCATTCCTCTGGTAAGCAGCAAGACTCCAAGCTCATTTTAAATCATATTTCAAGGTAAGGTACAATATCATATCCCACAATCTTTAATAGATCTATAGTAATTTTATCTACACCAGCCCCTTTCCATTTTTTTTTTTTAGCTTTCTGAGTTCCTCCATAATTTACTGAGAATCTATTTCAAATTTTGTAGTTCCCTCATTTGTACTTTTTGGGAGATTCATTCCCTCTGACTTATTTCCTCCCATCATTGGTCTCACTAAAGCAGTAACTCAATATTTCTGCAATTTTAAAATCCTCAGTGACTTCAACTCCATTCTTATCTACAATTGTCTGAATACCTTCCCAAATCCTCAGTTTTCTAATATAGCCATAGAAATTTCTAGATGCATCATTCAGTGATCCACCTGCACCAATAATATTCTTCATAAACCCATCCTTTGCTTCTCTTTGCTATTATTAATTGCTTGTATTTGGATGTTAGCTGCTTTACTCTGAATGACACTACATGCCTCAACTTCTGTTATCGACGGAGATCAGCAAGCTTAACTAACACCTTAAATTTATTTGGTTCCTATGATTAGTTTGGACGTTACTCAGAAATTACTTATAATGACAGCTAAATCTACGGCAGCTGGCTTCACTCACACAGTCATTGTCGGCAAAGAGTCAGGGCATTGTTAGTATAGGACAATTCGTTTCTGAAATGTCCTTAAACATGGATTTTCAAATTGAAAAGTTACATACAAGTATGAGCAATGACTCAGATTAAGCTACCAACATAAAAAGAAAAATACTTCACAAGAAACAATTCTCGTAAAAAAATTGGGCAATGTCTCGTCATTGTTCGGTTTCAAAAAATTTGGAGGTCTTGTTCTGAGCCAAGTCTGTACTTTACAATATGTAACTTTCTGAAACAGTGTGGTTTTTCTTTGTAATATGGATCTCCCATTTAAAACTGAAACAAAATCTAGTGACTTTGTCATTGTGCATGCCATGTTTTTGCAAATTAGACACAAAAACTTGTACCTGAGTTGTTTGCCTTATCAATCTTACGGATAGTACAAAAACTGTTAGTTTCCTAGATCATTTTTAGGTTTAGCAAGCCTTAGAATAAATCGCACATATTATGCCTTTGAGTTCAGTTAAAATTATGAGATGTATAATGGCCCAGTCGCTAGAGTTTAATTTTATTTTAGATCAACAATCTATAACACTGAGATAAAATGTGCTGTTTCAGAAAGTGATGTGATTGTACACTGTATAGACTTGACTCAGAAGAAGATCTCAAAACTTTTTGACACAAAACATCACAAGACTTATTGGCATACTTTTAGAAGAATTGTAGGGTATATACATCTATAAACAAGTAGCTATTGCAAAGCACTGTATATACTTTACCTGTAAGGAATTTTGATTCTCGTCTTCAACATTAGAGAATGAGCTGCACGTAGACGAATCTTCATTTCTTTTAATGAAAACTTATATATTTTATGGGTTTGCTGTATAACCTCATTTTATTTTTTCAGCCTTTGTTCAGCTTCTTTTCGATACACATGATCACTAGGACTTATCTTCTTGGCAACAGCTCTCATGACAAACAATTTAAACTAAGCAAATGAAAACAATACAGCTGAGTGATGGCAGTTTTGCACGGGCAAGAATGCAAGCTGTCTCTTGCCGGATGTTATTTGCCTGATCAGTGCCTGGCAAGAGGCAGCTCGCATTCTTGTCCACACAAAACTGCCATGCAGTAATCTGTCTAGGGAAGAAAGATCAGCGTTGCAGGTATTACGGCAACGTGATGATATTGTGGTTCTCCCAGCTGACAAGGGGTGTGCGACCATAATGAAAGCCCAGGACTACCATACTAAAATTAAGAAGTTTTTGGCAGAGAACACTAATGCAAACTTAAGCAAGAACCGACTGCAGAAGATTAGGACAGAGGTAGCCCTAAGAGTTAACATCTCAAAAGCGATTGAGAAGAAGGACAAGACAAATCTAAAAAGAGTTAACTGCAAAATGCCCAGGTTCTATGGATTACCCAAAGTGCACAAAAGAGAGGTTCTCTTACATCCGATTGTGACCACGGTCATCTCACCTACACATCCACTTGCGCGATATGTTGCAAGAAAACTCAAACATCTTACTGGAGATATAAGATCAGCTGTAAAGAACTCAGCTCATTTTATACAACTTATTATATATTTTATTTTGCATATGATGCTATTTGACATTTATACAAATTTTATACAAATAGTTGATGATCTGACACTAAAAAAGACTGACATCATGGTGAGTTTTGATGTTGTTTCATTATTCACTAACGTGCCGGTAGACGAAGCCGTTGCTGTAATACGTGTTAAACTTCTTGCACAAGGAATGTCTACTGAGTGGGCTGACCTGACATAGTTCTACCTTAAATCAACAGACGTTTGGGTCATACGGTGTACTGCAAGGTGATCCACACCAATAGATGTCTGCACGCCATGTCACACCATCACCCGGCAATGAAGAAAGGTGTATTAACATCGCTGAATTTAAGAGCGAAGAGAGTATGTGACTCGGAAAGTCTGAGGGAAGAAATGGAGACTCTTACAAAAATATTCCGAGCCAACGCCTATAGTGAATCAGACATAAGAAGGGTTTTAAGACCTAAAAAACCCATGGAAGACATCAACTTATCTCATGAGACCAATGTGCCAAGAAAATTGGCCTGTCTTCCATACATATGTGGCATCACAGACCAGATTGGGAAACTGTTTAAGTGGGTGGAGGTGCGAATCATATACAAAGCTCACTGCAAACTCAGCCAGTCATTATCCAGGCTAAAAGACAAATTACACCCACACCAGCTTATGGGTGTTCACAAAATTCCCTGCAGCTGTGGCAGTGTATACATCAGAGAGACAGGTCGCACAGTGGTGGAGACACTTAAAGAACATATCCTCCTTGCTATTGACACTGGGCATGAAATAAAATTTCAAGACACTAGGCTGCTGTGGAGAGAAGACCAATGGTGGCCTCGACGTATGAAAGAGGCAGCAGAAATCTTAAGGAATTCCAACAACATTAACAAAGATAGCAGCCTATTCCTATGCGGTGTTTGGCGATGGTTGCTATGTGAACATAAATATAAACAGTATCTCTGAAGAAGGCTGGAGTATAACAGCCGAAAGCTTTGATAAATTATCCAATAAACGACGCGGCATAGCCCGTAAAGCTATAATTAATGATTTTTATAGATTATTTTTTTTTTCAAACTCCTGCTGCTATTGGAAATAGAGAGATGAAGACATTTACCAAGGAAGTAGCTAGAGTGAGGTGGTATGCTATGGGACCTACATTAAGATTTCAAATTCAGGAGCTGTCAGGAGAGCAAAGGAGAGTAGCTTCATTTGTTTGTAGAAATTACAATAGAACATAATGCATGATATTATAAAAAAGCATACTGTGTGTGATAAAGTATTCATTGGTGATGAGAGTATGTGGAAGAGAAAAGATACCAGGGCGCTAATGACCCTGCAGTCGACGTGCCCTAAAGCAACAACAACAACAACAACAACAACAACAACGACAGAAAAGATACCACACACTTTATTGAATGCCTGTCCAAAGTGCACTCTCCTTCTCTACCTCCAGACTCCTTCCTTGTTTCTATTGATGAAACTTTTCTCTATGCTGTGTAACACTTCCAAGATCTGCAACCCACCACACAGCCTACTAGTGTTTACTTAATTTAATCCTTGGCTTACATTTTTTTTTTAATCCTTCCGTTCTAAAATATATTACCAAATCCGTGCCACTGCCATGAGCACCCACATGGCCCATTCCTATTCCAACCTGTCCCTTGGTCATCTGGAGGACCATTTCCTGAACTGCATCCCCTTCAAACTCACTGTGTGCCTCAGATATGTAAAGGAATATAATTATTATCTGGACCCTCACACATAGAATTCTCAATACCCTTAACAATGACCATTCCATCAATTGCACCTGGAATTAATCCCACTCACATATTACGCTACTCAATGTGGATATCACACTTAGGCAAAGTGCCCTCCATATCCAAGACTACATCAAAACCACTCATTTACAGCACTATTTATGCTACAATAGTTGCCAACTATTCCACACCAAACTTTCCCTCTCTTATGGCCTTGCTATCCATGTCAGATGTCTCTGTTCTGATTCTAAATCTCCTTTCCAGTACTCCTGAAAGCTATCCGAAGCCCTTATTTCCCACAGATCTTGTACATAAACAAATCTCCTGTGCAATCACCCAGCCTCCACATAATCACTCTTGCCCAGCACATTCAAAAACCAACCACAGCCCTGCCACTTCTCTACTGATCACAAATCCATCAATCAAATCTTGCAACAGTGGCATGACTTCCTGTGTTCCTTTCTAGATATGCACACCCTTCTATCCAAAATTCCACCCACTGTCACTTGGACATGTTTCAACAGACCACCCACTCTTAAAAACTTCGTGGCCCACAAATACCCTCCTTCACCATATGGATCTTTCCCATGCAACAAACCTCTCTTCAAAACCTGCATCATACATCTACCCACTACAACATTTTCTAGTCATACAATGGGGAAAACCTGCTCTATTATTGGAGTTGCCATGTGTTTAACAATGCTTGTCATATATCAACTAAACTGCCATCACTATACTAGTTCGTATATAGGACTCACTACAAAGCAACTCTGAGATAGGATGAAAGGCCACAGACAATCTGCACACATCAGCAACATATAACTTACATTACTAGAACATTACAATAGGCATGAGACTAACAACCTCAATGACTGCTTTGTTGTAAGAACAATTAGAGTTCTCCATGAAACCACCACTGCATCAGAACTTTGGAGATGGGAATTTGTATAGCAGATATCCCCTTGGATACCTGACACCACCTTGGCCTCAACCACTGATAAAAACCTACCATTTAACCCATCACTTTGTTTTACTTTCTCAAATAACAATTTTAATAATATTCTTCCAAATTTATTTACCATTCACTTTAATACAAAGTACATTTTTATATGTTCATATGCATCTACTCAGACATTTATCACCAACTATGATATGAACACCCAGTAGCATACTTACAGTGGTGCAGGTAGGGCATTTGCCCTGGATTCCATTGAAAGGGGGGCCCAAAATTCGCAAATTGTTAAACTTAAATGTCAAATTAAACCAACAATACAACTCATATTTAAATAATCCCACGATTCCCACATGTTGCTGGTGAGCTTTCTTGAATGAGTGAGAGGGAATGCGTAAACAGTGAATTGAATAAGCTCGTTAGTGATCAGAATATGATCGGAACGTATATTTGTATACTCTGTCGAGATGTACTTGAAAGGACCAAAAGTACTAGCAGCTCCTGCCATGCACCCACACTAGCAAGATTTGTTCTAAGAATATAAAGTAAGTGATACCTTCTCCATTGGTTAATAGCCGATGAGATGATTGGTGTGATGTAGTTGTGTAATTCATTACATGCATTGCTAGCGAGCGTGAAGCTACTTCCTTTGTTGAGTTAAATTACTGTCGAAGTCAGTGCTTTGAACAAAAATATTAGAAAATTAATTTATTGAAATTCTGTTTTCTACAGATGTAACATGCATGATATAAACACTGGTCAGTGACAGGATCTCGAGTAAAACTAAGTTTATTTATAGTGAAATTCATTGAATAATAATTAATAACAGAACTAAACCTCAGATTTTTAGGATCCTCATTTTAGGTGCCATAAATAGGCTGCATTCCAATGCAAAATACATTATAAAAATATCAAAATTGTTGTCATGTTCATAAAATATTACCAATAGAAAATTCATTAATTTAAAATGTAACACGGAGAAGCATAATCTAGCAGAAACAAGTAATATTTTTAAAAATAATACATAGTGAAAATAAGAATACTCTTTGTGTTTGTTCTTTCAAGGCATCATTTGCAATAAGCAGAAGAAATTCCTGATATATTTCGTAACAGTGAAAACAGGCTTGTTCACTCTAAGAAATTCAATACATATGAGTTCAGGCAAACGGTTCATAGCATAGCAAGACAGGTTACTTTGAGAAAGGAAGGACAAAATATCTTCAGCATTTTGACAGGAGCAATCATTAAGCAAAGACTATCCAACATTTTTTTTAAACAATCAAATCACAGTAGATATAGGAAATGGTCCAAAAACAGGCTATGGTCTAAATGCAGGCTACTTGCTGAAAGTGGAGGAAAGGGGTTGTGCTCAGCCAAGAGTATTGTACCTAAAAAAAAAAAAGTAGTGGGGGGAAGAGAAGTGAGTAAATGAACTTGGCCCTTGACACATATGTGTTTCTGCGAATTGTTTAATCAGAAAACATAGTTTTGAGAAACTAAAACTTTTCAAGGTATGCAAAATGTAATTTTTCTCTTTCTTACTTATTCAGTAAACAAAATTGCTTGCTCCTCATATCAGATTAGATGACCTGAGTTTCTTACAGGGCACCTGCCTGTTCAATTTGTTTGTTTTGTAATGTCTGCAGATAGTGGTGTAGCTATTAGAGGGATAGGCAGTGCTGCCACTGCGGCCAGCAAGCTTACGCAGCCGACAAACTCAGCTCAGGAGCACCCGAGCTCAACTCAGGGGCATCCCCAAAAGCTCAGGGAGCCCCTGCCAGCAAACCTCTCAGGACTTCGTAGAGCTAACCTAGCTACACTACTGTCTGCAAAACCATCAACTTAAGTACTGCATGGTCTAAAAATGGGCTACCTTGGTTGTCCAATAACGGGCTAAGTCTTAACAAGTAAACACCAAGATTTCAGAACCCCAGTTAAACAACCAACTCCTTAAGCTCCAACATCCAAAAGTGTTAGTCCATAGAATGTACCTCTGATCCCCTGATTCCCACCATTGCTAAGAAAAAGAGCAATTGAGGTTGCAAGTGTGTCAAGACTTTCATCATAACAGGATCTCCTTACAACGAATGATTGAAGAAATGTGAAGCCTTGAACAAGGCAGATGATTGTGAAAGTGCAATCAGATGCTAAAAAATGAAACAAAAAATAAAACAAAACTTACCAAGCTAAACCAAAAATCCTATTAGTAAAGCTCAGTGAGAAGAGAAAGACCATAGAGTCTCTCATACTAAAACTACAATGACGATGATGAGTTGGCGATTCCTCTGATGGATAAATGTATTGATGACAATAAAGCATGTAGTTTATATGATTGTTCTTTTCAGGAGATATTCACGGAAAGGGTAGATTCTTCTGGAGTGGAAAATAAGGAGTACATCTGTGACTTCTGCAAGTAAAAAATGAAGAAAATACATTTTTTGCAAAATTTCAAGTTAAATAAAGTATTTGAACAAATTTTTTTTTTTTAAATTTATTATGAGACAAATTTCTGTTTTTATACAAGAAGCTCATATTTGAACCACCTCTTGAAAATCAGTCATTTTACCATATTTTTTTTTTTTTATCTTATGATTTTGGTAAACTAAAACTGGTTATTGACATTTTAAACCCTTATATCATCTTCGGGATAGTTTTTAGATGTAAGTGATATACCAAAATTATCGATTTTAAATTGACAGGTAAATTGGCAAATACCAAAATGAAAGTGGTAGCACTTTTTGGACCTTTTCCTCTACATATTTAAAATCAACTTTTTGCAAAACTTGTTTATCAATCTGATTATGTAAGTGTGAAATGGTTAATATACATTTTTTTTAAAAAAAATTGATGTTATTCAGATGTAAATGCACTGTCTTTTAACAATATCAACTTCAAATTAGATGCTGCACATACGCACAACAGGCCTACAATTCATTGAGTGCTCAGAATTGAGGCTATGAGTTCTAAGGCTATTGAAGAATTTGAAGAAAACATTAGTATTTTAGTAGGAAAAAATGTTGGTGGGGATGATTTGGGGGAATGATCTAGAAAGTCCAATTATTGTCATACCAGAAGTAAGTAAACAGGAAAATATTAGGCTTCTATACTTTGATCAGGTAACTAGAAACCAGTTCTATCAGATGGTTTGAAAACAAAAATAATTAAAATGGGTTCGAAATATGTTCAAAATACTGAGTGATCTTTTCTATGTACAAACAACCATTGTGTGAACAAAAGTTGGTTCATTACAAAAATTGGAAATCATGGTGGAGAAGTGACTAGCTCATCGCTAGTCTATTCAACATGACAACATCTAAAATGTCTGCTTGTATCTGTTGATAATCTATCATAATTAGAGCACAAAGATGGATTTACCAAATAGAAAGCACATGAAAAGCTCAATGCCCATGAACATGTGAGGAATCATTGTGAGTGCTTCACACAGTGGAAAGAAAGAGAAAGAAATTTTGAAGCAAATAAAGGTATTATTGATGCTGAACTTAAAACCCAGATGGAGACAGAAAAACAAAAGTGGCATAATGCATCAAATTTCTAGCCACTCAAAATCTTGCATCACGAGGTCACTTAGTACAAGCGATGGATCCGATTCTGATAAAAATCTCATGACCATATTTGATCCCATCATGAATAACCATCTGGCTCAAATTAAAAATCATCTAGGAACCACATCTTACTTTTCACCTTTTTTTCAAAATGAGTTCATTCACCAGATGGTGACCACTATTTGCCAAAGTTTATTGTGAAACAATTTCAAACCAAAATATTATGGTCTCATGTTTGAATCTACTCCAGACCATGCATATCATGAGCAGATGTCATAAGTAGTGAGATACTTAGAAGTTTATTTTGATTTAAAATTATCGCATGTTAGAGCATTCTTTCTCAGTTTCATCCATTTGAGTCAAAAGGACGTTAGAAGCTTAGTTGATGAATTCCTTACATGGCTTGAAAAAGACAGTATGGATATACAGGGTTGTTGTTAACAATGTTATCACAATGCTGCTGTAATGGCTGGGCACCAAACTGTTTTTCAATAAAGAATAAGTGAAAATAATACTCTTGCAATATTTGTCAATTGTGATAATGATTTACTCAAATTGGTTGGTGTACTTGGAGCCAAGAATGATACTAAATGGTCATATTTTTCAGAACTATTGAAGCTATTTGTGTATTCTTTCCTCTGTGCTTAAGAATTCCTTGCCTGTGGTTGTAAAATCTGAGTCTGAAACAAGATGGAGTGCAAGGGTGGAAGCAGTTAAGCCAGTCAACAAATATCTTGAAGATTTACTGAAAGTCCTCCAAGATATGACAGACGATGGCAATCAACAAGAAGTGAGGCAAGATATCTATATAATCACGTGTTGTCCTATGATTTTCTGACTTTGTTAGGATTTTGGAATGATGTACTCACTTCTATTCACCATGTTCAAAAGCAGCTCTTGGATCCTAGCATGAATTTTTATGTTGCTGTCTTAGATACAAAACCCTCCATGTCCATTTTACTAATTAAAGAGAGAGGTTGCTTAATGATGCACTAGTGAAAGATTTCAATCTTTGCTAGTAATGGGATGTAGTGATTGAAAGATGTCAAAAGTGAAAAAATGTATGGTTGGAAATAATGCAAAGGATGCTGGATTTACTGCTAAGGAAGGAATAGAAGGAGTTCTGAAGGGATGACTGGATCATATTGTGTGTAAAAAGTTAAATCATCTGCATGCAAATCATGCCAGATTTGGATTTCTCCTAGATATTAAAATACTGTGTTACAGCACTGATTATTGCAACCATTTAAAAAGAAATTTAAAGAATTTGGAGATATCTATGGCTGTGATAATAATGGAAAACAGTTATACCAAGAAATATTGGTTGTTCAAATGCTAATATCCAAAATAAAAAAATGTAAAAATAAAAAGGTATTAAGAGCTTCTTGAATTCATTGTTCAGTGCAGAGATAAGAGAGTTTTTCGAATTTGCTTACAATTGCAACAGTGGCGTAGCTAGGTCAACAAGGGCCCCGGTGCAAAAAATTTATTTTGGGCCCTCAGGCCAGACGGGCGACTTTTTTTTGCTTTGTGTGCTGGTAGGTGCCCCCTGAACTGAGGATGAGGGCCCTTGAATTATTCTTTAGGGGCCCCTGAGCAGTGGTTGGGGACCCCCTGAGCACAGCGAGGGCCGTTAGTGAGGGGCTCTTGTACTCTCAGGGGCCCCTTAGACGACGGTAGAGCTAAAAAAAAAAGGTCGCCAGTTTGCCGTGAAGGCTCGTGGGGCCCTCTAAACTGCGCTTGAGGGCCCCTAGAGGTGCGCTTTGGGGCCCCTTGAGGTATGCTTGGGGGCCCCCTGAACGTGAGGGCCCCGGTGCACTGCACCGCCTAGCCTCATAGTAGCTACGCCCCTGAATTGCAATACCCATCGCAAGTTGTGAGCAATCTTTCAGTAAGCTAAAACTAATACTTTTGTATTTGAGACCTACAATGGGTCAAGAAATGTAATACGACTTATTTTTGCTCAGTGTTTAGTGAGACAAAACCAAAGAAACAGATTTCGAAAATTTTATTAATATATTTGCCTTGTAGAAGGCAAGGAAGGTGCATATTTAAGTTTGAGATGATTAAATAATTTTGTTCTAAAACAGAAAATAAAATTCTGTAAGATTTATGATTGTATTATTTAAAATACCTGTTTATTTTATATTTAGATAATTTGTGAATGGGCACAACTTTGATGCTTGCCCTAAGCACCATTTCCAGTTGGTACACCCCTGTGTATGCCTATGTATATATTATTTTAGTCTTTTCCCAGGATATATTGATTGATAACTCCACTATCCTTGCCCTGTTCATCAATGCCTAAGCAGACATAAAGTAAACTTATGAGTGTGACTCCCTTTCCTTATGGATCGATACTTCCTGCATTATTCCTAATAATGTTTTAAACTGAAATATTGTATATTTGTGTTTGTCTAGTATGTTTGTGTTCATCTCTTGTAGTGTTGTAGCCTTCAACTTAGGTGAACGGTGGGTTATTTTCCCTATCATTTGTTACTTGTATTAGATAAAAGCCATTACCTTTTTCCTTGGTATAATTATTATTTTAAACTAATAAAATCAAAGCAAGTTACTGTTAAATGATAATTGCTCTTTTTCCATTTCAGGTGGCTGCAGAAAATTAAAAACATCATCAGAATTGTTTAATGACCTTCATAATGTTTTTGTGTGTCCACGCTGTGGAAAAGGATATCACTCAAGAATTCTCTTATGAAGCACATTCGTTATCTCTGTGGCAAAGATCCTCAGTTTCAATGCCCATTTTGCCCAAAAAAATGTAAACTAAAAAGCAATCTTAATCAGCACATTAAAATTATTCATCCTAATTACTGCTTCAGCTTAGTGTTGTGATTGTGACATCTTTTTTTTTTAATCGACTATATTTAAGTTACAGGAAATTTTGTTTTCTTTCAAATAAACTTAATTTAACAGTTTTTAAACCTTCTCATCATCAATTCTTTTATGTGTATGGAAGTGCTGCATTTAATTATAAATTAATATTTAAAAAAATTATATTGATTGAAGAAATTCCATATCTGAAACATATAGATACTACATCACCTTTCCTTAATTAATATGAAGAAAAAACTTTGAAAAAATGTAGCCAAAATGTTATTTTGGTCTTTGAATGTATGTTATATAATGACCAGGTGTGTAGCTACTATGGGACTAGGCAGTGCAGTGCACCCGGGCCCCTACACTCAAGGGGCCCCCAAGTGCAGAGGCGGCCTTTGGGAGTGGCGAACAGGGCAATCGCCCAGGGCCTCACTCTTGGAGGGGCCTCGCGCAGCTACCCGAGTTGATAAAGTTTATGTTTACAAAAATTATTTTATTTTCAGCTATTAGTGGTTACAATAAAGTAAAGTTGGTTAATTGATGGTAAAGTATATATTAATTACTAACTAACCAAAATTTCTCAATTAGATCAATTGAATGTCACATTCCTATAATAGCAGAAGAAACATCTGATATTGATGGACAAGAACTGTGTCTGTATGAATTAAACGAATGTGGTATATCGGTGATGAGATAAAAAAATAGAAAAAAAATTGAGTTACTGAAGTGTACCCCACTATGGAAGTAGTCTTGAGAATTGCCGCCACACGTAATACAGTTGCGTCCGCAGAAAGAAGTTTTCCATTGTTAAAAAATATTGAAACATATTTGAAGAATTCGATGGCACAACATTGGTTTTCAGCCCTTTATATTCTTTGAATTGCAAATGAAGTAGCTCATTCGTTAGATTCTTGCACTTTTATTAAATATTTTAGTCTCAGGAAAAGGCGCAAACATCATTTTTAAATCCCCGCGTATCTTCACACACCTTAATGCACTTCAGTTTATCCTTAATTATTTTTCCTCTTTATGTTTGTTAACTTTTAATAGCTCTTCTAACATAATATTTTAAAACTCAAAGTTTATTTTTAAGATGTTTACATTTTTCGATTAATGTATTTTGTACGAAGGACAAGGACCTTGCAAAGATCTGCCGTCCGGGGCCTCGCAATGGCTAAGGCCGACGCTGCCCAAGCGCACCTATGGAGACCACCAAGCTATGCCACTGATAATGACATGTAAAGATATACAAATAGTTTCTGTGTATTGAAAGGGCCATTCAGTATTAAACCTCATCAGAATTTTCAAAGAATGTATTAAAAACTACTGACAAGATATTAAATGATTCACATTGGATTTGTGTGTACTTAACATAAAAAATTCAGTACTGGTTCCAATTTTATCATGCATCTAAATTTCAACGTACGTTTGTTATTTAACCAAAAAAAAGTTATGAAGTCCAAGGATTTTTTTTTTCTTTATTTGTACTGAATTTCAAAATAAATGATGGTGTAAGTTTCCTTACCAAGTATTGACAGATGAAACATTTTAAAGTAAACTTGTTCACTATGTAGAAAATTCATATGTCATATGTTGTTTACATAAGTTTGCTGTGTTGTGTTTATCAATTGTCTAGATCATCCTAGTTAAGTGAGTGACATTTACCCTTGATAGATGAATAATAATAATAATAAAAATATCCCTCATCAATCCCTTACTCTGTGTAACCTTATTATGGTTTCTCAGATCCATGACATGACTCCTGTGATTGTATTGTTCCATGTTTTATTCTAATGCCCCATGCTCAGTGCAGTATTCCTATTTGGCACAGATAATTTGTATGAGTTAAATAATAATTATAAGGGATATTGTAATGTAGTTGGCTTTAGAAGTAACCAAAAATGAGATGGAGACAATGACCAGTATTGGTTTGTGCAGGTAGGTCTAAAGTGATACTGTCGCTATAGATAACACTGCCAGGAATAGAAGTAAGGGCCTTATTACACTAGGCGACTTGGTGGCGCAACCAGCAGTGCCACTGGTGTCTGTGTTGGCGACGCAACCAGGAATCTGGTTGCTGCTATCCTCACATTGTACGTGAATTGTGTAGTTGAATATGTCCACAGAACTACAGAATGTCACTGTGGAAATGAGGGGAAGTGAAAGTGTAGAGAAGACAAAGGGGTAAAGCAAGAAGCATTTCTAATTTTCGTATCTTTCCCAGTAATATCAACCTTTACTAAGTACGAATAATTAAAAGAAAGACAATTTAGACATTCTTAAGTAATAAAAACTTGTTGTCGTCTGAATACAGTACATCAAAAAGAGTATAGATTCCCTTAGCAATAGAATATGATGTATATACATTCCCTTTTTCATTTTAATTATTTTTAATTAATTTAATTATGGTGGAGCTAACACTCCGGTAACAATTTCCCTAGTCATCTAATTTCCCCTTTATGTATATATTTAAATTTTCTTTTATAGCTGGAATGTTAAATTCCTCCCTGTTGAGTTGGTCAAAACATGTTAAATGATATCGATATATGTGCGTGTTATCTTTGAGTGTTCTGAGATCTTTGTACCTACATGCTGTACTAGTCATCCTCCACGGTACTAGTCAGTCGTTCCTGTTCGTCCGACTTTAGATGTATGTGTGCTAATGTATAAAGTGTATCAGTATGTTCAATTATAATAAACTATATGAAACGTACATGGCTTTATTTTCAGTATCAGTGGAAACTCAACAGGTTATGGGCCCAGGTACCCAGTGCAGGAAATGATTCAGATTATCAAAAGTATCAGGAATCGCTGAATAAAACCCACGTATCGTTGAAGTCCTTTGTGTGTTGTTGTTCACAGAGAAGAAACGCTCAAGTTGATAAATATGGCGACAAATTATCTAGTAAATGTACCGAAGCTGAAAGATCGTGAGAACTACGGAGATTGGGCATTCGCTATCGAAAATGGGATTATTCTCTAAGGATTAGCGAAATGTATCTCAGAAGTAGTTACAGCGGAAGACTCTAAGGCCAAAGCGAAGATAATTCTAACGATTGATCCATCTTTGTATGTGCATGTAAAAGAATCAAAAACAACAGTGGACTTGTGGCAGAAGCTGAAGTCAATGTTCAACGATTCTGGTTTTGCAAGAAGAATTAATTTATTGAGAACACTGATATCAATACGTTTCGAAAATTGTGATTCAATGACGAGCTATGTGAACCAGGTAGTAGATAACGGTCAGAAATTATGTGGAACTGGTTTTGGTATTAGTGATGAGTGGATTGGTTCGTTATTGTTAGCAGGATTACCGGAAAAATATTATCCTATTATAATGGCAATTGAGCATTCAGGAATTCAAATCACAATGGACGCAATAAAAAGTAAGCTTCTGGATATGGAAGAAGATGTTACTAGTGCCAGTAGTGCTTTTAAGGTTAAAAGATGGCAAGGTAAGCTGAAGTTTTCTCACCGAAATGGAAATGTAGTGGGAAACCAAAATAAGAAGGACGTTGTCTGCTATAATTGCAAGAAACCAGGACATTTTAAAAGAGAGTGTCCGAACAGTGACTATGATACAAGACAAAGAAAAACTTCAAACGTTTTCAGTGCAGTGTTTATAAGTAGCTTCTAACAGAAGTGACTGGTATGTTGATTCAGGGGCTTGTGTGCATCTCACAGCAAATGAAGACTGGATAAGAAACAAAGTAAATGATGTTAAAGGGCATAAACTAATGGCTGCGAATCAGACAGAAATTCCAGTGTTGTGCTCTGGAGAAGTTAATTTAACAACTGTAGTTGGAAAGGACGCTTTTGATATTACTGTGAAAAATGTTGTGTGTGCTCCAGAACTAACTACAAATTTGTTCTCTGTGAGTAAGTTGATTGAACAAGGAAATTCTGTTGAATTTAATAGGGATCAATGCAATTTTTATAACAGGCATAATGAACGAGTTGCAACTGCAGATGGTGTGTACAAGCTAAATATCGACAGAAATCAGTTTTTGGGAATGATTACCCCATATGATTGGCATAGAAGATTAGGTCACCTAAATGCAAAGGACCTTATTAAAATGAAAGATGGTGCAGTAGAGGGAATGGTGTGTGAAGACATTAACATTACCATTAGCAAGCAAAACTGTGTAGTATGTAATGAAGGCAAGCAAACAAGACGGCCTTTTCCACATGGAGGCACTAAAACTTCTAAACCACTGGAAGTAAATCATGCAGACCTGTGTGGACCAATGGAAGTTATGTCACTAGGAGGTGCAAAGTATTTTCTCATTTTAGAAGATGATTACACCCGAATGGGATTTGTGTATTTTCTGAAGACAAAAGATGAGACTGCAGAAAAATTCCCAGAATTTCAGAAAATGGTGGAGACTCAACAAGAAAGAAAAATCAAAATAGTAAGAACAGATAACGGGAAAGAATTCTGTTATGTGAATTTCGACAGTTTGTTGAAGAAACATGGTATTATACATCAGTTATCCAACAGCTATACACCAGAACAAAACGGTATGGCAGAAAGGTTGAATAGAACTGTTGTAGAGAAGGCAAGATGTTTACTATTTTATGGTTACCTGAAGCAGTGCCTTCTGTGTACAATAGGCGTGAGTGAGCCAAGGTTAAGAGAGGTGAATCTGTATCTTTTATTGATTACACATTATATACAACACTTATTACTTATTAACTAAGGATACTGCATTTATTGGCAAGGTGTTGAAAAAATTTGGACAACAACCTAGGTGCCTTAAGTTATTATTCAAACAGTGAGTTTAATAGTAAAATTTTTGTTTCTGTGATCTCTGGAATACCGCGGCAACACGTAATGCATGATCGTGTGTATTTAAATTAAAATAAATATAGTTAATAGTTAGTTTTTGTTGTAATAGTAATTTGAATCTCTTAATTCTAATACATTTTACTACTGTGAGCGTTAGTGACTGTTTTTATTCGTGCATAAAAAATTTATTTGTAATTTAGTGCTTTGGTCTGTTCCGTGTTTATTTTCTGTGTTTGTTTACAAATTTGAACGCTAGGCTTAAGTTCAGATTTTTGTTATAGAGTATAAATATATTTAGATAAAGTTTACTTGTGAATTAATTTAGCAGTTTTTGTTTTTGTAAGCTTAAGTTCAACAAATTTTCTCTCTAGCATTGTGTACTTTGTTGTTATTAGTGTCTTGTAATCATGAGTGAAAAGTGTGGACATTGCCGTAGATTTTTGAGGGTTGGAATCTTTTGCGAAGGGTGTGAGAAATGGTTTCATTGGGGACCGTTTTATAGTGGCGTCGAAGTTGGGGAAATTGAGGAGGCACTCCCATGGTTTTGTAAAGATTGCTTCAAAAGTAGGAAGATATTAGAGCAGGAGGAAAGGATTAGTGCCCTTCAGGCTGAACTGATAGAGGCTAGAAAGGAATTGGATAGGCTGCGCAGGGAGGGAAACAGAGATGGTTGGGAACCGGTGACAGGGAAAAGGGCAATTAGAACAAGAAGGGCTTCTGATTCTTTTGTTGTTGGGGTGCAAAATAGGTTTGCCCTGTTGCCAGAGTTAGACAGGGATAAGCCTTCTGTAGTTGTAGGTGTAGGTAAAAAGCAGCAGACTTGTAGGAAAAGCTGTGTAGTTAAGTCTGGTAGGCAGGGATTAGGGGAAAAGAAAGTCTTGCTGCTAGGTAGTAGCCATGGACGAGGTGTTGGGCCATTGGTACAGGAAAAATTAGGATCAGGTTTCCAGGTCATGAGTTTCTTCAAACCTAGTGCTAGTCTTGGTCAGGTGGTAGAAGATATAGGTTCTTTGTGTAAGGATTTCTCAGATGAGGATCATGTAGTGATAGTGGGAGGAGCGGGAAATAGTTTGGGCAGGAATGATAGGTATAGTATCAGAGATGACCTGGAGAAAATAGCAGAAGCAACGTGCCACACTCGGGTCAGTGTGATGTCGGTCTTGAGATGCTATGATCGGCCACAGATGAACTCTGCTGTGAGGCGAGTGAATCTGGAACTGGAACGGTATCTTATGTCTGATATTGGCTCTGGCATGGGCTTGGTACCTGTAGATGCTATTGATAGGTGTGGTTATACTAGGCATGGCCTACACCTCAATAGTAGAGGGAAGGGGGTTCTTTCAGATCTCATAGCAAAACAATTAATTGGTGCCACAAATTCACATGAAAAGATTTCTGTTGTTAATGGTGTTAGGGCAGCTCCGTTTTTAGATTAGGATCATGTATTAGGCAGAGAGTTTTAAAAGAAATTAGTTTAAACAATAATGAGTTTTCAGATACCAAAATTAAAAATTGTGTAGGGATTAATTTATTACATCAGAATATCAGAGGGTTAACAAATAAAGTGGATGAATTGCTAGTCCACATAAATGAATTAAATGATATCAATAGAATTGATGTTTTATGCATTGTCTGAACACCATATAACTTCAGGAATATGTATGTCAAATGTAACTGACTTTAATTTAGCTTCTCATTATTGCAGACTGAACTTGGAGAAAGGAGGAGTTGTCACTTATGTTAGAAATGGTTATAGTTTTGAGGATATAAGTATTAGCAAATATTGTGTTGACCAACATTTTGAAGCCTGTGCTACACAGCTAAATTTCAATAATGAAATTTTCATAATAGTAACAGTATATAGAGCACCATCGGGAAACTTTTCTGTTTTTATGAACCAGTTTGAACTTTTATTAACATTTTTAAGCAGAAAAGAAGTCACCATAGTAGTATGTGGTGATTTTAATTTAGATTTTCTAAATAGCTTACCCTGTAAAGTCATGTTAGAATCATTAGTCAGATCATTCAATTTAACTCAGGTAGTTAATTTTCCAACTAGATAATGAATAATAGTCACTCAGTTATAGACAATGTTTTCCTAGATACCTCAAAATTCAGTTATACCATCAAGCCATCCATCAATGGGCTTTCGGATCACGATGCCCAGTTATTAACCATCAACACTTCAATAGGAACTAGCACTAAGAGTAATGTCTTTAAACTTCAGCATGTAATAAATGATGAGTCAGTTATTTGTTTTAGAAAGTGCCTGAATACCACAAATTGGGAACAGGTTTACAGTGCTCAAGGTATGGATGAAAAATACAACATTTTTAGCAACATTGTATTAAATTTCTTTGAAAGTTGCTTCCCCTTGAAAAAGTGTCGTGCTTCTCAAAAAGAAAAAAAGCATTGGATAACTATTGGCATTAGAACATCATGCATTAATAAAAGGAAGTTGTATATTGCCTCTAGGAACAGTGAGAATGCTAATGTTAAAACACATTACCAACAGTACTGCAAAATACTGAAAAAGGTTATTAAAGAATCTAAAAGTATGTACTAGAAACATAAAATTCATGATTCTGAAAATAAAATTAAGACAATATGGGACATTGTAAAAAAGGAAACAGGAAAGAGTAATCAAACAAGTAATAATATTTTTGTCAAAGAAAATTCAGTAGAATCTAATTTTTCAATTGCTGGTAATTTTAATAAACATTTTTTATCTGTTGCTGATAAGTTGACTGCTAATAGCTCAGTGACACACAGTATGGGTTTTGTCAAAAAAGGCTTCCAAGAAAAATTTAACTCTATGTCTACAAAATTAGCTACACCAGAAGAAATAAGAAAAATTATCAAATCCCTTAAGAGCAAATACTCAAGTGGTTATGATGGATTTCCAACAGATTAATTAAATTGTGCTCCACAGAATTAAGTAATATACTAAGTTATCTATTTAATATATCTTTACTTGAGGGTACTTTTCCAGAAAGGCTTAGGTATGCTGTAGTTAAACCACTCTATAAAAAGGGAGATAAGGCAGCCGTATCGAATTACTGACCAATTTCATTACTAACAGCCTTCTCCAAAGTTTTTGAGAAAGCAATGTACAATAGAGTTTATGAACATCTAAAAATAATAATATTCTAACTAAATCACAATTTGGTTTTCAAAAGGGTCATTCAACAGAACAAGCTATATATGCATTCACTGACAATATTTTAGAAGAAATAAATGCTAAATTGATTCCTGTGGGAATTTTTTGTGACTTATCTACAGCATTTGACTGTGTAGATCATAAAATTCTGATACAGAAACTTAAGTATTATGGTACAGATGGCATTGTTAATAAATGGCTTAGTTCTTACCTTCTAAATAGAAAACAGAAAGTGTCAATGGGGAATTTTAAGACTGCCTTAAGAGGTCCACTGTTTTCTGAGTGGGAATTAATCAGATGTGTAGTACCTCAGGGTTCTATATTGGGGCCACTATTGTTTTTAATACATATAAATGATCTACCCTGTGTTTCATATAAAAACTCAAAATTTGTCCAATTTGCAGATGACACAAACATAGGAATTAAAAACACTCCAGATTTATCTACAGAATATATTTCAAATTATGTCTTTGAACTGATTAATAAATGGTTTACAGCTAATGGCTTGTCTTTAAACTTTGATATAACTCAGTATATGCAATTCAGTACATCACACAGATTAACACCTGATATAGACATAAAATTTGCAGGCCAGTCCATTCAAGAGGTAGAGAGTGTGAAATTTCTAGGTTTGTATATTGATCATAATTTAAATTGGAAAGTACATGTTTCTAACTTACTAAAGCGATTGGGAGCAGCCACGTTTGCAAATCGTACAATTTCAGCTTTAGGTGATATCCGTATGAGGCATCTAGTTCACTCCTTATCGTCATATGGAATAATATTCTGGGGCAATTCTACCCATAGAGACAAAGTGTTCAGAGCCCAAAAGCGTGTATTAAGAATTATGTGTGGGGTTAGCAATAGAACTTCATGTAGAGAGCTGTTCAAGAAGTTAGGGATTTTAACATTAGCATCTGAGTATATATACACATTAATGTCCTTTGTAGTCACAAATTATTCTTTGTTTGAAACAAATAGTAAAATACACAATTATGGCACTAGTAGTAAAAATGATCTTCACAAGACTTACAAGTCATTGTCATTTGTTCAAAAAGGGGTCCGATATTCAGGGATACATATCTTCAACATGCTCCCAACACATATTAAATTTCTAGTAGATGATAAGAATAAATTCAGGAAAACATTGAAAGAATTTTTAATTGACAACTCCTTCTACTCTGTCGAAGAATTTATTTCTAAGGTATCTTAAAAATAACTGCCAGTATCTTGTGTAAATATAGTTCACATAATTAATTTACCATGTATGGTATGACTGTACATAATTGTTTACAGTACCATATATGTTATGACTGTACATCTTGTGGTGTATGTATTATTTGGTTATGGATTTTTTTTTAATGTACCATATATGCTATGACTGTATACCTTCTTGTGTATGTATTATCTTGTAATGGAAGTGTTTAATGTACCATGTATACTATGACTGTACATCTAGTGGTGTACTTATTATTTTGTTATGCAACTGTTTATCTGTAAATTGACAACTTTCCACATCCCACAGAGCCAGTCTCTTATATTGGGATCAATGGAAAATGATTGTATTGTATTGTATTGTATTGTATTGTAAACTTGACAAAAGATTTTGGGCTGAAGCTGTTAATAGTGCAGTATATTTGAGAAATATGTCAGTGACTTTAAGTTTAGGGAATAAAACGCCCTTTGAGCTGTGGACTGGCAAGAAACCCAACATTAGTTATCTTAGAATAATTGGAAGCAAGGTCATGGTACATATTCCCAAAGTTAAGAGAAAGAAATGGGATAAAAAGGCTAAAGAAATGATCTTAGTGGGCTACAGCAACACTACAAAAGGCTATAGACTCTATGTTCCTGAAACGAATGATGTAGTGATAAGCCAAGATGTGACAATAATGGAAAATATTAATGATGCAGAAACTGAAATAAAGAATCATGAAGAAATCATGACTTCAGTGGGGGATGATGAAGAAAACAAGAAGTCTGATACTGCATTAAGAGAGGACTTGCATGATGTCTCAAAAGAAGTAGTTACATCAGAGAAAGAAACTGATGATGATGAAAAATGTGGTACGCAAGAAGATAAAGTAAAGAGAATTAGAAGATCAAAAAGGCAGCCCAAACCAAATAGAAGATTTGATGATTATGATACTTGTTTTTTGGCTCGAACTTTGGATCAACTCGAGGACCCGACAACCGTGCAGGAGGCCCTTGATATACCTGATGCAGAACAATGGAAACAAGCCATGGAAGAAGAGATACAAGCTTTTGAAGACAACGATGCTTGGGAAGTGGTAAATCTTCCAGAAGGTGCAAGTGCTGTGCAGTGTAACTGGGTGTTCAAAAAAAAGTCAACAGTGAAGGTAAAGTGCAACATGGTGCCAGATTAGTAGCAAGAGGATTCACTCAGAAACCTGGAGTTGATTATGGTGAAACTTTTTCTCCTGTGGTAAGACATTCAACACTTAGACTTTTAATGGCTTTGTCTGTTGAACTAGATTTGAACATTACCCGATGAAGGCTTAGTTACTATGGTAGCGTTGTA
Organism: Vandiemenella viatica; assembly: GCA_031002005.1. NCBI lineage: Eukaryota > Metazoa > Arthropoda > Insecta > Orthoptera > Morabidae > Vandiemenella > Vandiemenella viatica. Next base: position 273,659,297 of record CM061920.1, read on the forward strand.
TGTTAATGATTTTTTTTATATTTTCCAATGACTCAAGTGAGACTGAATTTTTTTAAAAAGGGTTGAGTTCAGAGTTTGAAGTGAAGGATTTAGGAATGGCTAAAAATTGTTTGGGAAGGAAATCAAATATGATAAGTCTAATGAAGTGCTAGCTGTAAGTCAAGAGAACTATATTGATCAATTATTGAAAAGGTTCAATATGACAGACTGTAAAACTGTAAAGACTCCCGTTGAAACTAAACTTGATTATTTAAGTGAAGAGGGAACTAAAACTGATGATGTGCCTTATCAGGCCCTAATAGGTAGTTTAATGTATTTATCAGTACTAACAAGACCTGATATCTCTTTCAGTGTGAGCTACTTAAGCCAGTTCAATACTTCTCATACTGAAAAACATTGGAAATGTGCTAAGAGAATTTTGAAGGAGACTAAGAAATATGCTTTAAAGTTTAAGAAAGGAGGTTTAGAATTATGTGGCTATGTAGATGCAGATTGGGCAAACTGTCCCTTTTTAAGTTGTGTGGCTCTGCAGTGTTTTGGCAGAGTACTAAACAAAGAATGTTGCTCTGTCTAGCACAGAAGCAGAGTATATGACTCTTTCTGAAGCTTGACGAGAGGCCATTTATTTAAAGAATTTGTTAGATGAACTCATAGGCTATAATAAGTGTATCACATTGTTTAATGACAATCAGAGTGCCCTGAAATTATCAGTTGACCCATCAAATCACAAGAGGTCAAAGCACATTGATGTTCGACATCAATTTATAGGGGAAGTTTAGTCAAATAAAATTGTAAAACCTCTCTATTTACAAACTGCTGATATGCCTGCAGATATCATGACTAAAGGATTGGGAAAAGAGAAACATTATGAATTTCTGAGATGTCTGGGTTTAGGTATTATTTAAGGAAATCATTCAAATGTTTCGAAGTGGGGGTGTTGAATTTGTCAAAACATGTTAAATGATATTGATATATGTGTGTGTTATCTTTGAGTGTTCTGAGATCTTTGTACCTACATGGTGTACTAATTCAGTCATTCCTGTTTGTCCGTCTGTATAGATGTATGTGTGCTAACGTATAAAGTGTATCAGTATGTTCAATTATAATAAACTATGTGAAACGTACACGGCTTTATTTTCAGTATCAATGGAAACTCAACACTCCCCCATTTACTTTTCCAATTTATAAATCACTTCACTTGGTAATTTGTTCCAATTCCTGATGCCCTTACCAACAAAAGAAATTTTTTTTACACTCCCTTGTACAAGAAATTGAGCCCAAGCTTGAGGTCATGGTCGCCTTTCTCCTTCCATGCACCCACTATTCCTAATTCTTTTACCAGTTTCCCTCCAAGCCCCATCACCAACATATGCCCTGCACATTTCCAGCACTCTCTTCACCCTCCTCCTTTCCTCCAATGAGTCCCAATCCAGCTCCTGTATCATATCAGTTACTGACTGGGCCCTGCTATAATTTCCACAAACAAATCTAGTTGTTCTTCTTTGCACACCTTCCAACCAGGGCCGGCGTTTCGTGTTAGGCCAGGGTGGGTAGTCAGGTAATTGGTAAGGAAATGGATGGAGGAGGGGGGGTGGTTCCCCTTGAAAATGTGATTTAAAAAATGTATTCAATATATTTTATTTGTATACAAAAAAAATTATTTTTTAAATTTATTATTCTATATTAATTGCGCAATGTAAAAAAAAAAAAAACTGTCTGCCCTTTGCTTGTTTGAAAATGAACAGATTCAACAATTTTTCCAAACCTAGTTTGTCAGTGAGATTTCCAATTACGTGTAATATTGCGCTGCTGTTACTGAATCAATCTCACAACATTGTCGAGCTTGGGTAATTCTTGAGTCGGTGTAAGATCGAAAAACTTCCTTCATTGGAACAGGACAATCCAGGAATCGTGACGAGAAGTAGAACGAAGCGCACAAACTCTGGGGTGAGTCCTCTAGTCCATTTGTTAAAAAAAAATCTATAACCCCTCTCAAATGTTTTGCCTGCTTATCTTGTGTTCTCAAAAGTTGCAGAAACTTGCCTCTATCACCCACCAAACTTTCTTGGTCAAAATCATGGTTACAGAAATTTATAATTCTATCAACGTTTGTGGGCTCTCAAAAAAGCGAATTGTTCTAATGAATTGAAGAAGTGGATGGAATCGTTCTAGATTCGACTCTTTAACCGAATCACTACTTGATTATAACTTCAATATGAGATTTAAGTGAAAATATTTTGAGGTGTTACAAATTAAAGATTTTCGCTTCTTCCTTGGTCGAGGAGATGCAAATATTACGCTAATGTGGGATTTGTGGTTCGTTGATTTCAAATTCAGTATGTGATTGCAAACTTTTCCGCTAAACTTCTTCGAATTTTGAATCTTGAGTACAGTACAAAATGTCGGTGATTGCTTCTGTTTTCTTTACGATTCAATTAAGTCATAGATTAGATTTCTGTAGATTTCAACGCGATCAAAAATTTCTATCATCATTGTTAAATAGAAAGGAGTAAAATCCAGAATATTTAGCTGCGCTAGCGCTATCTACCTCTGGACGCAGAAGGATCTATAAAAATGGCATTAGCTTCTGAAGTTTTTCTCTTACTGTTTTAAGAGATTTGATTCTCACTAACCATCTGTAAAGAATTAATAAATGTGTTTACAAATACAAAACCATAATTTAAAAAATAGGTTAGACTTATATTTTTTATAAGCAGCTTGTCAGACAAAAGGCTGCAAGAGAAGGCCGTTTCCTAAACTGTCCAAGTCGTTTCAACTTGTCTCGCACGAAGTTTATCAAATCCTTAACAGTTCCAATGAATTTTCTTGCTGTTGGGTATTCGTGACTGGCTTGGCGAAAATGATAATGAACTGAACCAATAAGTTAAAACCAATTCAATAAATTTTTCACTTGTAATGAAATCGTCCAAAACGAATCTCAGACGAGGTGCTCCTATATCTTCCATGATTCTAGACAACAGTGTAGTAGTGATCAAATCAAGAATTTAAATCTAACAGTCATGATGAAGCCATTTACGGCCATCTCTTTGAAGCCATGATTTTAGTTCAGTCACGTCTTCAGCTCAAGCCTTTAAAAATGCCATGAAATTTGAATATTCCTCTCACTTAAAGACCTTGCCTTGCCAACGCCTTCAAAGTACTGAATATTTTCGACAAATCTGTATGGTAATCGAACATCTGTTTTGAACGAACTGTTGATATCGATTTTCTACATTGATATTATCAATGTTATTTAATGCTTCAGTATGAAGAGAACTAGTGCTAAGTACGTATTTTGTTGTATAACCGTTAGTGTGTCTCAAAATAAAACCAAAAAAGTAAGATCCGCAGATTTTTTGTAAAAAAATTGAATCTTTGGCAAAGTGATCAGTATGTGAAAAAGAATTTCTACCACATTACAATTGCTTTAAAAAGTCATTTGAAATCTATGTATACAGAAGAGTGTGAAAAACTAAATGAAGGTCTTTAGGTGCAAGAACAAGAAAAAATAATAGAAACAAATAAACTTCCATTAAAAGAAGAGCCTCCTAAGGGATGTCATATGAACGCTCTAAATATTTTACGATGTTATTATTACGCCGTAGGTTTTTGTCAGTAAAGTAGCCTTAATTTATTACAAAAAAAGAAGCAATTTAAAACAAGAAATGGTGCTAAGCTTTTGTTTTTAAAATTTAACTTGCTATTTTTAACTTTCGAATACTAGCTACAGTAATCAGAAAACTACTATTATTATTATATTTATTTAAAAGTCAGTTACTGGCCGATTGATTTGAGTGTTAAAATAAACATTATTTCGCTTTTATTAAATTTACTAAACAGAAGTATTTTGAAACTAAATGAAGATCTGTGACACCAAATGACATTTTTATTTGACATGTTCATATAATTTCTGCTTCTGTTTCCGCTTCAGTAATGTAAATTCTGTTTCATATCTGGTAAATACGCACGAATATTAATTGCCTACTTACTTGTGTATATGGTGAAGAGCAAAATTAAGAGTTTACTTTCTCTTACTCTCCCGACTTTGACTGTCATCTTTTAAAGTTCCAGTGGACCTACGTCTAAGGACGAAGCAAATTTATACTCCACATTTCCCTGTTTTCTAGAGTTATCCACATGCACTTCGTTTCTCCTTTACAGCTTGACTACGAGTTTACCCATTTGATTTTTTTTTTTTTTTAACTCTAATACACACAGATTCAGCCAAAGCTGCTTCGAAATACACTAAAACGGCTTTAACGCATGACTATTTGGGATGTACGTTATTTTACCATAACACTCTTGCTTTCAAACATGATTTTTTGCCATCTATCAAGCTCAGTAGGCAATAGCTGTGGTGGCAATCTCTGCTGAAACATCAAAGAAATTTAGCGTCTTACTAATGGCATTGTTGTGGGTATACAGTGTATTTTACACACATTTTGACTGATGAAACTAATATGCTTAGTTGGTCTGCTCTCTACTTTTCATATCTTTCCTATGTACATGCTTAGTTGCTCTGAAATTCCGGGTGGGTATTTTACCTAACCGGAATTTCCCGGATGGGTACCTCTACCCACCGTACCCACATTATCTGCCCCCCGTGCTTCAAACTCCTGTATTTGATCTCCAAAATGTGGTCCCAAACTACACCACCATATTCAACAAATGATCTGACCAAAGTTTTGTAACCCAACTCCCTAACTTCTCTGTTACATCCTCTCATCACCCTCTCCAACAAATGAAGGCTTTCGTAAACTTTTTCTACCATCTGTCCAATTGAGTTTGTTATCAATCGTTATGCAAAGAATTTACACTTCATCAAGCAAATCTGACCCCATTCTGTAATCATAATTAACCTTTAGATCTATTTATCTGTGTACCTTATAAGCCGACTCTTCTTGGCATTTATCTTCATTCCATGCTGGCCTACCCATTTAGATATTTTGTCCAGATCAGCCTGCAGCTGTTCAGTCTTCACCTGTTTTGATCCTATTGTATACCATTGTATCGTTTGCAAAATACCTAGTTTCTGATCATAACACAGTCATTCATTAGAATAATAAACAGCAACTCCCATATTTACTTCCACTTCTATTGATAATGTATTTCCTACTCTAACCCTTTGCTTTCTGACTTTTAAGAATTCCTGTACCCACCAAGTAACTTTTTCATCCAATTCAATACATTTCAGTTTATTTAAAACCATTTTATGGCCCACTCTGTCAAATGCCTTAAAAAGATATAGTGCCACACTACCAACTTAGCCTCCCATTTCCAATTCATTTGAAATATCTTGCATATAGCCCACTATCTGAGATTCACATGAATATTCTTGCCTAAAGCCATGTTGTCGATCTGAAAACTAGTTTCTTTCTTCATAGACATTTCTGATACAGTTGCATATCAATCTCTCCATCATTCTACCTATCACTGATGACAAACTAATTGGCCAGGAATTTTTAACCATATTTTTAACCCCTCCTTTATGAACTGGTACTACTATCGGTCTTTTCCAATCCTCTGGTAAACAGCAAGTCTCCAAACTCATTTTAAACAAAATTTTAAGGTAAGGTACAATTTCGTATACCACAAACTTTAATAAATCTGTAGTAATATTACCTACACCAGTTATGTTATGTTTTTTTAGCTTTCTGAGTTACTTCACAATCTCCTGAGAATTTATTTCAAATTTTGTAGGTTCGTCATTTATACTCTCCTCTGATTCATTCCCTCGCATCACAGGATAACTGTCCCTAATTGTCTCACCAAACCTGTCACTCAGTATCTCTACAATTTTAAAATTGTAAAGTAGGAAGGGGCATATGAACAGTAGACTGAACATGTGGTGCCGAGTCTGGCGGCGCCGCCAGGCGGCCTAGTGTAGTAAGCTAGGTAAGATACAATGCCCTGCCACGACTTTCCGCCTCCAGTTGCTGCCGGCCTGGTGGCGAGGCACGGCAGCCAGCCGGCTGCCAGTTTCTGGTGACGCCACTGACTGCCCTAGTGTAATAAGCTCCATAAGACTCAATGCCCAGTGACGAGCAGCGCCACCAGTGGCGCGGCTGGTTGCACCGCCAAGTCACCTAGTGTAATAAGGCCCTAAATGTAACAATCATAATGGTGATAGTCTCAAAGCCATACAGTTATGTGAAATCACAGAATCAAAACAAAGTAACGCTGGAGCATCAGGTGACATAACAGGATAAGACAATGAACGTACAGAAGTATGAAAGAAATACAGTTAACAAATTCAGATACTGGAAAAAAAATAACAAATCTTGATTTAGATGTCGAAAAGACAATTAAAAATGGTATTTCCAGTAAATATAACAAGTTTCAAGATAATTTTTCATTAAATAAAAAATAGCAGATCTCAAATAAAAATGATCTGTGAAAGAAGAAAACATTAAAATAAAAAGCAATTTTTCAACATAACATTACAATAGTTTGAAATCATTAGGTTGAGTGAAAGTATTTAAAACATTATTTCAAACAAAAGTTTCTAAGCTATGCAGAATTTCTGGGGAGCTCTTTGTTTTAATAAAAGTGCAATTTTTTAAAATTAAGTTTGATATAAGTTTCAATTAAAAGAATCCACTGCTAATACATAATATCTGTCTATGAAGAATAAGAGTGGAAATTAGTAAGGGCTGGCAGGAACAGTGAAAAACTTCTAGAGGCAATATCTCCTAAAACAAAGGCATTTAGAAGGGAGTAAGATACGAGAAACTGATCTTAAAAATGTGTAAGATATTCTGATGTGAAAACTGACACGATAAAACAAATAGATTTTACAGTAAAACTAAACTACATGTTTTCAGACTTCAAAAATAGCAAGGAAACTAAAATAGATATGAGAAAAGTAAAGACATAAAATACTTAAAATATGAAGTTTTAGGAAGATCGGTAGAATTTTTGGAAAAGCGTTCAGAACCAATCCACAACTAACAGATGAGAAACAGATGACCTTAGATAGATAGATAGATATTTTCACTTTGATCCCATTTGAGAATAATCTCGTGGATGTGGAACAGTACATATACTTATTAATAATGTCTATTATGTTACTATAGTAGAACTCCATATATTCGAACTCCGACTATCCGAATCACTATAGGCATAACATTAAGACGTGCGTGGTACAAGTTGATAGGCATATCCACTGAAGAAGAGAAGGAAAGAGAGAAAAAGGAAAAAGAAGCTCAAGAAAAGGAAAGGGAAGAAACAGGAGAAGATGGGGATGATGTGTCAATTGAGGAATTCAGAAACAATCTTCTGTAAACTCCTGGATGTTCAGAAGTTAGTGCTGAAGATTTTGGAGAGTGGGTGCTGTGTGATTCGTCAGACCCTGGGTATGAAATTCTAAATGACGAAGAAATTATTGAAAGTGTGAGAGAAGAAAGTGTCGAGGAAGAAGATGATGTTGAAGTTGAAGCAGACACGGGACCATCAGCTAGTCAAGCATTTCCCGACCTTGAAAACTGAGTTGAAGTGAATGGATCGTCAGACCAAGTGTGACCACGTGCAACATCTCATTGTCAAGAGGAAGCGTGACCTGGTTGCCCGAAAATGGATGAATACAGTTAAGCAGCTTACTTTGACTGAGATGTTCAGCAAGCAATTACAGTACTTATTTACAGTACGGTACATACAAAATGTACTAATGTACAGCAGTTGTAAGTGCGCTTAACATATAAAAGTGTTGCCTTTTAATTTGATTAATTGAAATCTCTTTTTCTTTAAAAATAGTTTTTTCTCCCATTTTCAACAAACATACAGTAATTAATTAAAATAGACCCTTTTTCAGAAAAAAAATCCAATTATCCGAATTTTTGATTATCCGAATGGGGTCCGGTCCCAATTGATTAGATTAATTGGAGTTCTACTGTATATAATTGATAATATTATTATATATTGATAACAAGTTAGCTACGACCAATTAGTAAAATCAATATCTACTGTAATCTACAAATACAATCCCGAGTTAATTACTACTTATTTTGTGGAAGAGTATATACACTTGTTACCAGCATCTAATAAGAAGTTATTTTCTTATCAACCAGTTACCATAATAAGTTTCACTGTAATCTACAACTACATGTTATATCATGTTAGTACCTATTTATGAGGAACAGTAGACACACTTATTAACAATACCGTATCAATCATATTACCAACAACTCATAAGTAGCCAATTACTTAAAAACCTGTTAGTATGATAATTTTTCATAGCAATTTTTGAGTGCATGCTATCCCATGTTAGTTACTATATATGAGCGAATTTTGTAAACAGTGTAATTACAATTTGTAAAAAGTTTAAATAGAAAGAAAAATCATATATCATTTTAGTAATTGTGGACAACATTGTCACCTTCCCCTTCCATACACCATCTATTCTATATTATCAGTCATTCTTAGTTACGAATTGCATGAAGAAAATTTTTTCACAGAGTAAAATGCGTTCTGAAGCAGAAACTCTTTCAATTTGGACTTAAAGTAGTTAAGTTTTCTTAGATAACATTTAATTTCTGTTGATAAGACCTTGAATAAGGAAGCTCCAGTAAATGTTATCCCTTTCTGTACAATTGACAGTGATTTGTAATCCTTGTGAATATTATATTTATTCCTAGTATTATGGCTATGTATGTCAGCATTAAGATTGAAGTGTTCAGGATTTTCCACTACAAATGGTAGTACGGAGTATACATACTGTGCTGGCATTGTTAGTACACCTAGGTTTTTAAATAGAAATCTGCACGACGTCCGTGGGCAGTTCTTACAGCACGCTTTTGAAATTTAAATACCCTCTGTGCTTGTGATGAGTTTCCCCAGAATGAGATGCCATAAGTGAGCAGGGAGTGAAAATAGTAGCTATTCTAGATATTACCCTCAGTGAAAATATTGCAGAATTCAGTTTTTTAATAAGTTGTTGAATATGTTGTTTCCAGTTCAATTTGTTATCTATATATACACCCGAGAATTTGTGAAAATGCTTTCACTGATTGCTTATACTTCTGATATCATATTACGGCTGTCCATTGTTTTATTTTTTGTAACAAACTGAAGTAACTGTGTCTTTTCTACATTAAGTATTAGTATGTTAGCGTTAAACCACTGGTTAATTTTCTTTCAAGGTTTTCTAGTGATGGGTTGTTCAATGGTATGCTAGTATCATCTGCAAAGAGCACCAGGTATTCATTATGACCTAGTATATGGGGGAGATCATTTATATAGATTAAGAACAGCAGAGGGCCATGAATTGAACCCTGAGGCACACCACATTTAACTATACCCCATTCTGAGTTTATAACATCTCCTGTATTAGCATCTTTCAGTGATACACATTGTTTTTCTATTTTCCAAGTATGATTTAAACCAAAGTCTTGGCTTACCACTAACTCCATAGTGGTCTAATTTGCCTAGGATACTCTCATGATCCACACAATCAAAGGCCTAAGCTAGATCATACAATATACCTAGGGAATTTAATTTTTTATGCATTGATTCCAGTAAGTTGTTTACAAAAGCAAAAATTTCTGAATCTTTTGAAACATATTGCCTAAAACCAAACTGTGCTTTACTGAGTAGGTTATTCTATTGTAGATGTGCATAAACCCTTCTGTACATTGCTTTTTCAAAGATTTTTGAAAATACTGATAGAAGTGATATGGGTCTGTAATTCTCAATCTTTGAGGTATCGCCCTTTTTATAAATCGGTTTGATTATTGACTTCTTGAGTGAGTCAGGGAAGATACCTTCTTCAAAAGAACTATTACAAATATGACTAATAACTCTACTGATGCTGGTGTTACATTATTTTTGCTAAATAGGTTGAAACCTCATCATAACCAAATGACTTTTTATTTCTGAGAGATTTAATAATTTTTTCAATTTCATTTTGACTGGTGGGAAATAGAGACATAGATACTGTTTTTGGTGACAAGGATTTAAGTATTGTTATAGCATCCATGTTCCCAATATATTTTCCTTTTATTTTTCCAGCAACTGTTAAGTAGTTATTAAAAGCATTTCCTACATAAAAGGGGCCATTTACAAGTTAAATGCTTAAAGATATAGGTTTATGTTCACGGTATGATACAGTTGTTTCTCTTTTAATAATGTTCCAAACACTTTTTATCTTATTAACTGAACTGCTAATCCCATCGTTTATGGCCAAACGTTTAGCTTCTTTTATTACTTTGATTAAAATACTACAGTAAGTTTTGTAATGCTGTCTGAGAAGCATATTATCAGTATTCCTAACTTTTACATACAATTCCCTTTTATGTCTGCAAGATGTTTTAATACCAACTGTAACCCAATTTTTGTTTACTCGTTTTTCACTAATTGGAGCTAGTTTTGTAGGGAGACAACTCTCATAAATTTCCAAAAACCTTTGGTGAAAGTAATTGAATTTATTGTTAACCCTTTTAATTTATAAACAATTCTCCAGTCCACATTGAGAAGTTCATCATTTAATGTTTTTATTTAATTGCTCTTTAATGGTCTAACTTTGAAAAATCCTTTCTTTTTGTTATTTTCATTTCCCACAACATCCAAAGTAATTATTTGAGCATTATGGTCTGACAAACCATTTTCAATTGGAACTGTCCCATGTATTTCTAATTTATTGTGCTCTACAAAAATGTTATCAATAATGGTACTACTATCTTTTTGTATTCTAGTAGGGAAATTTACAGTTTGATAGAGATCGAATGATCTAACCATTCCTAGAAGATAATCTGTCTGGTTACATTCTACAGCAAAATTTATGTTGAAGTCTCCACAGAGGATAATTTCCCCTTTAGTTCGTTATAAATTTAATAGAACAGCTTCAAGTTTATTACAAAATTTACTGAAGTCTCCTGTGGAAGCCCTATAAACTCTCAGCACTATAAAATATTTGTTATCTTATTCTAACTGTATTGCACATCATTCAAGATCTTGTTCTATACAGTATTTACTTAAATCTAATTACTTTCTCTTAGTATTTTCGCTTACAGATATTGCTGCACCACCCATTCTCATCTCTGACCTGCAATAACATGAAGCTAACCTATATCCAATAAAAGGGAGGAGACATATTTAAGAATTCTTCAGATGGTGTTCTGTCAGACATGCGATATTTATGTTAAGATACAATGATTTTTGGGTTTCTTCTATATATATTATTAACTCATCAAGTTTCCTTGAGATACCCCTAATATTCTGATAGAACAAAGCTATTTTAGACTGAGATTCTTTTTTTTTTTTCCGTTTCAGCCATCTATGGACTTTGACTACGCAACTTCATTTTCTCTTTTCAGCTTCCTTCCTCCGTTGCCAGTATTCTTTTATTCTCTCACTCAATCTTGCTTTTTGTTCTTCTGAAAATTCCCTCCTTTTCCTGGTTGGTTTTTCTTCAGTCCGATCATTTACCTTCGCAATTTTTCCACTGAATAATTTCCTGACTTGGATGTCTTCTATGCTGATCCCACATCTTTGCAGATCCTGATGGACCTCCTTTACCCAGGGAACTTGAGTCTTCCTGTTCTCATGAAAGTTGAGTATTTTCTTTGCCATTCTTTCTGGCTCCAATCTCTTGATATGTCCATAGAAAGCTAATCTCCTTTTCTTAATTGTGTTTGATACCTTTTCAAACTTATCATATAATTCTTGGTTCGATTTCAAATGGAAATTCAGTTCTCTTCCAGCCACTTTTTGGCCCAAGATTGTTCTTAGAAACTTCATTTCTTTCTTTTCTATTTCTGTCTATTGATGTTGTCTTATTGTCTATTCCAAATTCTTTCAAAACCTTTATTATTGCATCTCGGTCTACAGAATCATACGCTTTCCTGAAGTCCACAAAAGTCGTTGTAAGCATCTTAGAATTTTAGTAAATTCTAGCCTCTCACCTTTAGGTATTAGGGGGAAAGTTTACTCTGTAGTAAAAGATAGTTTTCAGTTCATGTACAGGTTATGGGAGTAAAGCTTTGTATAGCATAGAGATACTGTAACCAAACACACTAAATAAAACCCTTTAGGGATAATAAAAGTATTCAAAAATTAAATAAATGCTCTAAATAAACCTTTGATAACAAAAAGAAAACATCAGTTTGGGAGGAAATAGGTTAAATCCCCCAAGTTTAGTTTCAAATAATAGATTTTGATATAGGTTAACTTTACAATTTCTAAACCAATTTGAATGCATTAAAGACTTTTAGCAGTTGCTAAATGCCGAATATAAACTTTGAATAATAATAAATAAACCTTAAATCAACTGAAAATTAAATAATCATCAGTAATCCAACTTTGTAATTATGAGCTTCTAACTGGGGAGCATTTTGTCATTTTTAAACCAATTTACGAGCAGTAAAGTAACTCAGTACTTGATAAACCAACTATACTAATTTTCTGTAATGATATTAACACCTTTTACTAACCTTAAATATGATAATCCAAAATAATCTAGTTGAGTACACAAGCAATTTCTAATATTTGGCATTTCACTGTTTTCACACACTTTCGAACAAAATAAAGTAATTGTAGGGAAGTAATCATGCAATTAAGATATAAATACACTAAAATTTCGTAGTTTTTGAACGTTTAAATAACTTAAATCAATTTTTATACTTCGTCAGATGCTCTACACTTTTAATAATTTTTTATCTCAAAATCCTAGAGAACATTCGAAATAAAAAGTAGATTTCCGGGTAGACCTAAAAATCTAATATCACATATAATAATTTCAAGTAATTCCAAGTAATAGAACCGATCTTATAGAGATCTTAAAATTTATTTTTCATCACGACCATGAGGTCAACTTAGAAATTAATTTCGACCGATCTAAAGTAGGTACAGAGATGAGATAACTTTCAGAATACGTAGTTTAATTCAGTGAATCTCTTGGTAATTTTATATTTGCGAGAAAACTAACAGAAATAAAGTTATAAAATTAAAACTGAAATCACACTTTGGTTACGTCGTAGTTAAACTTTCCCTGCACCAATTTTTATAAAAGTTACACCAATAAACTCAGGAATTTTAGTAGAAAACGGTAATAATAATAACATTTATGTAAATTGTGGCTTTAAGAAAATGACGAAATGTAGAAGTTTCGAGAACAAAAGTAATCCCCCAGAGTAGAGAAATAGTTCACTCCTACACTTACAACTTTTAAACCAGATGCTTAAAATTATTCACTAAATATCCATTATTTCACAATTAAATATGTCGAAACACTGTCACACCTAAAGTTTTGGATAACTGTTTAGTTACTGAGATATTTCAGATCTAAATCGTAGAAGTGTTAGCAGAAAGTTGTGTTTTGGCTCTGACGTCAGCGAAGGTATAAATCACAGGACGCGGTGGTGACGGCGTCTTTTCCGGGTTTGAAGTCGTGCTAATAAGATGTTATAAGCGTGTGCGCCGGTAGGTTGGCAACTCCGGCTTAGGTTGGTAGCTCAGGTCTTCGGTTGGCACTACCGGGTTCGGCCATGATGGAACATTGTCGGGGGGGGCGTGGCATTTGTTTACTTAACATGAACTGGTAATTCTTATGGGGGTTTGGTCGGTTTCTACTTCTCTCCATAATCTGTAATTTTTGGAACGATTGTTCGATTGCCTAAGCAACTTAAGAATGCTGTTTGAACTTTGAATTTCATTCTAAATAAACTCTGAGAATTTTGGAAAAGTGAACTGTTTTATTTCTGTAGCTGCTGTAATACCTTTTCAATATTTGGGGTCTTCAAATATTGTGGCGACCTGTAGCGTTCTAGTTGTATCCTGGCAAAATGGTCAAATTAAATTAAAGTATTCAACAAGTTTTCATCGGACTGGGAGGTGTGATCAAGAGAGTAAGTTAAGGCACATAGGCGATACTCTACCCCGGTGTCGGCCTAAGTCCTTACATGGTGACCGTGACAGGACTTGGGTTTTCACCCATTTAGGGAGTTTGGTAATGAAGGGTTAAAGTGTGAAAAGGGAAAGTGGTAGTTTTGAGGCCTAAACAAAATCAATACAATGGTAAAAACAGAGACGTTTATAAAACGAAGGACTTTCCTACATGGAACTGCATTATACAATTGTTTATAAGATACCACAAATTTCATTTCAATGTTTATAAAATTATACACATTATTGGATTTTTTTTGAAAACAAATTTGATATTTATTGTAATGATATTTTTCTATGTACTTTGGTAATGTGCATTTATACCATTTACATTTTGTATTTTGATAATATGTTTGATATTTTGACAATTTTGTGATTATTTGTGTTATGTACCATTTTTGTAATTTATATTTATACCACTTACATTTTGTATTTTGATAATATGTTGGATATTTAAACAATTTTTGAGATTATTTATGTTACATATGTTTATAATTTTGTGATCATTTAATATTTCATATTTTACATTTTTTTTTCTATTTGATCATAATTTGTCATCAATATTGATCCTTTTAAGAATGAATGAGTTTTTGAGAATTTTTGTAATAATGGCGTGAGTGAAAGTTAAAGTTTTGAAGTTGTTATAAATAATAATATTTTTTGCTTTTGGGTATGAATGGTGGAGAGAGAACCGAACCAATAAGCGATAGTTAGATTTTGTGGGAATAATTCATTTCTTTTTGGGAACTCAAATTTTTCATTTATTTTTCAAGATGTTCAGTTAGTTTTCTTGGGAAAATAACTTCAATCTTCAGGGGGCATGTAAGCATCTTAGAATTTTAGTAAATTCTAGCCTCTCACCTTTAGGTATTAGGGGGAAAGTTTACTCTGTAGTAAAAGATAGTTTTCAGTTCATGTACAGGTTATGGGAGTAAAGCTTTGTATAGCATAGAGATACTGTAACCAAACACACTAAATAAAACCCTTTAGGGGGCATCCATAAATTACGTGAGGTGAAATAGGGGGGGGGGGTCCGGCGAAATCTCACCAGATCTCACCAAGGGGGAGGGGGGGTCTACGGAAATCTCACGTGAGATTTTGCGAAAAAAAATGTGGACAGTGGAGCTAAAAAAAGGTCTGCAATTCGCGCCAAAGTCGATGTCAGGAGGGTTTTTCGGCGAAAAGTTAGGGTTGGACCTAAAACAAAAAAAAAAAGGTCTACAAAAGTTTCGAGATCTCACCAGAGGGGGGGGGGGTCCGGCCAGATCTCAGGAAATCTCACCAAGGTGGAGGGGGGGTCCAGAAATCCGGAAAAATACCTCACGTAATTTGTGGATGCCCCCTTAGGGATAATAAAAGTATTCAAAATTAAATAAATGCTCTAAATAAACCTTTGATAACAAAAAGAAAACATCAGTTTGGGAGGAAATAGGTTAAATCCCCCAAGTTCAGTTTCAAATAATAGATTTTGATATAGGTTAACTTTACAATTTCTAAACCAATTTGAATGCAGTAAAGACTTTTAGCAGTTGCTAAATGCCGAATATAAACTTTGAATAATAATAAATAAACCTTAAATCAACTGAAAATTAAATAATCATCAGTAATCCAACTTTGTAATTATGAGCTTCTAACTGGGGAGCATTTTGTCATTTTTAAACCAATTTACGAGCAGTAAAGTAACTCAATACTTGATAAACCAACTATACTAATTTTCTGTAATGATATTAACACCTTTTACTAACCTTAAATATGATAATCCAAAATAATCTAGTTGAGTACACAAGCAATTTCTAATATTTGGCATTTCACTGTTTTCACACACTTTCGAACAAAATAAAGTAATTGTAGGGAAGTAATCATGCAATTAAAATATAAATTCACTAAAATTTCGTAGTTTTTGAACGTTTAAATAACTTAAATCAATTTTTATACTTCGTCAGATGCTCTACACTTTTAATAATTTTTTATCTCAAAATCCTAGAGAACATTCGAAATAAAAAGTAGATTTCCGGGAAGACCTAAAAATCTAATATCACATATTATAATTTCAAGTAATTCCAAGTAATAGAACCGATCTTATAGAGATCTTAAAATTTATTTTTCATCACAACCATGAGGTACACTTAGAAATTAATTTCGACCGATCTAAAGTAGGTACAGAGATGAGATAACTTTCAGAATACGTAGTTTAATTCAGTGAATCTCTTGGTAATTTTATATTTGCGAGAAAACTAACAGAAATAAAGTTATAAAATTAAAACTGAAATCACACTTTGGTTACGTCGTAGTTAAACTTTCCCTGCACTAATTTTAATAAAAGTTACACCAATAAACTCAGGAATTTTAGTAGAAAACGGTAATAATAATAACATTTATGTAAATTGTGGCTTTAAGAAAATGACGAAATGTAGAAGTTTCGAGAACAAAAGTAATCCCCCAGAGTAGAGAAATTGTTCACTCCTACACTTACTACTTTTAAACCAGATGCTTAAAATTATTCACTAAATATCCATTATTTCACAATTAAATATGTCGAAACACTGTCACACCTAAAGTTTTGGATAACTGTTTAGTTACTGAGATATTTCAGATCTAAATCGTAGAAGTGTTAGCAGAAAGTTGTGTTTTGGCTCTGATGTCAGCGAAGGTATAAATCACAGGACGCGGTGGTGACGGCGTCTTTTCCGGGTTTGAAGTCGTGCTAATAAGATGTTATAAGCGTGTGCGCCGGTAGGTTGGCAACTCCGGCTTAGGTTGGTAGCTCAGGTCTTCGGTTGGCACTACCGGGTTCGGCCATGATGGAACATTGTCGGGGGGCGTGGCATTTGTTTACTTAACATGAACTGGTAATTCTCATGGGGGTTTGGTCGGTTTCTACTTCTCTCCATAATCTGTAATTTTTGGAACGATTGTTCGATTGCCTAAGCAACTTAAGAATGCTGTTTGAACTTTGATTTCATTCTAAATAAACTCTGAGAATTTTGGAAAGTGAACTGTTTTATTTCTGTAGCTGCTGTAATACCTTTTCAATATTTGGGGTCTTCAAATATTGTGGCGACCTGTAGCGTTCTAGTTGTATCCTGGCAAAATGGTCAAATTAAATTAAAGTATTCAACAAGTTTTCATCGGACTGGGAGGTGTGATCAAGAGAGTAAGTTAAGGCACATAGGCGATACTCTACCCCGGTGTCGGCCTAAGTTCCTTACATCATGATCACCTTTTTCTCCCCTGCTAATGCCTTTGTTTTCATCAAAGTCTTGATAGTGAAGAACTGTTCCGCACATGATGTCCTTTCCTATATCCTGCCTGATATTTTCCTAGTTGTCGATCAATGTGGTTCTCTATTCTTCACTGCAGTGCTTTTGAGAGTATCTTGTATGCCATAGGTAGTAGTGATATACCTCTGTAATTATTGACATTTGATTTGTCTCCCTTTTTGTGTAACGGATGGATGACAGCTTCCCTCCACTCTTCTGGTATCTATTCTTTAAGCCAAATTTGTTGGAAGAGTTTCTCAAGTTGGTCTATTACTTTCTCTCTAGCAAACCTAATGAGCTCGGCAACAATGGAGTATTTTCCAGATGTCTTGTTGTTCTTAAGACTCTTTATAATTTCTCTTATTTCCTTCTCATCTGGTGGAGCTGAGTCTGGGAGTTTAGTGTTTGTTTCATAAAATGTCATTTCATTTTGAGGGGTTTCGCAGTTAAGTAATTGCTTAAAGTATTTGGCCAGATGTTCACAGCTTCCTTTATTGTTTAGAATTAGTATACCCTGATCATTCTTGAAGCAAAGGTTATGCGGAGATTAACCTTGAATTTTGGACTAAAAGTATCGATAGAAATCTCTTGTGTTGTTTCTATTAAAGTTTTCTTCTATCTCTTTTAGTTGCTCCTTCTCAAATTTCAGTTTCACTTTTCTGATTACTTTAGCTGTTCTTTTGCTTTCGACTTTAAACTCTTCAAAATTTAGTTTTGTAGAGTTCCATCTGTTCCAAGCTGTAGAACGCTTTTGTATAGCATCTTCACATTCATCATTCCACCATGGGAGCTTCTTATTCTTGGCCAGGAAAATCGTTTGTTTTGCTGCTTCCTGTATTCTCTGGGCTATTTTGTTCCATTCATAAGAGTCCAACGTATCCAGTTCCTTCTAATACATTTCAATTATTTCTTTGTTGATATTCAGTTCTTCTATTCTATATTTCTGAATCCTAGGAGCTCTCTTAATTATATTGTTGGGGATTAGTTTTACTTTAACCCTTGTCATATAGTGATCTGATTCAATGTTAGCCCCTCTCTTTACTCTGACGTTCATTACTTCTCTTGGATTGGTAGTAGCTAAATGATCAATTTGAAACTTTCCTAACATTCAATTGGGAGATTGCCAAGTCTTCATCTGCTTCACGGTTTTCTTGAAGTGAGTGGACATTATTTTCATGCCAACATCAATCAGTCTTTCACCATTTCTGTTGGTCCTTTGGTAAGCTGGGTATTCTCCCACCACTTTCCAAAATTTGCTTTCTTTCCAATTTGGGCATTGGAGTCTCCAATTAGGAGTTTAACATGTTTTTCTGGGGTTCTTAACAGCTCCTCTTCAAGCTGAGACCAAAATTCTTCTACCTTATCTGGGTTCTTCCTATTGTCTTCATTAATAGGAGCGTGGGCATTGAAGACAGTGTAGAATTTGTTTCCACTTCTTAATCTTAGAATAGGTAGCCTGGGAGAATGGGCTCTGTAGTCTACTATGGATTCTGTTATTGAATTATGAACAAATAAAGCTGTCCCCAGTATTACCATGGTATTCTTTGTTTTATCAGAGCTCCTAACCTTTACAGCTGGTCGTAGGTCGCTCTTTTAGTTGGTCAGCTCCCATCTCGAATTCCAAAAAGCGACATCGTTCGCTTGCTCTCTTTAGTTTGATGGTAGTTGAAGATTATCGGTGGTTGTCTTTATAGTTTTTATCTCTGGAATAACGTGGAAGCATGTACCGCGCCAACGTGTGCATGTAAATAAATATAGTTAATAGTTAGTTTTTTTGTAATAGTAATTATAAACTCCAAATTCTAATACATTTTACTGTTGTGAGTGTTTGTAGGTGTTTTTATTCATGCAAAAAAAAAAAAAAAATTATTTGTGTTTTAGTGCTATGGTTTGTTACGTGTTTATTTTCTGTGTTTGTTTATATTTTTGAACACAAGGCTTAAGTTCAGATTCTTGTTATAGAGTGTAAATATCTTTAGATAAAGCTTACTTGTAAATTAATTTAGCAGTTTTTTGTATGGTTAAGTTCAACAAATTTTCTCTCTCACATTGTGTGCTTTGTTTTTGTTAGATTTTTGTAATCATGAGTGAAAAGTGTGGAAATTGCTGTAGGTTAGTGAGTCGGGAATTTTTTGCGATGTGTTTGAGAAAAGGTTTCATTGAGGAAGAAATTGTAGTGGCGTCGAAAACGGAGAAATTGAGGAGGCTCTCCCATGGTTCTTCACAGACTGTTTTAAAAGTAGGAAGATATTAGAACAGGAGGTAAGAATTAGTGCCCTTGAGGCTGAAACGATGAACACTAGAAAGGAGTTTGATAGGTTGTGCAGGGAGGGAAACGGAGATGGTTGGGAACTGATAACAGGGAAAAGGGCAATTGGAACAAGAAGGGCTTCTGATTATTTTGTTGTTAGGGTGCAAAATAGGTTTGCCCTGTTGCCAGAGGTGACAGCCAGCTTACGACAGCCAGCAGACACCAATACCTGATGAAGAAAAGCCGAGCTTGCTGTCGAAACGTCGTGTTACTTTGACACCATCCGGCTGAACACCCGTGAAGATTATATTTCATCTCTACGCTGGGAAAGTCAACACTCACACATCAAAATAGTCTTGCTGCTAGGTAGTAGTTATGGACAAGGTGTTGGCCAATTGATGCAGGAAAAATTAGTATCAGGTTTCCAGGTCATGAGTTTACTCAAACTTAATGCTAGTCTTGCTCAGGTAGTAGAAGATATAGTTTTTTTGTGTAAGGATTTCATAGATCAGGATCATGTTGAGATGGAGGAACGGGAAATAGTTTGGGCAGGAATTATAGGTGTAATATCAGAGAAAACTTGGAGAAAATAGAAGAAACATGCCACACTCGGGTCAGTGTGATGTCAGTCTTGAGACGCTATGATCGGCCACAGATGAACTCTGCTGTGAGGTGAGTGAATTTGGAACTGGAACGGTTTTTATGTCTTATATTGGCTCTGGCATGGGCTTGATACCTGTAGATGCTATTGATACGTGGGATTATACTAGGCATGGCCTACACCTTATTGGTAGAGGTAAGGGGGTTCTTTCATATCTGATAGCAAAATGATTAATTGGTGCCACAAATTCACATTAAAGGATTCCTGTTGTTATTGGTGTTAGGGCAGCTCCTTTTTTAGATTAGGGTCAAGTATTAGGCAGTGAGTTTAAACAATAATGAGTTTCCAGATACCAAAATTAAAAATTGTGTTCGGATTAATTTATTACATCAGCATATCAGAGGCTTATCAAACAAAGTGGGTGAATTGCTAGTCCACATAAATGAATTAAATGCTATTAATAGAATCGATGTTTTATGCTTGTCTGAACACCATATTACTACTGGAATAGGTGTGTCAAATGTAACTGACTTTAATTTAGCTTCTCATTATTGTAGACTGAACTTGGAGAAAGGAGGAGTGTTATAGTTTTGAGGATATAAGTAAGCGAGTATTGTCTTGATCAGCATTTTGAAGCCTGTGCTACACGGCTAAAATTCAATAAAGATATTTTCATAGTAGTAACTGTGTACAGAGCACCCTGAGGAAACTTTTCTATTTTTCTGAACTAATTTGAACTCTTATTAACATTTTTAAGTAGAAAAGTAGTTAACATAGTCGTATGTGGTGATTTTAATATAGATTTTTTAAATAACTTATCCTGTAAAATCATTTTGGAATCATTAGTCAGTTCATTTTAACTCAGGTAGTTAATTTTCCAGTTAGAATAACGAATAAGAGTCACTCAGCTATAGATAATGTTTTCCTATATATCTCAAATTCCAGTTATACAATCAAGCCATCTATCAATGTACTTTCAGATCACGATGGCCAGTTATTAGCTACCAACACTTCAATAGAAATTAGCTCCAAGAGTAATATTTTTAAACTTCAGCATATAATAAATGATGAATCAGTTACTTGTTTTAGAAAGTGCCTCAAAACCACTAACTAGGAACATGTTTACAGCGCACAAGGTATGAATCATAATTCAACATTTTTAGTAGCATTGTATTAAATTACTTTGAAAGTTGATTCTCCTTAAAAAAAAAAATATATAAAATAAAAAAAAGTCGTGCTTCTCGAACAGAACAAAAACCATGGATAACTGTGGGCATTAGAACATAATGCATTAGTAAAAGGGAAGTTATATATTGCTTCTAGCATCAGTCATAATGCTAATGTTAAAACACATCACAAGCAGTTTCGTAAAATACTGAAAAAGGTTATTAAAGAATCTAAAAGTATGCACTACCAACATAAAATTCATAATTCTGAAAATAAAATTAAGACAATATGGGAAAATGTAAAAAAGAAATAGGAAAAAATAATCAAAACAGTAATGAATTTTTTTTTCATGGAAAATTCAGTAGAATCTATTTTTTCAGTTGCTGATATATTTAATATACATTTTTTTATCTGTTGCTGATAAATTCACTGCAATAGATCAATGACACAAAGTACGGATTTTGTCAGAACAAGCACCCAAAAAAAAAAAAAGTCTGTAAATTTAGCTACTCCAGTAGAAATAAGAAAAATTATCAGGTTTCTTAAGAACAATACTCATGTGGTTATGATGGAATTTCCAGAAGATTAATTAAACTGTGCTCCACAGAATTAAGCAATATAATTAGTTACCTGTTTAGTATATCTTTACTTGAGGGTACCTTTCCAGAAAGGCTTACACATGATGTAGTTAAACCACTCTATAAAAACGGGGATAAGTCTTCTGTATCAAATTACCACTCTATTTCATTACTAACAGCCTTATACAAAGTTTTTGAGAAAGCAATGTACAATAGAATCTATGAACAACTTAAAAATAATAATATTCTAACTAAATCACAATTTGGTTTCCAAATGGGTAATTCAACAGAACAAGCTATATTTGAAATCACTGACAATATTTTAGAAGGAATAAATGATAAATTAATTCCTGTGGGAATTTTTTGTGACTTATCTAAGGTATTTAACTATGTAGATCAAAAAACTCTGATACAGAAATTAAAGTATTATGATATAGATGGTATTGTTAATAAATAGCTTAGTTCTTACCTGCTTAACAGATAACAGAAAGTTTCAATGGAGAATTTTAAGGCTGGCTTAAGTGGTCCACTGTTTTCTGAGTGGGAATTAATCAGATGTGGAGTGCCTCAGAGTTCTATATTGGGGCCATTATTGATTTTAATATATATAAATGATCTACCCTGTATTTTATCTAAAAACTCAAAATTTGTCCAATTTGCAGATGACACAAACATAGGAATTAAAAATACTCCAGATTTATCTACAAATTACGTCTTTGACCTTATTAACAAATGGTTTACAGCTAATGGCTTGTCTTTAAACTTTGATAAAACTCAGTATATGCAATTCTGTACATCACACATATTAATACCAGATATAGACATAAAATTTGCAGGCCAGTCCATTCATGAAGTAGAGTGTGTGAAATTCCTAGGATTTCATTTTGATTATAATTTAAAATAGAAGGTACATGTATATGTTTTACTAATATGATTGGGTGCCACCATATTTTCAATTCGTTCAATTTCAGCTATAGGTGATCTTCATATGGGGCAGCTAGTTTATTTTGCTTATTTTTACTCCTTAATGTCATATGGAATAATATTCTGTGGCAATTCAACCCATAGAGACAAAGTGTCCATAGCACAAAAGCGAGTAATAAGAATTATGTGTGGGGTTAGCAATTTATTTATTTATTTATTTATCAATTTTGTTTCATGGATCCCTGCTGAGGAAGCACCTCTGGGATGTGAAACATGTCATGGTTAATATACATACATACAATATGAGTCATAATCATAGTAAAAAACAATTATATGTTACAAAGAAAAATAAAGACAATAAAATAAACATAAATTTTTACAACTGTGATTTGCAAAAGTCATATTGAATACAATTAATTGTTTTGTTCAAATTCTTGAATGGAGTAGAAGGAGTTGCCAATGAGATAATCTATCAGTTTTTCTTTAAATATATCTTTATTTTCTGCAAATTGTTTTATACCATTGGGAAGTTTATTGAACAGATGTATACAATAATAATTAACTCCTCTTTGTACTAATGACAGAGATGTTTGTGGTTTGTGCAAGTTATTTCTGCTTCTTGTATTGAGATTGTGTACCTGTGAATTAAAAGTAAACAGGTTACAATGATCTATGACAAAGCACATGAGATAATATATATACTGAGAACTCATTATAAGTTTTTTTAAAAAGTTGTCTGCAAGAAGTTCCTTGGTTTTACCCTACACAACATCCTAATAGCTCTTTTCTGTGCTATGAAAACTTTTTTACTTTGTGAGGAGTTTCCCCAAAAAATTATGCCATATGACATTACTGAATGAAAATATGAGGAGTAAACCTGTTTCCTAAATTCTAGATCTGCTGTTAGAGAAAGTGTTCGTATTGCAAAGGTGGCACTACTTAACTTCTTCAGTAGTGAAGTGATATGTTCATGCCAACAGAGTTTCTCATCTATTTTAATACCAAGGAATTTTATACTCTTTGTTTCTAATATTGTGTTATTTTTATAGCTTACTTGTAAATCTGGCTGTGCATAATTTTTTGTTTTAAACCTAATATAAAGTGTTTTTTCAAAATTTAGTTTTAATGAATTTGCCTTAAACCAATTTGCTACTTCACTAAGTACTTCATTTACATTAAATTCTAGATTGCTGTTTGGTGTTATTCTCACAGTCAGGTTAGTGTCATCTGCAAATAAAACACTCTTAACTTTCTCAGGTAAGTTTCCAGGAAGGTCATTCATATACAACAAAAAGAGGAGGAGTCCTAGGACAGAACCTTGTGGAATTCCATGTTTTAATTTTTCCCAGTCTGATGAAGCATCTTTGTTTATTTTAGTATCAAAAATGGACACTTTTTGCATTCGACTTTCCATGTATGATCTAAACCATTTACCTGCGATTCCATAAATACCATAGTATTCCATTTTTTTTCAAAAGTAGTTCATGATTTACACAGTCAAATGCTTTTGCAAGATCACAAAACATTCCTACAAGGCTCATTTTATTATTAAGTTCCTCAAAGGTGTTATTTAAAAATGAATATATAGCCATTTCTATAGATCATCCTTTTTGGAACCAAATTGGGATTTAGTGAGGATGTTATTTTGCGTAACATGTTTTATTACTCTACAATACATGACTTTTTCAAAAATCTTTGAGAATCCTGAAAGTAATGAAATGGGACGATAGTTATCTACACATGTTGATTCTCCTTTTTTAGACAACGGTCTTACAACTGCATACCGTACTTTAGTATATTTGGAAACACACCATTGAATTAACGATTCATTACAAATGTGGGCAAGTACACAATCGATACAATCTGTACATCTTTTTAGTAATTTACTTGAAATATTGTCATAGCTGGAAGAATTTTTAGGTTTTAATTCTTTAATGAGTTTATTTATTTCTGACACTGTTACTGGTAGCAATTGCATTTCCACAAATCTATTTGGGTAAGCAGTCTGAAGAAGCCTAAGGGCACTATTTGGGGACTGCTTTTCTATGCCTAATTTCTCTACAACTGTATTAAAATGTTTGTTAAATATTTCACAAACTTCCCCTACTTCACTATGGACAGATCCATTTTGTTATATTTTTATGTCTTTAGAGTGATTTACAGATTTTCCTGTTACAAGTTTTTATTCATATTCCATATAGTTTTCATCTTATTGCCTGAATTCTCTATTTTCTTTGATATAGAACTTCATGTAGAGAGCTGTTCAAGAAGTTAGAGATTTTAACTTTGGTGTCTGAGTATATATACACATTAATGTCCTTTGCAGTCACAAATTATACTTTGTTTGAAACACATAGTAAAATACACAACTATGGCACTAGAAGTAAATATAATCGTCACAAGGATTACAACTCGTTGTCATTTGATCACAAGGGGGTTCGATTTTTAGGGATAAATATTTTCATTAAGCTCCAAACAAACATTAAATGTCTAGCATATGTTAAGAATAAATTCTGGAAAAAAATTGACAGAATTTTTAATTGACAACTCCTTCTACTCTATCGGAGAATTTAGTTTCTAAGGATATCTACAAAATAAACTGTCAGTAGTTTTTCTAAATGTAGTTCATATAATAGACTTTTTGAGAGTACCAAAAATATATTATAAATTGTAGTCATTCACGTAGATTAATGCTTCAGGAAGCAAATATTTTTAATTTTGAAAAGAAAAGTGTATCAGTTTTAATAAAAAAGCGAAATAAAAATTACCGGTAGACTTTTCTTACCTCTTTTCACGTGACAGAAAACACTCTAGGATTGGTGGTCGCTTGAGTGACGTTACAATTCTGTAAGCGCTGCGGCTGCGAATGGAGCGTTTCCTATTATCCAAGTTTTCAAACTACAGTATTTTATTGTTTGTGCTGGTTATTTCTTGTTATTAATTGAAATTTCATTTTTAATACAAAATCGAGAACAACTTGTAAAAGCCTACAGCGGAAAAATATCGAAAATAGACGCCTTATTTGTTCAGTCATTCTGAAAATTAAGAAAAGTTGTATGGATGTTGCAAACATGCGCAAGCAATTGAAAGTATTTCTTGTAGCTAATAAGTGGCTCTTTCAAATAAATATAGTAACAGATCGGTATAATGTTGTATATGAGCTAAAACTCAACATGAAATTGTTCAGTAGTTTTTTTAATTAAAAATAATCTCGCTCTGTTTTAATGATGCTAATGATTAAATTTAAAAATGTATTACAGAAAAATCATGCGTAAACTTACCTTGAGACTCGCCAAAAGGAATAGCAACACACAAATCACTACTAGATTGTAGAAATACAGCGTAATCATCGACCAAGCACAGTTGAATGACGCGATCAACTCTTTCACTTGATCTGTGGATCATAGGAAGCCTATTGTTCAAACTATTTTTTCTATTGCTAGGCGCGAATTCGTAGAAAATAAACCTTTGTTCCGAGTATTGTGGTTTATCTACTTTGAATATACATATCTATTTTGCCTGCGTAGACTATTTTCAAATTGAATTTTGTCCCTCTAATTTAGAAAATATCACACTGTGCGGGGTCCTCCCGATGCGAGGCCAGAGCGTTAACAGCTCACTCACCATGCTCGGAACAACAGGATGTTGTGGGCCAATTTTCTTAACTGAAGGTAAAAGATTATAAATAAATGTTAATTTTTTGTCAACGAAACTGAATTTGTTTGTTTATTCATTTACCTACCCCGTTTCACTTCATCTCCCACGAAGAAACTGTGATGTTTAAGTGTTTACTAGTAACATAAAGTAGTGTCCCGGTAGCTGCGTGGTAGAAGAGTGGTAATGAAATTCAGAATGTCCTACATTCGAATCTTGGTTTGGATAATCTTTTTTTGTGTGTGTGGATTTTTTTCCGTTTTTGTTTGCTGTTATTTTTGCACCACAGAACCATGTTTTTATTTGAAGAATTCTTAATGCTTGCTAACCGTCATGCAAGCGTTTGAAACGGATTGCTACCGTACAAGAAAACTTTTAATCTTCGAACTTACCAGAGATAGAATATCATGTAAAAAATACAGGTGCATGGCGGTGAATAATAGAATTTATTTTAGAAGAGAAGATCACTTTATAAATTTCACGGTAAAATTGCAACAGTTCAGGAACATTTTGTGCCCCTTTGTTGGAATTTTTACTTGACGATACAACTGCAGGTTACCTTCCCGACATAAATGCGTCTGTTTATGCGGTATTTAGAATTAATGTGCAAGTAATATTCGTTTTTTATTTTATTTATTTATTTTTATTTTTTTTATTTTTAACAACTTTTTTTCGGTGTGCAAGTGAAGTCTAATTTCATTTTTGAAGTCTTCTTTGGCTATGTTTCTAATGGTTGTAATTCGCTTGTTATCTAAAAAGATGTGAAGCCTTCAGAAAACAGAAAAAGAACAAAACTAAATTGATGATTTGGTGGATTTTCGGAAAAAATTATTATGGGATGCAACCAACAGCAACTAGAATCCAAAGAAAACGACAACAGAAATCAAATTAAACACAATCCGAAGCGAGGATCGAACCTAAGGACCCTAACCTCAGTGGTACTCGCCTTAAACAATGTATTACATTCTGCTCTACGAAATTGTGGTGTAAATGAGCTTCACAGAGAATCGTAAGTGACTTTGTCGCAATATCAAATTGAAGTTGTATTTTTATGCTCCACAGAATAAAACTCGGGGGTTGTTTCTATAGCTATCCCCACAAATAAGGCGTCTATTTTCTATATTTTTCCACTGTAGGCTTTTACAAATTGTTCTCGATTTTTTATTCAAAATGAACTTTCATTGGTAACAAGAAATAACAAGCAACAATAAAAATAGTTGAAAACTTGGATAATAGGAAACGCTCCAATCGCAGCTGCAGCTTTTACAGACGCTTGAAGTCACCAGTGGCGTTGCCAGCGCCAGGCAGCAAAGGAGCATTTTGGCAGTCTTCTAAATACTTTAAATTTTAACTTCGAATTTTACGCAAAATAAGTACTTTCGTTAAAAAGTAAAGAAGTGCTCGGTGAATATCGTGTACCAATAAACAATTTAAAATCATTATCAAAAAGTAGTCAAATACACAATTAATATACCATCTGCTGGTGTATGTATTATTTTGTTATTCAATTGTTTTTCTGTAAATTGACAACTTTCCACATCCCATAGAGCCAGTATCTTATATTGGTATCAATGGAAAATGTATGTATTGTATTGTATATTGTATTAATGGGATCAAAACGTGTTTTTTTTTTTAATATTCCGGGTTAAATTCCTGTTTGAGCCTCCTGCAATAGTTTTTAATATTAAAAGCGTATGTGCGGTGATATAACTTGCTAGGGCGGAGCCACACTCTCGCGTATTATCGCTATTACAAGTCGGTCTTCGGAATAGGATCGAGCAAACTAACGATCTAAGGAGTGAGATATCTGGGAACTAGTTCGCGTACTTCGTCTGTGGGAGCGTTATTCGGAACTAGTTCGTTCGGGAACTACACGGGACCAGTGAATATAATTATCTTGCGCGGCCACATTCCCGCGTAAAATTATGTCGTGCGGTTTTATTCCCCATTATCTGGAAAAACATACAGAACACCATAAAGTTTATGTCATCGCAATTCATAAGCACGATCCCTTTAGCGGCCTAGATGAGCTTAATTCATATGTGCAGCAGGGGTGAAAATATTCGATCCCGACTCTACTTCTGCTTATGTCATAATGGGGTACTTGACTAATTTTGGGAAAGGAGTCAGTATTGTAGCTGGGCGTCTACTATAACCCAAAAAAGTGTTATTTCTTGGAAAAAAAACCCAGAAAACTGCAAAATATTGCATTTTTATATGTTGATTTGAATATTGGCGCCAAAACGCTTCCGAGCTGTCATGGCGTCTCTTCTGACGTCACATCTCTGCTCGTGCTGGTGTAAACAAACGAGCGGTTTGTTTATTTTGTGGAGAAAATGAGTCCTGCGGTTTACAAGTGGTGTGCTGGACCTCAGTGTGTAAACATAACATTTAAAACACCAAAACAATTTTTATTTTATATCCAAACAAGGAAAATATGTCGAAAAAGTGACTAAATCTTGCACGACACGACTTAGCGTATTTGACTTCAATATATTTTTGTGAAGTCTACTTTGACGTATGTTTTGACTCAATATTTTGTTATGTTTCATAAATTATGAACTTAATGTTTTATTATGCGAAAAGCTTAAAATCTTTTGGAAAAATAAATTACAACTTCAGACGTTAAAACGGCGTTCGTCGTAAATGTGTGGAATTTTTTTTATTAGTGCAGTTGTTAAACGATAATATAAAATTACATGAAGTATCATAGGCAGCTCTATCATAACCGTGGCGCCACAATTTGATGATGAATTCTTATGTAACTCCACTAAACAAACCGAAAGCAAAATATATATATATATATAATCAGTTATAGGTATAGTTCGTTGTTCTTTGGTGACGTTTTTCCTCCGGTTCAGGCCATGGAGCATTCCTACCTCCATGGTTCAGGCCGTATTTTAACCTAATCACAACCGCTAGGAAGATAATAAAACATCTAATGTGTAGTTCCTTATGGGTTTGGAGAATTAACTACCTTAATTTGGAGATACGATGTCTCGTGAAATAAGCAAGATACGAGGCATGTTTTTTAAGTAAGTACCGTTTTGAAATTAAAAAAAGACGCGCAAATATATCTCAATAATTTTATTTTTACATGAAAGCCTGTACCTTACTCTACTTTTCTACATAATTCACTTCAATCTTGAGGCACTTGTCATAACGTAGTACCAGTTTTTGAAAACCCTCCTCATAGAAGTCTGCCGCCTGACTTGTTAACCACTGCATCACAACTGTTTTGACTTCGTTATCGACTTCAAGACGCTGACCGCCCAGGTGTTTCTTCAAGTGCAGGAACAGATGGTAGTCACTGGGCGCCAGATCAGGGTTGTACGGAGGATGATCTAGAGTTTCCCATCGAAAAGATGTGATGAGATCTTTGGTCTGATTAGCCACATGTGGACGGGCATTGTCATGCAGCAAAACGATTCCCTTGCTCAACTTGCCACGTCTTTTGTTCTAGCTTGAACGGCGCAGATTGTTCAATGTCTCACAATAAGCTGCTGCATTGATTGTCTCATTACGAGGCAGAAATTTCACAAGCAATACTCCTTTTCTGTCCCAAAAAACTGTGCACATGATTTTCCGGGCAGAAATCGTTTGCTTGAACTTCACTTTTTTGGGTGAATCTGAATGCCGCCATTCCATTGACTGTTGCTTTGATTCAGGTGTGACGTAGGCCACCCATGTATCATCACCCGTAACAATTTGGCTTAAGAAATCATCACCATCGTTGTGGTACCGCTCAAGGAAAGTCAATGCAATGCCTAAACGTTTGGTTTTGTGCACATCCGTTAACATTTTCGGTCCTCAACGTGAGCACAATTTTCGGTAATTCAAGTGCTTGGTCACAATGCCATACAAAACACTACGAGAAACATTAGGAAAGTCATCACACAAGGAGGAAACCGTAAAGCGTCTGTTTTCTTTCACCTTATTGTACACTTTCTGCACCAAACTTTCATTAACGACCGAAGGACGCCCACTCCGTTGTTCATCATGCACATTTGTGCGGCCATCTTTAAATGCTCTAACTCACTTTCTCACCATTCCATCACTCATAATTTTTTTTTTTTTTTTTTTAACTGCTTTACGTCTCTTTTTAACATTGAGGTCTTTAGAGACGGGAAAGGATGGGGGGCAAGGATGGGGGCAAGGAATGGGATGGAATTCGGCCATGGCCTTTTTGAAGGAAGCATCCCGGCATTTGCCTGGAGTGATTTGGGGAAACCATGGAAAACCCAAATCTGGATGCCCGGATGGGGATTCGAACCACCGTCCTCCCGAATGCGAGGCGAGAACGCTAACCGTTACACCGCCCTGCTCGGTATAATGTTTTGTCCGTAAACTGCACAGATCTCACGATGAATATCGATCGGTTTTAGGCCTTTAGCACAAAGAAATCTTATAACAGCCCGTACTTCACAGTCGGCGGGATTATTGGTGGCATCTTAAACACTCAGTGAATAACGTAAACAAGGAAGAATTAGACTGTAATGGCGTCAGTGGGTAGGCAAGAGATGCAGGTACCCAGTGCGCATGCGCGGAACGCCGACCGTAGCGCTGCAGCCACGGTGTGGCAAAACGGTACTTACTTAAAAAATACGCCTCCTATCAAAAATTTTTACTCTTACTTGCGATTTGTCTCGTAGCCTTTCAGAACAATCAATCATCGAATTTGGCACTGGCGAAATTTTTCTTGTGGTCCATGCCGCATTTCGACATAATAACATTACTTTTTAGATAGTATATCTCGAGAACTAAGTGAGATGTCAAAAAATTTAACTCTTCACTTTCGATTTGTCGAGTTACATAAGAATCTATCATCAAATTGCGGCGCCACCATTATCGTAGACTCCCCATATCATATAACGGAGTAATTTCACAAGTATGCTTAAAACAATGTTGTATTCAATGTTGTGAATTTGATAACGATTTGCACATACTTAGCTGCGGTGTTTTTTAATCGCTTTACAATGTTGGGAACCTGCGTTCTTTCACTTAAGTGTTTGCATCACTTGATACACAGCGGACGAAGTCTGCAAGAAATTTATTTTACGTATTTGTATACAAGCTTCAATGAATACCGAAAAATAGTTCGACGATAGTTTGCGATTTTATTATTATTATTATTATTATTTTAATGTTAACAAAATAAATTTGTAGCGATAGAGGAATGGGTAGAACCACTAATATAGAAAGGAAAAACCTTGTACTTTTACGTTCCCAACGTTACTGTCGGAAACGAACGGCGAACGAATGTAAACAAGCTAAACCTTTTCCTGCCGTGCCAATAAAAACGTGAAAAATTCACGCAAGGAATTTTCAGTAGTAATTACATTAACGCTTAGCAACTACACAAGATTTTGCACAGCAACAATCATATTAAAAACTTTCAAATCAATATTAAAAATGAAATAATCGATATTAATACTCAAAATATAGACCCACTGGCTAGAATAAAAAATTACATATTTGTACTAACTAAAACGCGTCAATAACACATACGCTTCTAAAAACCTTATACTCTAACGTTTGTCGTAATGTGATAATATGAATAGCAAAAATATACTCTTACTTGGACGGTTTGACGTTCGGGAATCCTGCCAACAGAAAATGCATTCCTGGCATCATCACATCAATTTCGGGCAAATTCGAGCTATTTCCCTTCGTAAATCGAACTTCCACTTCAAATATAAATATTTTAATAGATCCATACACACGGGTACAAGCGGGAGCTAAACTGGTACGAGCTGATATGTGACGTCATGCGCTCTGATTGGTGTTTCGTATCACATGACTAACAGCTGTCTTTTAGAGTTTTTATTTTATTAAAAGTAATATGGTTTTAACTCTTACCGAATAAATAAAATTCATTTTGGTATCCTTACAGCTTACTCTATCATTGTAAATTAAGGTTTCATATTTTCTTTTTTAGTGTCAAGTACCCCATTTGTGTAGTAGAATGCTACATATAAGATTTATTTAAAGATAACATATCGGAACATTTCATTATTATACAGGGTGAGTTTTTTATCTTGAGACAACTAAATATCTCGAAAACTACAAATCCGATCAAAAAAAGTGGGTAATAAAAATTGTTCGTCTCGACGGGGGACATCCGATGATACCAAATTTGACTCCCCACCCCCACCCCCTAGGGGTGGGGGAAGGGGGAGAAAAAAAACTTAAATAGGAACCCCCATTTTTTATTGCAGATTCTGATTCCCCGGAAAAAACTACCCCTATTTCACCCCCAATTCGAGTCATTTTGGTCGATAGATGGCGCTGCAATCGACAAAAATCAAAATAAGCAAAAATTCATTTAAAAATGAGGATATCTCGTGAAATACACATCAGATCAGCAAAATACAAGTTAATGTGATTGATATTTTTCAAAAACTATTCAATAACACCACCCACCTCCAAACTTGAGGGATGGGAATGGACATTATTTCAAAATGCACTGATGCAAATTCTTTAGCAGATAGCGAAAGTCAAACATTACTTTTTGCGTTACCCAGGAACAACGACGTGGACGTAGTAATTTTCTGTTCCCTTTGGGGTGCTAGATTTAGGTGAGTCCCCTCGCCTCTCACCATCGGGGTGCTTGTTTTTGGTGAGTCCCCTCGCCTCTCACCATCGGGGTGCTTGTTTTTGGTGAGTCCCCTCGCCTCTCACCATCGGGGTGCTTGTTTTTGGTGAGTCCCCTCGCCTCTCACCATCGGGGTGCTTGTTTTTGGTGAGTCCCCTCGCCTCTCACCATCGGGGTGCTTGTTTTTGGTGAGTCCCCTCGCCTCTCACGTGTTTGTTTCTAACAACAATTCTAAAGCAAGTGCTCGAAAATATCACCACCGACATCGATGCATTTATTTACCCGCTCTTGGAATGATTCGACGCAACTAAGAAGCATATCCGGCGTGATTTTTTGACAAGCGTTGGTAATTCGTTCAATCATGTTTTCAGGCGTTGTTGGCACTTCACTGTAAACTTCATTCTTCAAGTATCCCCATAAAAAAAAATCAGGCGAAGTGAGATCTGGTGATCTTGCAGGCCACGGCACTGGACCTCCTCTTCCGATCCATCGACGATTGTACAGACGATCTAACACTTCCCGCGATCTTACAGCAAAATGTGCTGGACAACCGTCATGTTGAAACCACATTGTTTGTCGCACGTCTAAGGGTACGTCTTCAAGCAATGTTGGCAGTACGTCCTCTAAGAGTTGTTGATATTTCTCCCCATTGAAATGTCCATGGATAAAATGTGGACCAATAAGTTTGTCCCCAATTATCCCACACCAAACATTTACATTCCACGGACGCTGATGTTCAACTTGGCGTAACCAATGCGGGTTTTCCACACTCCAATAATGCATGTTGTGTCGATTAATGGTGCCGTGGTTAGTAAAAGTGGATTCATCCGAAAACAGTACTCGAGCAAAGAAATGGGGTTCTTCTTGTATTTTCTGTAGCGACCATCGGCAAAATGTCAATCGATTATCGAAATCATTGCCGTGAAGTTCTTGATGCAACGAAACATGGAACGGATGGTATTTTCTACGATGCAAAATCTGACAAACAGTAGTCTGAGAAATTCCTGATTCACGACTTATTTGTCGAGTACTAATGTGAGGGTTATAAGCCACTGCAGCTAAAACTGCAACTTCGTTATTTTCTCCAGCTATCGTCCTTCGCCGCTTTCGTTTGTTTGTGTGCACACTTCCCTCCTGAGTGAACTGTTGGATAATACGGTAAAAAGAAGCGCGCGATCGAGGCTGGTCTGGAAAACGATGAGCATAAAGATCAACAGCATTATCGATATTCTTGCGACATTCTCCATAAATGTAGACCATTTCAATTTTTTCTTGCAACGTTATAGCCTGCATTCTCATTGACACGTGCAACAGAACGAAGTAAATAAATCAGAGATGTTATGAACGCTATGAAAGTACATCAAGTAATGAGAAAACTCTGAGAAATGAGCGACGATGTGAACGCAATGGAAGTACATCAAGTAATGAGAAAACTCTGAGAAATGCAGCGCCATCTATCGACCAAAATGACTCGAATTGGGGGTCAAATAGGGGTAGTTTTTTCCGGGGAATCAGAATCTGCAATAAAAAATGGGGGTTCCTATTTAAGTTTTTTTTCTCCCCCTTCCCCCACCCCTAGGGGGTGGGGGTGGGGAGTCAAATTTGGTATCATCGGATGTCCCCCGTCGAGACGAACAATTTTTATTACCCACTTTTTTTGATCGGATTTGTAGTTTTCGAGATATTTAGTTGTCTCAAGATAAAAAACTCACCCTGTATAAGAAGGAAATGGCACAATATTTGTCACCTTTGCTTTCAGTTTACGTAGCATTTACGGTAAACAAAGTACTCGAATTTCGTACACTTCAAGCCTTCAAATTAGATTTATCTAAAGATGGCATTTTAAAATTTTTGCAAAAAAAAAACAAGCAAAACAAATAAAACGTGATCAATTACCAGTAAAAATATAAAAAAAAAAATATGTTAAGGTTTTTTGTGTAGTGTAAAATATAAAATTTCAGTAACAATTAACATAAATAAAAAATCATGCTATTAGATACAGAAAACTAAAGTCAATATCACTATTTAGTGTAGTTGATAGATAGAGATTAGAACTATTTAAGGATGTTACCTCAAAACGTTTTCGCATTACAAATAACATTTAAAAAATAAAAATAAAAACAAGCATGGCAATTATTGGGAACTGCCGACAGAAGTGAAAACTTAAAACAATTAATGCCATATGCGCAATACGTCTTACTTAAAGCAACAGATAATAAAAAATAATTTCGTATGGTTGTAATGAAATAAAGACTGGGTTTCTAGCGGCTGCGCATGCCGCCCCTGTCTTTGCCGCCTTCACCTAACCCGGTAGTCCTACCAGGTATAGAGAACCTACAGTTTAACATGGAATCCAAACTACGGAAGCATTCTGGCAAACACATTATACAGGAAGCTATGCCAGATATGAAGGTCGGGTGAATGGTCTATGAAAAACCCCGCCGAGACAGGGATTCGAACCGGGACCCTTTCGTTTGCCCGTCAGACACCTAAACCACTGAGCCATCAGATCGCAACAGATATGCTATTAACATTAGCATGTTGGTAATGCGAACTCATAAGAGTTTACCCGTATAAAAATCTCCCAACGCTTAAAGAGGTTTTCACTTCAAAAATTAAAAATTCCGAATGGGATGTTTCAAGCTATTGTGTCAGAGGCAAGAAGGCTAATTCCTTTATAATAACAATGTTTTCTATTTGTTTTAAAGTATATGTATGCAAAATTGCATCAAAATCGGATAAAAACTGTGTGTGTTGAATAAAGATTTTGCGGAAAACGTCTTGCGCGCATATAATACGCGCAATAGGTGGCCGTGACGTTCGCGATCTAACGCGCAACAGGTGGCTTCTTGCGAACTCATAGATTTACCCCCGTCCAATCATCGCGTAAAGTGATACTAACTAGATGAGAGTAGTGATTTATATGCGAAAATCTACGTGCTTACTCACCTAATTCGTTGCTTTTATTGTGTTTTTATGATGTTACTGTTATTGGAGGACGGCCGCTTAGCTCAGGCGGTAAAGCGCCTGACTGCGTCCTAGACGACCTGGGTTCGATCTTCGACGAAGCCAAGGATTTTTCCTCGACGGTGAAAGTCCGGAACGCCTGCCCAGACCCACTCAGCCTGGTATCCAATGAGTACCGTGGAGAAAACTTCGCGGGAAGGTAAAGAACTGCCAGAGCGTGGCGCTGATGCGGCCACATC
This sequence comes from Vandiemenella viatica, assembly GCA_031002005.1. Classification (NCBI taxonomy): domain Eukaryota; kingdom Metazoa; phylum Arthropoda; class Insecta; order Orthoptera; family Morabidae; genus Vandiemenella; species Vandiemenella viatica. Next base: position 273,695,408 of record CM061920.1, read on the forward strand.
CATTCTTGTGCCAGCAGTTGTTATTGGAATGCGGAACTCCACTTCCGCGAATTCTATGGAAAGCGGCAGGAGCCGCAGTAGCCGTAGGAACCCCGTGAAGTTTTTTTACTGTTACTGAAGTCGTTTGATTAACGTTTTCCGAATATTTTAACGTATTACACTTCAGGAAATAAATAATCAAAGTTACATTGCCAAAAACAATATTAGCAGAATGCAACGAATAGTTTGCTTATCTGTGATGTTGAATGATTTTGGTGGATATTTTTCGAGGTTAAGACGGAGGCGTTTATCTCGGATGCAGTATGATCTGTGGTATCTACATTTCTTGCAGACAGTTAAATGTTGTGGAGACAGTCAGTGGTTGATTACTCAATGGATAGTGCCCAATTTGACAGGGGACAAATTCAAAGTACATCATAAATGATTGTTATTAATTATGTAATAATTTGTTGCTTATAATCCAGTAGTAGTTTTCCTGCACAATTTGACATTACATTAAATTTTTACTGCATGCTTCCACATTTCGGGTTAAATTGTTCAGCATGTTCCTTAATGATTTATTCCTGTCCCCAAATCCCTTACCTATAAGTGAAAACTTTTCCACTCCCTTATGCTTGAAATCAAGGAATAATTTGTATTCTGAAACAGCCAACATTTTTTTTTTTTTAATAGAACAATGAACACAAGCTGCCCCAATACACTGTCCTGGAGCACTCCTGTTCCCATTTGAATAAAGTGGTTCTTACCACAACTTCTTGTTTTCTCCCCCTTATGATTTTTTCTACATAGAATGTACTTTGTTCTGTAGGGTAATTCTTACAGGGTAGGAAGCTAATAGTAACAATAGGAAAGGCTATGTCAGAGGAGGTTAGAGAGGAATGCACATGGCACTGTATTGGAACCACTGTCTTTCATTATTCTATTGAATGTGCTTTCATTTTTTCCCCAGTGGAAAGTCTGCTGTTGCAGTTTTTTGAAAGCAATAATATTTTCACTTAACAGTTGTATGATCTGTTAAATAATGTAAAATGCATTATGCTGATTGCTCAGAGCCTGAATTTAAACACAATAAACCATAACTAGACGACCCGTACGAAAATTTTGCAAATAAAATACAATGAATACTGAGGTTGAATGCTTGTAATATGATAAAAAGTAGAACTGCACTTTGTAGCAAACATTTATTTGTTTAGTGTAATAGGTACACTTCAAAACATATTACGAAACAGTTATGAATTATTTTTTTTAACTGCTTTACGTCTCTTTTTAACATCGAGGTCTTTAGAGACGGGAAAGGATGGGGGGCAAGGATGGGGGCAAGGAATGGGAAGGAATTCGGCCATGGCCTTTTTGAAGGAAGCATCGCGCCATTTGCCTGGAGTGATTTGGGGAAACCATGGAAAACCCAAATCTGGATGCCCGGACGGGGATTCGAACCGCCGTCCTCCCGAATGCGAGGCGAGAACGCTAACCGTTACACCGCCCCGCATGAAAAATGAAAATTTAAAGCACACTGTATGTACGACAAACTGTCACTGACCCTAACAGAATATAACCAACCTGGAAAAAAACGAGACCACTTTAAGCTTCAAATACCAAAAAAAAATCTTTCTTAATTTACGATTTTACGTAATTGGAGACCTTAATCTCAAAAATGATATGTCATTTATCTATTTCGGTTAGGTATCGAAGGAGATAAATGGCTCGTGATAATAATAATAAATTATGTTATAGAAATAATATTGACACTTCTGCCCTTTAAGAGTCAAATTTAAAAAAAAAAAACATCGTTTTATAAAATAAAGTGTATTCAAAGCGGATACCTTTGGCCTTTAAAATGATACCTCATTTACCGATTTCGGTTATCTATCAAGCAAGGTAAAAAAAAAAAAAAGTTTTAGAAATGATGATATTTTTGCCCCTTAAGGGTTGAATTTAAAGAAAGTTCTTTCTTAAAATATGATCTGTCCAAAGCGGAAACTATAATATTTTAAACGATACCCCGTATTTCGATTTAGGTTTGATATCAATGGAAATAAATGGCTCGTGACGGAAAAATGCGCTGTAGAAATATTGATTCTTTTGCCCTTTAAGGGTCGAATTTTGAAAAATTCCTTTTTTAAAATATGATGTAACCAATCGAAGGACTCAGTCATAAAATGATACCCCGTTTATCAATTTTGTTTAATTATCAATGGAGACAAATGACTCGAGACACAAAAACACATTTTAGAAATACTGATATTTTTGCCTTTTATATGAGTTAAATTCAGATAATTGCATTCTTAAAACATGATGTGACCATAGCGGAGACCTTAATATTTAGAATGATACCTCATTTATCTATCTCGGTTATATATTAATGGAGATAAATGGCTCGTGACACAAAAATGCATTGAAGACCATTGATACTTTTTCTCTTTAAGTTTTCAATTTAAAAAAAAAATATTCTTTCTTAGCATATGATGACACCAAAGCTGAGACACAAATCATCATAATCCTATTTCATTTATCGATTTCGGTTATGTATCCAAGAAGATGAATGGCTCGAGACACAAAAAACGCATTTTAGAAATATTGAAATTTTTGCTCCTTAAGGGTCGAATTAGGAAAAATTAATTTCTTAAAATATAATTTTACCACGGCGGAGACCTTACTCTTTAATATGATACCTTATTTATCTATATCGGTTAGGTATTAAGGGAGATAAATGGCCGTGACACAAAAATGCGTAGTCGAACCAATGATAATTTTTCTCTTTAAGGGTTCAATTCCAAAAAAAATCTTCCTTAACTTATGATGCCACCAAAGCTGAGACATTACTCTTCATTATCTTACTTCATTTATCAATTTCGGTTTGAAATCCAGGGTGATAAATGGTTAGGGACACAAAAAAAGCATTTTAAAAATATTAGCATTTTTGCCCTTTAAGGGTCGAATTAGATAAAATTAATTTCTTATAATTTAATATTACCACGGCGGAGACCTTACTTTTTAATATGATACCTCATTTATCTATGTCGGTTAGATATGAAGGGAGATAAATCGTTCGAGACACAAAAACGCGTTGCAGAAATATTAATACTTTTGCCCATTGAGGGTCGAATTTCGAAAAATTCCTGTCTTAATATATGATGTCACCAAAGCGGAGATCTTAATGTTTAAAATGTTATTCATTAAACGATTTCAGATAGGTATCCAGGGAGATAAATGACTCGTAACACAAAAAACAGCATTTAGAGATATTGACATTTTTGCCCTTTAAGGGTCGAATTGTGAAAAAAATCCTTTCTTAAAATATGATGTGACCAAGGTGTAGACCATAAGCTTTGATATGATATCTCATTCATTGATTTCAGTTAGGTATGAAGGGAGATAAAGGCTTGTGAGAAAAAACCACCTTATAGAAATAATATATGTGATGTGCAGATTTCAATGTTGATCTTAGTGTGGAAAATAATTGGCAGAGCTTGGAGCTGGGTAATCTGTTTGTATCATTCAATATGTCTCTATCTACAACCGAAATAACTAGGCCTAAGCCAGGTGGTGGTAGCTGTATTGCTGTGTGAATGTTAAGAGATCACTATTAGACTGCCGAGTTATGAAATTAGTGGGATCAAATCACTGGGCCATTATAGCATGTTGTTTAGTAAGTAAATGTATTTATCCTTTGGAGAGGGATGAAAACTTCACTAAAGTAAGAATAATTAATGATCTCACTGTATCAAAGTTTGATCAAGCCCTTTCTAACACTGACTGGCATCACATGTATGGTTGTAATACTCCTGATGAAAAATAACAGATCTTGACATCTAGAATTAATAATTTAGTTGACTTTGCTTTTCCACTTAGAAACTCACTAAAGAAATCAACTTAAGCCAATGAAGGTTAGAAGTAAGGAAATTGACATATTGAAAGGAAAGTGTAAGTTTTATTATGACAACTGTTTAATGACAGGATCTGTTGAAACCAAAAACCTGTATAGGAAATGTAAAAAGACAATGATTAGAGTGGTTAAGGAAACTAGAAAGAAAAAGAATTATGAATTTTTAAATAGTGCCCCTAATAAGTGCAAGGCCATGTGGAATATTATAAGGGAGTGGGAAAAAGATGGATATTGATACTTGATAGTATCTTGTCAGTTTTTGATTTTAACTCATTCTTTATTGATAAAGTACAAGATATGATAGATCAGGTAGCTTCACAACTGCATCTTTTGAGTTCTGAAAATTATTTAAGAAAGTTACTAAGACTTCAGAGTAAATTTAGTTTTAAGTTGGTCAAAACAGAAGATGTTGGTGAAGCAATGTCTAATATGAAAACAGTAAGTGCATAGATGTATATAGCCCAAGTCTTTTCCTTCAGATGGGGCCCACATTTGTCCAAGAAGCCATAACTAATTTTGTTAATACTTGCATTTTGAATAATGATTTTCCAGCTGTTCTCAAAATGGTAAAAGTGATTCCAGCATACAATAAAGGTGAGAAATTGGATTTAAACAGCTACAGACCAATTAGTATTGTCCCAGTGATTTCTGAAGTATTGGACAAATTATTGACTACTTTGAAAAAAATAATTTTCTTAGTGAATCTCAATTTGGTTTTTGTTTCGGATTATGAACTGCTGGAGCTGTCATTTCATTTATAATCAATTGCGTGAATAATGTTGATAAAAATAATCCTGTGGCTGCCAGACTGTATGACTTGTTAAAAGCGTTTCACACTGTATCTCATAGAGTACTGCTTGATAAGCTGAGATATTATCCCTTGACTGCTGCCGGCGGATCGTGTACCTGCCGCGCTGTGGCCTGCTACCTGCGCTAAGTGATTATCCCTGGGGACGGAGCCGTCCGAGCGGCTCCAACCGCCCTGTGCTGAATGTTTCTGGCGAAACACTGCGACCTCTCACGACTGATACAGAATAAATGCTCTCACTACATAGTTTCTCTGCAAATAAATTACTACAGAATAAAACTGAATCATTAACCCTATTTTTCATAACTAATAATTATTTCTTGCTTGCATTTTTCTCTCGATTTTTGCAGCTTTTGTCGAAAGCGCGGTGATTCTTAAATTTACGTCAATAATTTACAGTTTTTTCTTGGCAGTTTCTGTAGGTCCCTTACTGTATTAGACTGTTATTGTTGATTCGAAAAAAATGCTAGAAATATTGTATTCCACACTTACATACCGCGTTCAGACCACCACTGTAAAATTAGAGATATTCGAACTCATACAGAGAGTTAAAGCCATCCGATTTTTCCTCGCGCTATTCACGAATATAGAAAGATACCTTAAAATGATAATTGTAGAGCGAAGCCTAGGCTCCCAGCACACAAACATTCGTACGATAAGCTAGCGACCAAAACTGCAAAAGGCTATTGAGAAATGTGGCGAGAAGTCCACTTTACGACTCAGGTAGCGGCGCGTCTATATTCGTCATCAGCACACAGGTAGCGGCAGGCGGGTGCGGCTTATCTCGTCATCAGCACACAGGTAGCGGCAGCCGGGTGCGGCTTATCTCGTCATCAGCACTCAGGGGAAATACGACGGCTGCGGCTATACCCGTCAGCAGCAGTCAAAGGGTTATGGTTGATTCGATCTTACTAGAGTGGAAGGTATCAGAAAGTTGTGTGGAATAACTGTGAATCAGATTTCTTACCAGTGAGTCACGGGGGTACCTCAGTGTTCAATTCTAGGCCCTTTACTTTTATCATATATGTGAATGATTTACCTAAAAATATCTTAGATCCATGTGCTGATAGTTATCTGTTTACTCATAATCTGAATGTAAGTTTTAGTGCCAATTCCTCCAAAACTATGTATTCAACAATAGAAAAAGTTTCTAGAATTGTTGAGGACTGGTGTACTGCTAATCTGCTGTGTCTAAATAGGGATAAAATATGAAATAGTTAGTATATTAAGGATGATATCAATTATATAAACGATGTTAAGTATGTTAAGTTTGTTGGATTCTCAATAGACTTCTGTTTAAGTTGGAATAAGCACATACAAGCAACAGCTTCTAAAGTGTGCCAAGGGATCTATGTGTTAAGAAGAGAGGTCTAAGATAAGCAAAGATGTATTGAAAATGGATTATTATGCTCAAATTCATAGTCATTTATCATATGGGGCATTACTGCGGGAACATCAGTCTTCTGCTCTAAGGCTATTCACACTTCAGAAAAAAAAAACAGTGAGAATTATAGGTAACGTTCCTTCTCGTAGTCACTGTAAACATAATTTTCTTCATCTTGGAATAATGACTCTATCAGCTATATTTAACTTTCAGTGCTGAATGTATATTAAGGAGAATTATGAGAAATATTAAGTGTTGGTTGTGAGTCATACTTATAGTACTAGGAATAGAGATAACTTAGGTTTTTTCAGGTGTGGATACAAATACACTCAAAAAAACATTTTACTATGTATTGATCAAGTTTTTTAATGCTGTATCAATGAGAATAAGATTACTTCTAAATTAAATCTTTATGAACGTAATAAAAAAATTACTTATTGACCTGTTTATATAAAATTGAAGGCTTTTATGAAATAGCAGCTAATACGATATAAAATTGGAATATTTATAATTCATTGATGTATTAATTGTATTTTTTTTTTTTTTTTATTGTATTTACGTCTCTCAACAACTAGGTCTTTAGAGACGGGAAAGGATGGGGGGCAAGGATGGGGGCAAGGAATGGGAAGGAATTCGGCCATGGCCTTTTGAAGGAAGCATCCCGGCATTTGCCTGGAGTGATTTGGGAAACCATGGAAAACCCAAATCTGGATGCCCGGACGGGGATCGAACCGCCGTCCTCCCGAATGCGAGGCGAGAACGCTATCCGTTACACCGCCACGCTCGGTGTATTAATTGTTAATGTCTTTGTAATGCTACAGATGTTCTCTGTAGTTTATACAATAAATAAATGCAAATATGCGCGGAACTTGGCGTGTGTAATAATTCGTGTGGTCTGCCTCTTTCCGAAACTGGTACTAATCTTTTGAAATTCGGAACAACTGCTTCCACAAAATGTTCTCTTCACGTTTTACACTCTCCTTTTTTTGGAAAAATTGACACATATTAAATTAAAAATGCCGAAATATGAGTTCGCAACCGCGAAATATTGCCAGCACTGTAAAATTGACACAAATTATCGGTACCTAAACAGTCTCGTTTTGTCATAGACGTCTTGGATAGGTTAAAATTCGTCCTAGATCACGAGGAAAAAGTTTACGGGAAATTCGTTCTGCGGCATCCATCTCAGAAATTGGGCATTTCTTTACAATGGAAGTAATGGTTTGTCTCCGATCGCTTGTATCGATTCTAAGATGGCAATCGTTGTACTACATCTCGGACAAATATTTTCTATTTGTTAATTTAGTGCAACTTTTTACACCGAAGGAAAGCGGACACGACAAGGAAACATTTAAATAATGGATGCAACCAACATTTCAAGACGTTTTATTAATTTTGTAGCGCCGGCGGCATCTAATAGCTGAGCGTCGCTCTCATATTTTGGCATTTTTAATTTAAATTGTGGGGACTTTGCCGAAAAGGGAGAGTGCAAAACGTGAAGAGAACATTATGACGAATCAGTTAATCCAAATTTCAAATGGTTAGTAGCAGTAGTATATAGCCCCCCCCCCTCAGAAATAGATCGCGATTCCGCTACACAAACATTAAATAATATCGTTGTAATACTGCTGTAGTAATTCCGTTGCAATACAGCCTAGACCATTATTTTCAACCAGAATTTAGGTTGTATGAGATTTCGCAATTCCATATGAATACAATCATATGCCGTGATTAGTAACACGTATTTTTTTCTTAATAACGTCTTTGCAACAACCCACATTTCGAGCCATTTTCCTTCGCCGTATCTAAAAACTGAAGTAGTTAGAGATAAATGTAGTCTGGACCATAAACAAATTTCGCCAAAACCATCTGGAAATGCACTCTGGACAAGCACATAGATGTTTTGTTTTCGGGAGTGGCTTACTTCGCGATACACGTCATCATTAACATGGCATTCATTAAAACAGCTTATTAATTAACAATAATTGAAGTTCTTATGCCATATGTTTTTGCAAGAACATTCTGGGTCAGGCTATATTTCAACCTATGGCCCTTACAAAATCAAACATTTCAGATACACCTAAAAACATTAAATGTTTCACTAACTACATTTTTGGACAATACTACGATATCCGAGCCACCGAAATTTGATAAATTTAATGGTTGATTCCTATATATCTCAATGGGACAAATCGAAAACAAAGCATAAACTTTTCTGATATCTCGCTTTATTATCGAGATATCGAATGTTAAAAATCATTTATAGGTACAGTTCCTTGTTCTTTTGGTGACATTTTTCTTCTGGTCCGGGCCGTATTTCAACCCTACGGCCACAGCTCGTAAGATTACAAAACACATATTGTGCATTTTCACCTTGTAGTTCCTAGTGCGAATTTGTTTTCTGCTCCAAGCAGCATGTCAACCTAATCACCTCAATTTTGAGATACTAAGAAAGTATCAAAAAATGGTATTCTTTACTTTCGAATTGCCTCGTCGAGTTACAGAATAATTCATCACCAAATATGGCGTTGGCGAAATTTTTCCAGGCTACTTTTTAACCTAACCACCTCAAGTGTGGCATACGATATCTCGAGAACTGTGTGAGATATCAGAAATTTTTTTATTCTTTACTTTCGATTTGTCTCGTCGAGATATATACGAATCGATCATAAAATTTATCAAATTTCAGTAGCTCGGATATCGTAGGATCGCCCAATTTGGGTAATGATAACATTGTCTATTTTAGGAGCATAAATTATAACAATTAATTTCTTAATACATCAGTTCGAACTGCAACAGGGCTAAAACACTCGCAATAATAAATCTACTGTATCGCAATGTAAAGTTAGTGGTTGTGGTTAGGTTCAAATGCGGCCTGGATTTCACAATCAAATTGCAGCGGCAATAAGATCCTTTAATACACATATTAATCAATGCTTGTATGTTACTTATCATATATATCAAAATTCTTTTATTCTTATTGAAGATTTAATATATTATGTAGCAGTTTGAATAACTAATTCCGAAAATCGAATAATTACAGACAAAGACAAATACTATATAAACAATTCAAACATTAGTATATTCATCTTTGGTCAAACTCTTAAACCCGTCATTTTTACGGTAAATTAAATATTAGTAATGATCATTACGTTTGACTCAAGCACTCCGTCACAGCTGGGCACAAAACAGTTAATCCGTTAATCGTTAATTAACGAAGTTAAAAAAATTGCGAAAATTTAACTTTTAAGTTAACCTAAAAAATCATTAACGGTCTTCTTAACTTCCGTTAAATTGGACTTCCGTTAACTTTAGTCCGTTACATAGGTTGTTGACGTCTTTTCGTTTGTTTGAACTGTGCGCCACGCCACCACTCGTATGCAGGGCTGCCAGATTGTATAATTGGATACAAAACTTGTATAATTTGGTTACCTCTTGTATCCTGTTTGTATAACAGATTGCCTTGTATAATTGGATACAAAAATGAGCACTTAAAAGTAAAGTACATTCCAGCACCTTTTTGAAAGTGTTTTTTGCCCTTTGTTTCATTGAGTTGGCAACCCTTCCTGCATATCTATTTCCTTTTTGTTATTCAAAATTTATCAATGTATACATTGTTTACTTTTCGTGGACTTTTTTTGCTCCCAGCACTTTCACTCACGTATGTAATCAATGGATGACCCCTTTGTATAATTGGGTTTCATTCTGTATAATTTCAAAGAGACAGCGGTATAATATAAGTTGGCTGTACTGGCAGCGCTGCTCGTATGTTCGGTGTAGTAGTGGGCGCCGCCTGCTAAAATCTTGGCGGCGGCGCGCCGAGCATTTTCAGCCGGCGGCGGCGTGACTATTTTATATTGTGAATTCTGCAAACGTAAATAAACTAAAAAGCGTCATAACCTATCTTATTGACAAATCAACATTATTATCTGTAATGAGGTGTATTTATTATTACAAAATGTATGTCGTTATTATACGTTTAGTAAAAACATCGCGTTCAGTTGGTGTTGAAGCAACAGTGACGGATCGGCAGTGTGTGTCGGAAGAGGTTAATCGGACAAACTGTTCGGCCGTCAAATCGGGCATTACTCGGACGAAATTCTGTGCCAGTGGATGACCGGCCGCCTGATCGATAGTTAGTATCGCACTGGAGTCTGCAAACAGTGTTGCAGATCAGCAAAAAACTCAACTTTCAGTAACCAGTGCGAAAAAATTCAAAGAAATAATACATAAGTTACGAAAAAGGTGATGTGTAATTTTAATTCGAATCATTTGTGTGTCTTTTTTTTTTTTTTTTTAAAGTTAGAAGCCAGTTTGGCAGTTTCGGCTGTGTAATGTAAAAGGATGTCGCTGACTAACTTCCGTTCTATTCGTTCACGTAAAAACATGCAGGCCATGATTTAGTGAAACCAGGCCGGGTCGTCTAAAGGGGCCTTTAGGTCACAGGTAGGCCGTGGCTCAAAGGTAACCGTAACAGGCATTGGTCGTAGATTTTAAGTTGGCCGCAAATTTCACTGTTCGCAGTTTTCACATATTCAGGTGTCCCAGTCCAACTTGTTTTCTATAATAGTGTTGCTTTTCATTCTGCATTCATTTTTTTTTTTTTTTTTTTTAAATAAAGTCACGAGTACCTTAATTGTCTCTCGTAAGACAATTTGGAAGTGTTATGTTGATCACAGTCTCAACAAAGATAAAAACAGACAGGAATACCACTTCGTTGTTGTGGCGATAGCGTAACCACAATTTGTTAATTTATATAAATAAATCCACACTTGCATCATGGTACATAACACCTTGAGATAGAGAGCAGTTATACCTACCGTACTATAATACTAATACATCAGTACAACTTTTGACTAGTTAACTTTTAACGGATAACTTTAACTTGCGTTAAATTTATAAACATTTAACGGTTTAACGATTATCGAAGTTAACTTTTTAAGTAGCGGAATAATGACTAACGAAGTTAACGTTTGGATTAACTGTGCCCACCTGTGCACTCCGTTTATTTACTGCAGTCCAGAAAACTGAAAAACTAATTATTCGAAGTAAAAATACTAAACAGAAACGTTAGTCAAGCTATGTGAATTTTCATTAGATTTATGTGAAAGTAGTGCGTGTCTGAAAGAGCATAATGATCCGTAGCTCACAATTTTCCATATAGAAAGATTTTCAATTTTTTTTATTTGTCTGTTCCTTCCCAAAGTACATATAAGTCGTTAGCTATTTCATCAGATTTTTATTCGGACCATTAGTTCTAAAAACTTTAAAACCACATCTATATTGCTGCGGTACTTATTGCGCAATACCCGTTCCAGTAAAGAGACATAAGCAGCTAGCTTACAGATATATAATAGTATAGATAACGTACATTGATTACCGAAGGTAAGAAAAAATAAAGTACTTTGTGTCAAAATAAAGTACAATTTATTTTTGGTTAGTATTATGTTTAAAAAGATATTTTTGAAATTGCTTTCGCAAGTTTTATCATATTATAATCACTGGTAAATAATTGCACATCATCTGCAAAATCTATATTTTAGTTAAAGTAAATAAGTAATTCGTATTTTATCAGATTCAGAGATGCTTTGTTTCTTTCATCTCGCCATTTGTTATTCATTACAGAAAAAACTCTCTGTGAATGCTGTCGTGGCTGGAATAGACAGTAAAAATGAAATTACTTTATCCAATTTTGAAAAGTTATCATCAGTCTTATAATATACTTGCTGCCATTTTTGTACAATAAACAATTCCGCAAAATCTTTAGAACTATATATCTGATAATAAAGTTTGTTTAATAATGCAATTTCTCCATAAAGATCATCGATATCTATATTAATCTTTAGGAGTTTTAAATTTTCTATCATATTAACAATATTATCAAATTCAAAATTGCTCTTTAGATTTATATTGCCAGGTGTAAATAACCGGTTGGTGTCAAACCATTCCTTTAGGTCATATATGGGCAACCCCCGGCTCTCCACCAGCTTTAATCTATCCCGCGAGAGATTCAGTAATTTCAAATAACGTGCAAAAACTTCTGTGTTTATTCAAATCATAAAGACTAAAGTCGATAAATAATATTATTAAGCGTACGCAGTTGAACGCCACAGATCGAGTCGTTAAAAAAAAAAGTGTGAATTTTTATCGCCTTTTTATTCACTACTACCTACTTATTTCGTACATACGGCTCGCGACCTGATTAAGTCCCGAAATTACTCCCTCAGCTAAGCAAAGGTTGTCCATACCTGCTTTAGGTATTCTAAGGCTTTGTCAATAAATAATAATTTTTTTTTTTGTGTGAGTTTCTCTAATCAGTTCCGCTGTAGACAACAATATAATTGTTTTTGCCTGTTTCATAGCCAAAGAAGAAATCTTGTTTCCTTTGTGCTTATCTATCCCTAAGCTTAACCATAATCCCATAAATCTAAAATTGTAATGCAATTGCCTTCTAGACATTTTACGACTTTATTAAATAAATTTAACATGTCGCTGCAAAAATGGAAATAAATTTAAATCATGTCATTTTTAGTGTTGTTGAGAATCCATAAATTTTGTAAAACCATTTGACATTTGTCTAAACTTACAAAATAACTCCTAATAGGTGACCAATTTTTTTTTATTTTACTAAGAGAGATTTGCCTCACTACAGAGGTTTTACTCCAACACAACAATAAAATAACTCGGGTCACAGATCTTGACTTCATCTTCTGAAAATATTCCTCCAGATAATTCGATCTTGTATATCTTCCTCTTCTGCACCAAATCTTCTCTTTGCTATTTGTACACTTTGGAGCCAGGTAAATGTGGTCCGTTCTCTTTTCCTCCTCCGTTTAACTTCCCATTCCTGTACTAGTTTTTGTATCCTTCTTACGTGGCCATACCATTCTAGTCTTTTTTTATCTATAACTTCATACATATCTTCATTCACTTCAATTAGCCTTATTATTTCGGTATTTCTTACTTTTTATTTTCTTGATATTCTTGCTGATCTTCTCCAGAAATCCATTTCTAATTTTTTCAACTTCTTAATATGTTTTTGGATGATTGTCCAGGTTTCTAATCCATATAAGACTGTACTTTCCAATAATGATTTAAATATAATTCTTTTTGTTCTATTCATAACATTCTTGCTCCATAGAAGTGAATTGAGCATCCCGATTACTTCCCGGCCATTAGTAATTCTTTTATTAATTTCCATATTCGTTTTTCCTTCTATTTCTAAAATTGAACCCAAATAGAAAAAGTTATTTACCTTTTCAATATTTAGTCCATCAATGTACAATTCATCCATATCATTAGTAATATATTCTGTCTTTTGATAGTTAATCTTCAAACCCCAATTTTTTATATTCTTTTGACAGTTGATTACATATGTAATTTGCATCCTCACCATTTTGTGCTATGACGACTTGATCTTCAGCAAATAGTAAATGATGTAGATATTTTCCATTTATTATTTCCAAACCCATTGTATTAAACTTCTGAGACCACGTTCTCAAACTGACATCTTTATAAGTTTTAAATAGGGTGGTGGCATAGGGCACCCTTGCAGCAGACCTTTACTTCTTTTAAATTTTTGTGATAATTCAAAATAAGTTTTTATTTGGCATGGATTTCTTACGTACATTTGTTATATGATTTTAATTAAGGAGTTATCTATATGTGACATACGTAATGCCTTCCATAACATATTTCTTGGGACAGTATCACAGGCTTTTTCTAAATCTATGAAAATTAATCCTTTTTTTTTTTTTTTCATTTTTCGTTGTATTTTCCAGAATCTGTCGTAATGTGAAAATGTGGTCTATACATGACCTACCTGCAGTAAATCCACATTGTTCTTTTCGAGTCTTATAACGAGTTTCTAATCTATTTCTTATTAGTTTGGCAAAAGTTTTCATCAATGACTTCACAACACAAATCCCACGATAATTTGAACATACTTTGCGGTCTCCTTTTTTTAATCTGATTGTCTCTCTAACAGTGAGGTCTTTAGAGACGCGAAAGGATGGGGGGCAAAGAATGGGAAGGAATTCGGCCATGGTCTTTTGAAGGAAGCATCTCGGCATTTGCCTGGAGTGATTTGGGAAACCATGGAAAACCGTCTCCTTTCTTGAATATGGCAATAATATAACCTAATGTCATTTCCTTAGGAATTGGGTCTCCAAGTAATATTTTATTGATCAATTTTGTTATAAGTTTTACAACTTTTTCACAACCATATTTCATAATTTCCATATTGATTCCGCTTGGCCCAGGAGATTTGCCATTTTTTCCTGTTCTTAATGCCTCAAGCAGTTTGTCTTCTGAAATTTGAATGTAATCATCTTCCTGCTCAGTGTCTTCTTGTAAGCAGGAGTAAGATGGCTGCCATGTGCGGTTGTGTGTCACGTTGCTCTTGCCAGTGACTGCATTTCGCGCGGGATAAAACCTTCGTTAAGTGACGAAACATGTTGTGATGGTGTAAATAGTGTGTGTCAGTGCATGTAAAACCTCTCGCAAATTACGGGATAAAAACATATGTTGTATGGGTGATTTTGTCAAATTGCTGAACCAAATTTGTGTCTTACTTATAGGAAGTAATGAATACTCCAGCAAATCCCAACTTCTGAAATTAATGCGAAGAGGCGTCCCACTGACCACAATCTTAAGCAATGCAAGTTTCTCTTTCTCACCTACCTGCACACGGGGCATCACCCATGCGAGTTTCCTTATGGTGAATTTACTCTTTTGAGGATTTTGATTAGCTCGTATATATGAATTTTTATCGTCTCTAGCACGAATCAGTACTAGTTCTTGTTTTACATTTGAAAGTATTCTTTTGAAGTCTTGACAAAAACCTAAAAGCGTACTCAACGTAATACATACATCAAAGTAGACATTTCCGAGATCTCGTGTACCCCATCCTGCGTTGTTCAACACACCAATTTGTTGAGGATCACCAGAAATAAGAGACTTCATTGGGCTTGTGATTCCTACATTTCTATTTCGGTCAATTTCAACTCCTTTAAGTTCTAACCGAATTTCCTCAAACAGAAACGCGAATGCATTGGACGTGAGGCGTGGATTTTTAGCTCCTTCTCCATCTGATCTGACAAATCTTTCTACAATATGGAAGTAACTTTCGCACCGCAGTGTATATGTATGTTGGTTCTGAATATGTAACCGAATCTCGTCATTGTTATTAAATGTTGTTGGTGTATGCGGCTGATGACTCAGAAACTGTTTATGCGTGACCGACTCGTCAAATTCTACACTCATCCGTTTTTAGCTGTTTAGCCTAACGACTGTAGAAAGAGCGCGTTAGCAGGTGTTAACCGTTTTACTGTAGGTTCACTACTGACAATTGTTTGTCTACCTCTTCTTATAACGAGCGCCCATTAGTTATATGTAGTCTCAAAATAATGGTTTCTCCTCTGAAATCCACTAAACTGGTCGACAACTCTAATGTGGATATATTTGAGCGTTCTCACCGTGATGGGGAGATAGATGACATTAGCAGGTTCTTCGACAATTTTGTGCCCTGGTGGTACTGTTGGGAAAAACTCGTGTAGTGTATGTCCCAACTTATCGTTGGTGTAATTTCCTGTACATATGCTGCACTCTATAAGTATCGCGTTAACTTTGAATATCTACACAGTGTAGTCTGAGGTATGAAATAACGGCTATAGCACACGTTTAGAAAATCCGAGCAATGATCCAACTCAGGTTGCTTTAGAGAAGTACATTTCCACAGATGTATGTATCTCGCATCTGAGTGAATTATTGTTTGCTCTAATAACCAGCTTATCCTTATTGGAACGACTAGCCAAATGACTTGCCAAATCTTCAGTATCGTACGATCCTGTGGGTATATTAATCACTTTATTCTTCGAGTAATTAAATTTGCAATTTGACTCGTCAATGTTCGGAATCGAATTGTATATTTGAAAGTCAACTAACCCGATTGTTTACTCGCCTTGGTTCAAATCTATAGGTTGAAAAAAATCACAGCGCAAGATCGATCTGTTGCTGGACTAGCAGAGTGTCAAAGACATATGTTACCACGACTAAGGTTCGTGCAAGACTGATGCTATGCATTCTGATAAAGAAATTTTAAACATAAATGTCAGCATATGTGTGTGCCAAATTTCTGGTGCCGTTTCACATTGTACAATATTCTATTGCCTGCAAAGCACTTCTGCAATTCAAACGGCGGAGGTAAGTCGCCAAAACTGTCGAAATATTTCACTACACCACCCTTGTACTTGATATACGCAACCCAGTGTGTTCCATCGTTTTCAGCACTGTCCAAGTTAACGATTACACATTCAAGTTCCAGAATTTTTTGAGGTAATGCGTCCAGCATGAAGACGCCGCGGAAGTGAGCTATAAGCAGGCACCTTACATGTCCACATATATTCTCGTCCGTTAGCGGCTGCACCTACCTTTTTTTTTTAACCCCAATCCATCTTTCCAGAATGACCTTAAATAAAGACCTTTACCTTTCATTGCAATTGCTTCCATGGTTTTATTGTGAGGTTTCTTTTCGGCCAACTGCGTTTTTTTCTTTAGCTGCTTTGACAGCTCTGACTACGCTTAAGACTCCACCTGCAAGAGCTCCGGCAAAAATAGGGATTAAAGGGAGGAGACCACCCTTCTTCTTTTTCTTTTTAATCCCTGCACCCAACTTTAGCTTGGCAAGCATAGCTCCATTAGCTAGTAACGCGGCAGCAAGTTCCCCAAACTTTGCATCTTTGGCTTTCATTCTGTTTGAAGCTTTCTTCGCGAGTATGCGATCTGCATTACGTCTGTCAACACCCTGTGCATACGCAATGTCATGCTCCCTGTACGCTGCATCTAGTGGATTGATCCCTGTCTGACCGAGTTTCATACGTTTTTCCAGTTTTGTCCCGGGTCCACAGAGGTGGTATGTTGGAATGTGTGCCTCAAATGGCATTTTATCAATGAGCTTGTTTAAGAAGCTTGACCCTTCTTCTTCTTCCTTGTACGAGGCATTGTTATTGACTGAATAATTTTATGTGTTCGCGCGTCTATATATATAGCGCGTGCAGCAATGAAACCTTGTCAAAATGCCTTTCGTCAAGCAGCAAGCAACGTAATCCGTAATGTGGACGATGTGAACACCAACACCAAGCGGAAAAACGTACCTCTGTTCCTTGTGACAGTGAGGGCGTTAGTTTGTGGACCATCAACCTATGGGAAGACTACTCTTGTGCTCTCCCTGCTGGATCACCCCAATGGTCACAGTTTTGAAAATGTACATGTGTTTTCAAAATCTTTGTACCAGCCAAAGTACCAGTTGCTGGGTGAAATACTAAAACCCATTAAAGAAATTAAGTATTTAACATTTAGCGATAATCAAAATGTACCTCCACCTAGTGGAGCTGTACCAAATTCAGTGTTTGTGTTTGAAGATGTTTCGTGTGAGAAGCAGAAGAACATACGAGATTAATTTTGTTTGGGGAGACATAGGTTAGTAGATTCTTTCTACTTGTGTCAGACATACAGCCATATACCGAAACAGCAGGTTAGAAACAATGCCAACTTGATTGTACTCTTTAAACATTATGATAAGAATCTCAAACACATTTACAACGACCACGTGAACACAGATATGCTGTTTAACTAGTTTAAAAACTTATGTGGATACTGCTGGAATTCGCGTAAACACGGATTTGTGGTTATTGACAAAGACTGTGACATGTATCATGGGTGGTACGGCTAGTGTTGCAAACTGAAAAAAAAAAACGAAATGTTTTTTTCAGCTTTGTGAAAAAAAAACATGAAAAACAACCTAGCACCCGTGTTTTTTTTTCTAATTTTTTTTTTCAGAAAACAATATATTTGATAAATTATAGTTTTATTTTATGAACTTCCATTTTACAAGTGTGTTTTAAGTCTTACTGAATCATATAATGTCTCACATAATGATTCATAAGTGTATATATATAGGTAACATAATTTTATTCATCCTCTATGTCAGTACCACATTCACTAGTATCAGCACCACCAACACTAGTTCGATCGGTGTCGGAATTTTCTGTCTCCTCTAGATCCATAATTTCAGAAATAGTTAAATTTTCTTTTACTGGTTGTCCTTGTATTGTACGCAAAAGATTTTGAGATTGCAATTTTAAATTGTGAGCAAAGTACATACTGTGCATAAAGACTGCGCCGATAGTTCTGTATTACGGTCTTTTAAGTTTGAATTAAAATCTATTATCATACAGAATAGGAGCTTTACTTCTTTTCAATCGTTTGTTTACACGAACGGTTGCAAAGAAACGATTCATAATTAGGCACCGTGCACAAACTACGTGACTCGGTCCAGAGGGAGGAGGGGTTAGCTGGAAGGCTACGTGGGAGAGCGGAGGGGGAGAGCGATGGGGGGGGGTTCCGAGCCAGGCCACGTAACTTTCCTTTCGTAACATTTTTCACAGTTAAAATGAGGAACTGAATTCACAACAGCATGTGAGTATTTATTTCCCTCAGTTAATTATATCCGTATGTAATTTACAATAGTCTGACAAGAGAAAACAGTACATAATGTCTTCTGGAATCAAAACGGAAGATAGCTACGTGCTAGGTGCTACGTGAGCGGAGGGGGAGGGGGGGGGGGGAGGTGTTCACAGGAGGCCAAAATGGAGCTATGTGGTTTATGCACGCTCCCTTACTGACAATTTAATGAGCCAGTTCCACTATACTCTGAGAGTTAACAAGTATACGAATATAAGGAAAGCCCAATAAGTTATAAAAAGGGTCGGCAGCACTATTTCAAATAGCAAGTATCAATCCAAACAATGGGGAATGGGGATTCCTTCTTGCGCAACCTAGTCTTTTCGGGAAATCCCCGTTCATAAAAAAAATTTCAGTAAATTTTGCCAATATTTTCGTTTCCCCCCCCCCCCCACTGAACCAGGAAAATATAGTAGATTTTAAACTAAGATAAGTACTTAGAATAAACTCTAAAATAGTCATTTTAAACGATAACTGCCTTACAAATTCGAGATTTAGTAGTTGTGAAAAAAACGTGTTCCAGAAAACAAACGTTTTTTTTCAAAGTTTTTTTTTAGTTGTTTTTCAAGTTTTTTTTTTTTTCAAGCCAGAAAAAAAACCGTTTTTTTACAACACTAGGTACGGCTACGGATTTGATTCATTTTTGAATAAATAGCTCGGCACTCTAAGTAATGGCTTCAATACAAGAATGGACAAGTGTGGTAGAACATCGGTGGTACAGAGCAAGAGAGTGTCAGTGTACCCACCTCAACACATACTTCTTACAAAAGAAGGAAGTTTGGACTGTCAGGATATAATACCCAAACATGATGCTGGCCCCATCGATGATGATGTTGTAACCAAACGGTACATTGACAATACGACTGAGTTCATGAGGGAATTACAAAACCAACTGAACTTATCAAGATCATTACTATTATGACAGCGAGTGCGTTTAAAAATTTCCCATTCGTGCTAGATACAGCTTTAAATTATTAAGAAATCCCTGTTAATTGTAAAATCACCTCAGTAAACGTACCGAAGCATGTTGACGTAAGAGTGAACTGGCTAAAAATTGACCATTATACTCCATTCAATATAAAACGAGGTGGTAAACTTTGTTTTAACTCAACATTTGTAGATGGTAATCTTCCACAATCCATTACTGTGAATGTAACTGTGAGATATAAAATAGTACAGTGAGCACCCCCAAGCCTCATTCGGTGTTTAAATATGGATGCGGCAACAACTATAGCTCTGGCCAGATTAATTGGCGGGTGGCGTCAAATGCGCCGTTGCCAAGCCGTGCGCGTAACAGTTGTATTCACCTCTTTACTTGTAGTAATGGTTTATAACGTGTTTTAAGTAATTTATGATCACTATTCTGTCATAAAATATTGATGCATGTCATTTCGTTAAGAAAGTTATGCATTACAGATGCGTTTAATATAATTGGAGGTTTCAAAGACCTGTTATTTATTATTCTATTATCTGCGCAGAAAAATAAAATTCTCGACAGACTAAGGAAACTTATGGAAATACTCTTCTTTTATTTGTGGCTAAAAGTCCACGTGTTACATTTTATTTTCAGTTTTATATTTATAACTAAAATCAAAATTTTATTTTGTCATCCTCTGCACTGAAAAACTTGCTTAATTAACGACAAAATTATCTGTTTATATATTACCACTCATCACTATCGTAAAATTCGTGTACTGTCCTCCTGACAAAGGACTGTCAAAGTCGCTAAGCTTTGTTAGAGTGCTGTATTGTTTCATATTTTTCTTTCGAGAAACAAACGTAGGTTATTTTCCCTCACGACACACGCGCTGGACAGTTCTCAAACCGACAACCACAAGCTGCAGCGCAAATAGCCTGTCCATTCCCTAATTTTTTTCGCAATATGGTTGTTTTTTTGCGGTAACAAATCACTGCAGTTTTTTATTTCGTCAATATCAAGTACGTCCATATCTTTCAAGTCTTTTCCTACTAGCGTACATGTAGAAGACAAAATTTCTCGATCATTGCCCACAAGAAATTTGAAATATTTATAAACATTGTGAATGATAGATTTACTGTGTTGTCTGCTTCAGCAGCGGTGGTTCTGCTGTCGATGACTTGCGTCTTGTTGGGAGTCGTTAGTTCGGAAACACCTGGAATAGGAGAATAAGTCTCTTCCTAAGTATCCATTTTTAGTAACAAGATTCTCTTGCTAAATTTCTCTAATTATAAGTTACTGCACTTTTTGTTCGGTAAAATTATTACATAAAATTACTACAATTAATAAATAACCAAAAGGAATTATTTAAATCGCACGTAAAAATCGTAAATCGCTAAAAATCAAAATATCCTCTCTCGAGCAAGTTCACACTCACACTGACACTTTCTAATTCCGATTCTCAGGTTCACACATTTTTAGTGAAAGGGAGGTGGAAGGTTTGGGGGTGGTTAGAGAGCTGTTGACGCTTGGACTAGGCAACACAGGCCGCACAGCGTTGCAATTTTCAGGTGATAGAAAGAGAGCGCATTGCGAGTTTGTCCCCAAGTACGGCAACAGCGCGTTCACACTGACCCGCCAATTACTCTGTCCACAGCTATAAACGTGGCATCATGAAGGGCCGAAATGCAATGCGACGCAAGTTACTTGAACTGAAGACAGGCAAGATTGACTCTGAATAATTTTTCAAGGATTTTTTAAGGCCTCTGACGGAGGCAATGGAAGATGTTTTCTTACCTCCGCGACATCAGCAGCAGCAGTCGTCAGGTTCGATGAAGGAGTTCTTGAATTCGCTCAATCAAAGTGAAACAGATTATGATCCAGGGTATGATACCCGAAAGGAGAATGATTCACTAATAATTGGAAACTCGTCAGTGACTATTGATAAAGACGTTATTGTAATAGGCGATATTGAATATGAAAGAACAGAAGGGTTAATGGGTCTTTTATTTTTAAAAACCCGAAAAAATATGCCAACAAGGACTTGAAAAGCTATTTCGAATCATTAAACACCACAAGTGCCGACAAAGTGAAATTTAACCCATCTCGCAAAGTTTTGAAAAATTCATCCAGTAAGTATAAAAACATAAACTCCAAACTTGCCCGTCAGTCGGGTTCTGGTCTTCTCCCCATGAAAGAATATGTGTCTTGGGACGATCCAAACGAGCTCGTTGAAAGATTGAAACTACTTACCGCATCAAAATCAGCAGGACATATAGCACACTCCAACGAAATTTTATTGGTGGTTGAAGAACTTCGGGAGAGAGACATCAGCATGGATCAAATTGTAACGTCACTCCAAACGGTTAGCGCGATTTCCGGTAGCTATCTATAGGCGATAGCGATCCCAGCCTTAACAGCCCTCTGAAGAAGGCCGCAAAAATATGGCCGAAACGTTAGGTTTTCATAAATTGACGCGGTTCAACCCAGACAACCAAGATATCATCGACAACGACCGCGGTAGTCTGCGCACCCTTACTGTACCTTGTTCTCCAGTGTGGTCATCAGGTTAGGGTGGGTAGAACAGTCTGGGGCTTTGTGGTCTGGACATGGTGGCGGGTCTGCTAAAGCGACGTGTTTATCCTGAGGAATCGTAAGGTCTACCTCAAATATGAACCCACTAGGTGAGTCAGCTGCAACGCTCAAGAAATCTATGCTAGCAATCTCTTTAGCCGGTAGCCATTGAAACCCACCATAGGGCAGATACTACGCCATGGCCTAACCATAAAGATTGTTTACGTGGAAGTACATTATAAAATCTTCAGGCGCCTCGCGTTATTTGCCTTGGCATACCTGTGGACGCACTGACAAATACTTCCGCGAATTCCTCGTTAGAAAAGGAGCAGCATGTTAATATCCACCAGAAGGTACAGTTCGACATGCGTGCTCCTTAACATAGGGTGCCACGAAAGGCCTGGGGATGTGAAATAGTGGGCGGGCTCCGGGGGGTACTTCCCCAAACATACACTCCTAAATTTCACATACAGATCTGCAAGTAACCGCACATCTATGTCCATGTACAGACTTGCATATTCGCCAAAGACTTGATCTGGAACGTCTGCCACACTTGTGTTGCGTGTTCGTAATCTTCATCAGAAATTTCTAACTCTGACAATGAACTGTAGAATTTTGATTTTGGAGGAAGCGTGGCCTCGGTGAGCAACTCCCACGAATCCATATACTCGTAGCAGTAGACGCCCTTACATTTAACTAATTGGAACTTCTCGGGGTCGCTGAAATGAACACTGGTAATGCGCACGTCACCGTCCTCAAGGGTTCCAACCAGTTTATCTAACGGGGCCTGAATGAACCGGTATGAATCCAGAAACCTTAACGTGACTGAAGTATATTCGATATTTTTTGAGAAAGAATTATAACGTTCTGTATTATGGGAAGAACATCCATCCCTTCTTAATCGAGTTTTGATAAAGCCATGACAATAAAATGAATGTCCTACCCAGAAAGATTATGAAAGAAAACGGGAATGTATCTTTTATTCTTATACTGCAAATTGCAGTCATTACGTGCAGCCCCCCTAAATTTACACGTGATATGACAATGATCGCGGACCTTGAAATTCCCCGGTTCAATGTCTTTCTGACAGTTATGGCATACCATAGCATTAGCAAAATCTGCTTCTTGCTCATATGTCATTACAAGAGGGGGTCAACCCTTGCACAGTCAATCTTAGACGGTCCAGCATATCTTTGCCTCCGAAATATTGCAGACATCTATCGCAAATAAATATAGCATCCTAATGTAAACTTAAAGGAGAACAAACTAACGCAGACAGGTTGTGAATCCAACAATAATGGAATTTTTCCCACTACCGTCGGTAATCATCAACATGTTTATGTGGTGAACGCGTTTATCTGCGGTGTGATTGAGGGCCACGGATACTACATGTCTACAATTAACTACATCCAGATCGAAAACATTCACAGAAGTCTGGATTTTGCCTCTCGAATTTAGAAATGTCTGAGAGTTTTTCCAGAAACTCAATGCCTGAAAAATCGAGGGGGTAGAGTGAACGTCCTTTCTTGTAGGTGCTAAACTTTTCACCATGTTTTTTAAGCACCTTTACGTGATATGCAAGAATTGTTCATAAAAAGCACAACTCGTCATTCTAGTTTTCAACATTGATGATAGCCTTCTTCCTACAGATATCAAGTGGCAGAGCAACATAGGAAGCCCCTGATAGAAAGGTTGAACATTAGAGATGCTAATGTCAAGGGATACTATTCTATCGAGAGTTTTGCCACTTATCCTTTCTTGATACTAACACAATTTTACTCTGAGCTCCAACTTCACATATTTTTCTTACCAATCCGACAGGAAAGTGCTGGTTGTAACCTCACGAATTTTCTTTAAGAAGCACATATGGGCGGTTTCTAAAAGCATTTACTTTTGAATTTTGTATGTGTTAACCAGTTCAAGCTATACCTTTACAGATGGGGAGGACCGATTATCCACAATTTCGCGATGTTTACTGGCAACGAGTTTAAAACAAGCATCAATGAAATTTTAAGAATTCGGAAATTTCCCGGAATAAATTCTATTTTTAAATGCACTATCCTGCCTTCAAGGAATAAGGTTGCTGCTGCCGATTCACCCAACGTTGCTACAGAATCATGACTGCATAATGCCGTGGAGGCTGATTGGATTGCCCCTGCCTCGACGAACTGTCCGTTTGGCCCGGGTGATGGGCCGGCTAACTGCCGGCTGGAGGACCTGAAAAAGAAAGGAAATTGTGTTATTATCTTAAAAAATATTTTCGTATCAATATATACTACTGTACAAGAAAAATTACAATACACTTACTATGTGGTATATTCTATTGCAAAGGTTGCTTCACTGTCATGCTGGATGTAGGAAGACTCTGCGACTTCAGTATACCCACGGAAGGTTCAATAGTCCATTGTGAGCAACCACTAGTACTATTAAATCTTTTTGGGTTTGATAATTCTTGAGAAATACCCTTGCGCTTCTCTGGGCTTGAAACGCTGCCCGATGGTTCGTCTAAAACAAAACAAAAAAAGTATTAGCAATAATTATAAAGAGAGACAAAAATAATTATCTATACAATTATCTAACAATTACTTACTGAAATAAAAAGGTCGCTAAATGAGATGTTTAGTTCATTACCTGCTTAAAAAAATTAATTAATAATATAAGTTTCTACTTCAGCAGTATGTAGTTTCATACACCAATTACATTAAAAAATTATCATTCCCAAAATCATCCTGGCTCGTAACCGGAATTTCAACAAAATCTGAAGGAGAAAAAAAAACTTAGGAACAGTTCATGAGGAAAAAAACAAAATCATGTATGACTAAAAAGATATTTACCACAAGATAAATTATTACGTTCCTCCCATAACTGCTGTTGATCTGTAATTTAAAATAGAGATTTTATAGTTTTACTATAACAACATATTACTTAGAACTAAGTACGCTGCGTATATTTCAGTACTTACCCCTATCGCTAAATACAATCATCCTTCCAAGATCTTAGGACGACATAGTGCAACGATCTGTTCTCTATAAAGGCTCAAACACGAATGCACAAACCTGGTGAGGATCTCCGGCTTTTTATACAGGTCGCTAATGAGAAATGAGGGTTTCCAAGGTATGCTGCACCTGTGACCTTAATAGCAACGGCATTAATCTCCAAAAAAACCAAGGGATCAGAGACGATAGGGTTAGAGTTATATTTTATCCGCTTTCCAGACATTTAGTCTTCCAAAGAAATGGACGGTGTACCTTGTGTAAATTATGAAGCTACTATTTTTAGGGATAAGGTTAAAAAATTATGTCCCACCTCCAACACGGTACAATCCAAAAATACCGAGAAAGGTTGAAAAAAAATGGGGCCTCTATGATAAATGTGTTTCCTCCATTATCACACCACAAAGCCGAAAGAGAATTCAAAGAGAGTTAAAGCACCTGTAGCGAATGATTTAATTCCGGTCGCAAGCCGTGCGGTTCCGAGGTCAGGTGTTCATCTTAACAAGGGTGCCTTTTTTCCCTTGCGTCTAGCCATCGCGGTACGCAGAGCAGCCCGGCTCATTATTATCCAGGACCAACCGGCCCCGGCCGGCGCAATCCGCAGCTACTAGGCGGAGTTAAAATCCTAGTTAACGCTGAAATTCGTATCTTTAAAACCACTGCTCCGAATTAATTGCATTCAACGCCATTTTCATAAGCAGAAAATTTACTTATCATTTAAATGGTCACATCACTAGTACAAATTAAAAAAAAATGTCTTACTTGTTATAAAATGTAGAATCCCGGACCCCAGACTGAAAGCGAGTAATTAATATTTTAGGACCATATAATTGAGGTTTTATACCCCGGACGCGTAGGGTGGTTTGAGGAAATAAATATGACGCCATTTAGACGATTTATGATCTGGGCTCACATCCCCGTCCTTAAGAAGGTACAGACCCTCATTAGCATATAATTTATGACCCCATTATGACGATTTTCGACCCATAAGTTACGTTAAGAAGTGGCGCGTGGCCTCATTTGCACATGATTAATGAATGGCCTTTTCACACCTTTTTGACAGCATGATGATTTACGAATTGCTCACTCCCGCGTCTCGACACTACTTAACCAGAATCATAAAACCAGGGAAAGATAATATAAAAATAAACAAAATACGTAGCACAAATAATGCTGCAATCGTAGAAACTGCATCTCAACATGATGTAAAAAAAAAAATATGGAAAATAAAGAACTAAACGAAAATCTGAAGTGTGAAATGCCGCGGAAAAGGAAACCATTGTTGATTCTGTACGACGTACCCAAGTAACTTCAGCCTTGTCAAATCCCAGAAAAAGAAAATGAGCAAAATTTTGAAGGAAAAATAGTAAGACGACAATTTCTTGAGGGATTCAAGTCAAAATTTCGAACAGGCCCCAGATACAAAAGCACAGTCCTTCAAGTTGCTGAAGTAAGTGCTGAAATAAGGAAGCAAATACTGCAGCAAAGAAAAATATACGTAGAATTCAGTGCCATCTTTAAAAAAGATTACACGGTAGTACCAAAATATATGCATTGCTATAATTATGGTAATATTAGCAAACAATGTACCCAAACGTCGGCCGCTTGCAAACATTGTGGAGAAACTAGTAACAAGAAAGAAGGCTGTAGTAAGTCCTTATAGTCAGCTGTTTGTATCCCATGCAGGAAACGGGGAAAATCGTGCAACAATTCTGGCAAAGATTGGCGGACATACCAACTGTTTCTTCAAAGATTGATAAACAGAACAGATTATGGACAGTAGAAGAAACTCCAAAGGAATGGATAAACCATACAAAGATCAATTATTGAACATCATTATCAACCTAATAGAAGAAACAGTAAGGAAAAGAAAGAGGAATAAAACATGAAACACGCCATGAAGGAAGAGGCAGAACGCGGAGAGGGCTGCAAGATACAGGGAGAAAATATTGCATGAAGGGAAAGGAACAGCGGTCAGCGTAGGCACGCAGAAAGATGAACATATCCTCCAATACTCAGAGATTACTTCCTCCATTTGTTATATTTCTCCCAGACCTCAATCAAAACGAGGTGGACTAAGATGGGTAGGACCAGTTCCAATGGCATCCAACTACTGTAAAATTAGTGGCGGCTCCGATAACCGAGCGAACGAAAAACCAAAATACGCTTTTATAGATCCAGACCATATCTACAAAAGTTTGAAAACAATCTTCAGCTCCCAAGGAAACACAAAATCTCACTCTAGCGTTACGCCATCTAACCAGAATAGCACTTGTTACATATGTTAACAAACTGTTAGGCCAATGATTGAATTCAAACTGAGGGAATTTAAGGACAACCTTGTTTCCTTCGCACTGGCTATGGCCCACATAAAAGGAAGAAATGAAGAGAGAAATAAGGACACTCAGAGAGGAGAACGAAGAACTGAACGTACAGAAAAAACTGTCAGCATCTAGTTATGCAGTTGTGACAAAATCAGGGATGGTACCTACATTAAAATCAAAAATAGAAAAAGCAGCTACTAGTGCAGACGTTTTCATAACTTCGAAGAATGGAGAAACATTTAAACAGGTTGCTGATAAACTAACCAGGATCATAAAACCAGGGAATCTTATATATATATAAAAATAGACGTGTTTTTTCCTATATTTCACTTTTCAGCCACCACTACCTAGCACAGATCGCTGATGTTTGTGGGTGGAAGTAGCATGGAGTTTCCTGTCGTGCACAACGTTGGCCGAATGTCGATAGCTGTGGGGATGTGGGAGATATAATGATTAAAGTTGGTCAGTGCAGGGCGTTTTCATATTTCGACCAAAAATTCGTATCTCCGTATACTTCTCTTTCCTGCCACAACTACTTAACATAGACTTTTGGTGTTTGTCTGTGGTAGTAGAATCGTCTTTCCTGTCGTGCACTATGGTTGTTAGATGTCGGTATCTATGGGGGTGTGGGAGAAATGGGGGTTGAAAGTGGTCGACCAGTGGCAGTTTCATACTTCTGCCAAAGACAAAAGTGTCATGGTGTATCACTTTTCAGCGAAAACTATAGATCACAGATAACTGGCGTTTGTGTGTAGTAGTAGCACAGAGTCACCTTTCGATCACAACAGCGGCCGAATTTCAGAAACTGTGGTACTGTGGTAGATATGGTGGTTGTAATTGACCGACCAAGGATATTTTCGTATTTCGACTGTCTCCGCATTTGTCACTTTTCTGCCACAACTACATAGCATAGAGCATTGGTGTTTGTGTTTGGTAGTAGAATCGTATCTCATGTAGTGCACTATGGTTGTTAGATGTCGGTAGCTATGGGGGTGTGGGAGAAATGAGGGTTGAAAGTGGTCGACCTGTGGCAGTTTCATACTTCTGCCAAAGACAAAAGTGTCATGGTGTATCACTTTTCAGCGAAAACTATAGATCACAGATAACTGGCGTGTGTGTGTAGTAGTAGCACAGAGTCACCTTTCGATCACAACAGCGGCCGAATTTCAGAAACTGTGGTACTGTGGTAGATATGGTGGTTGTAATTGGCCGACCAAGGATATTTTCGTATTTCGACGAAAGGCATGTGTCTGCGCAGATTTCACTTTTCTACCACGACTACATAGCATAGAGCATTAGTGTTTATGTGTGGTAGTAGAATCGTGTCTGTTGTTGTGCACTATGGTTGTTAGATGTTTGTAGCTACGGGGGTGTGGAAGATATGGGGGATGAAAATGGTCGACCTGCGGCAAGTTCATATTTCTGCCAAAGACGCATGTGTCACGGTGTATCACTTTTAAGTGAAAACTATCAATCGCAGATCACTGGCGTTTGTATGTGGTAGTAACACAGAGTCTCCCATCGATCAAAACGTTGGCCGAAATTCGGTAACTGTGGGAGTGTGTGAGATATGGTGTTTGAAACTGGTCGATCATGAGTATTTTCGTGTTTCATCCAAAGACTTGTGTGTATCCGTAAATTTTACCTTGCTGCCGGAACTACATAGCGCAGAAGACTGGTACTTGTGTGTGGTAATAGTATCGAGTCTCCCATCGTGCACTAGGGTGGTTAGATGTCTATAGCTGTCAATATGAATTCTTTACAATCACGAACGAAGTCGTGGGTACCAGCTAGTATAAAATAAAAATTAACATAATTTGTAGCACAAATAATGCTATAATTGAAAAAAAGCATCTCCAGATGATGTAAGAAAAATCATGGAAAATAAAGAACTAAACGAAAATTTTAAGTGTGAAATGCCGCGGAAAAGGAAACCTCTGTTGATTCTGTACGACGTATATACGTCACTTGAACCTGTCAAATCCCATAAAAAGTATATGAGCTCAATTTCGAAGGAAAAATAGAAAGAAAACAATTTCTTGATGGATTAAAGTCAAAATTTAGAATAGGCCCGAGAGATAAAAGCACTGTCCATCAAGTTGTTGAAGGAAGTGCTAAAATAAGGAAGGAAATAATGTATCAAAGAAAAATACATGTATAATTTAGTGCCATATCTGCAAAAGATTACACTGTAATACCAAAATGTATATATTGTTATGATTATGGCCACATTAGCAAACATTGTACCCTAACGTAGGTTGCTTGCAAACATTGTGATGAAACCAGCCACAAGAAAGAAGGCTGTAACAAGTCCTCACAGTCAGTTGTTTGTATCCCATGCAGGAAACGGGGAAAATCGTGCAAAAATCTGGCAAAGAATGTCCGACATACCAGCCGTTTCTTCAAAGATTGATAAATTGAACAGATTATGAACATTAGAAGAAACTCCAAAGGGCTGGATGAACCATACAAAGAACAATAATTGAGCATCATTACCAACCTGATAGAAGAAACAGTAAGGAAAAGTAAGAGGACTCGTAAAACAAGAAACACGCCATCAAGGAAGAGGCGGAATGCAGAGAGAGCAGCAACATACAGAGAGAAAATATTGTTAAAAGGGAAAGGAACAGTAAATAGCATAGGCACGCAGACAGATGAAACTATCCTCCACTACTCAGAGATTACTTCTGTCATCTATATTACTTCCTCTAGGCCTCAATCAAAACGAGTTGGACTTGGTTGGCAGGACCAGTTCAAATGGCATCCAGCTAATGCAAAATTAGCGGCGGCTCCGAAAACCGAGCGAACGAAAAACCAAAATACGCTGTTATAGCTCCAGACCATATCTACAAAAGTTTGAAAACAATCTTCAGCTCGCTAGACTAGAGGAAACACAAAATATCACTCTAGCGTTACACCATCTAACTAGATTAGCACATCCAAATGGCAAAAACATCACATTTCCCCAACCAGAGGCAACTGATCGTATTCAACTTAAGGTAAACAATACACCTACTAATCCAGCCCAGTTACTCACTATAGGCAAGCAAGTATTTGACAGACGTAACGAAATCTTTGATCCAGATCAAATTTACCGTCATTTTGTAATGACACATGGCAGAATGATGCTTGACATGAGAAAGTCATGGCCACAGTGTAATATCCATACTCGGCATCCATGGACATGGGTGCACAGAAACTTAAGATCGCGCAATTAAACTGCAGGAGAACCAGTCTGGTTTTACATGAAGTGAGTAAACTAGCTGAGGAAATGCAATATATATCCCCCGTCTTCAAGAGTTCCACTCCAGTGAAGGGAAAATCCTACACACGTCTCAGATAATCTCGACAGGGAAAAAACCTGTGAGTTCCATCTTAGTCTTCAATAAACAGATCACTGTCACAAAAATAACACAATTCTGCAATGAACATACGGTGTGTGTGAAGATAAGTACGCAATGGGAAAATGTAGTCCTCGTTAAAATGTCGTTTCAATACAGAGACGATATTGACACCTATCTTCGTAAGATTAGGGAAATATATGTAGCCATATGCGACAGCCCTACGGTGATTGTTGCCGATGTAAATGCCAAATCTGCACTCTGGCACAGTGGTCTTACAGACGTACGAGGAGAAAAGTTACTCGAGCTGATTGGAGAATTACAGCTGTATGTCAAAAACGAGCCAAACAATCCATACACGTTCAGTGACCGAGCAGGTGCGAAATCGAATAGAGATATAACTTTAACAAATTGAACAGCAGGAAACCTAGTAAGCGGGTGGAAGGCGTTTGAGAACCAAACCACCAGTGATCACAATTTAATAATGTTCGAACTGGGAAGATTGCAAGACAGTGCGCGCGAAGGCGACTGCACCAATATTCAACGGCGATATGACATCAGAAAAGCCAACTGTCCGAGGTTGAGGAGTTGCTTCATTCTTCCCCAAGTCTAAGATAAAGATTATGATGTGGATAAGGTTGCGAAAGAAACAATCCGAGCAATCCAAGACGCAATGAGAACTGCAATTCCACTAAAGAAAACAACGGGATTAAAACAGAACCATCGACAGAACGATTGCAGAAACTACGAATCGCAATGAAGAAGGCAAGAAAAGCATATCAATGTTGCCTTATTACAGAAGAGAGACAGATTCTTCTAGAGAGAAATAGAAATAAAAAGACTTCAAGGATCTGTTGCTGAAAACGGAACAAAAAAGCTAGGAAGCCTTCGTCAGACAAAATATGAGATCAGGCCCGTGGTGCATCCCTTACAAGATTGCCGCTGGCAGAATTAGGCCACCTACAACCTTGTCTACAGTAAGAAAACTGGATGGGTCTATGACCACCAACTGGACGGAAACTGCATGGGAGTTACTTGAGGTGCTACTTCCAGATGATAGTACAGAAAATGAGACAGATCGGCAAAGTAACTGCGTCAAAAAATGTGGGACTCCTACGAGAGTGAACATCAAAAATGCGTCATATCAGATGAAGAGATAATAGGGTCAATACTTACCCTTCCGAAAAGAAAAGCACCAGAAACTGATAGGAAACCGGCAGAGGTCCTTCAGGAGTTAATCGTCCAACTGGTTACAACCTTAAATAAACTATTTAATTAATGCCTGGTGCAGGGAAAAATACCAAATACATGGAAAACGAGTGACGTGATCATTAAAGCGAAAGGTGGAGGGAAAGATCTACAACTCCCAAGATCTTATAGTCCTATCTGTTTACTCAATGTTCTAGGGAAAGTACAAGAAAAGGTACTTTGCAAGAAACTAAAGGAACACAGGTTAAAAAATTGGATAAACGCAAATCAAATTATTGTAGAAACAGATATGCCAAATTGCGGTGCCCCAACAAGTACATAGAGAAAAGACTGGCGAAAGGTTGCCTCGACCAATTTTCTGTGACATTGGTTTTGAACCGGCCATGGAAATATTGCAACAAATGTCAGTACTGTTGGGTGTGGTGGTATTTGCCAATGATCTCGCACTTCTGATAGACGCGGACACCAGACAGGAACTCGAAACAAAACGCAAAGCTGTAATGGATTGCCTGAGTCTGTGGTGTGCAGAAGTTATGTTAAATTTAGCCCCACAAAAGACGACCTAAAAGGAACACTCAAACGAAATCCGGTAATTAGGATCCATGGAAAAACAATAAAAAGAAGGAGTAGGAGTAGGTAAGATGCAGCAGACCTTTAGGAATAAGGGCGTGCAGGGCAATAGGAAAAAAAGGGTTCTGCTGCTAGGTAGTAGCCATGGGAGAGGTGTAGGCCCTCTTCTGCAGGATCAGTTAAGTACAGGATATCAGATCACAAGTTTTTTCAAACCTAGTGCAACATTAGGCAAGGTAATAGAGGATATAGGTTCCCTTTGTAGGAGTTTCACTAAGGATGATAGAGTAGTGATAGTGGGAGGTGCAGGAAATAGTATTGATAGAAATGTGAGTTATAGTATAGAGAGTGACATGAGGAAGGTGGTGAAGGAGGCACAGCGTACCAGGGTGGAGCTCATGCAGGTCCTAAGTCGCCATGACCGGCCACAATTGAACTATGCTGTGAGGCGGGTTAATGTGGAAACGGAAGTGCTACTTGGGAAGCGCATTTGTTCTGTGATGGGGGTTGTGTGTGTGAACACCATTGGTAGGTGGGGTTTCACTAGGCATTGCCTACACCTAAACAGAAGGGAAAAGGGAGTACTTTCTGAGTTGTTAGCTAAAGCAGTGAGGGAGCCCGTTTCCAGTGATGATGGGGTCAGGACTGTGCCTTTTTTGGGTTAGGGGCTGCTGGTGAAGGGACAGAAATAGATTATCAAAGTGATACTGATTGCAAATTCGCGATGGGGAAAGTCATAGATATTAAAGAAATAGATGAAATGGCTGAAACAATAACTGACTGCGGTAAAAGTGGGAAAGAGGAGATTAATTCTGAAAATGTAAAGCCAGTAGTAAGGGTGTTAATGGAAAAATTGTAGAAGTATAATGAACAAAGTAATCGAATTTGTAAACTTAATAGAGATGCACGAACCACAAGTAATAATTGGGGTAGAGAGTTGGTTAAAAGAAGAAGTACTAGACAGTGAGGTTTTTCCTGATGGTTACAGAGTACCGCAGAGATAGAGGAACAATTGGTGGAGGAGTCTTCATACTAGTTAGCATAAACTACCACAGTTCACTGGCGTTCATTGATCAAGACCATGAGTTACTTGGGGTAGATTTCTGGGGTAATAAAAAAGAAAAAATCAGAGTGTTGGCTGTTTACCGCAGTGGAAGAATGACAGAAGAGGATGAGTCTCTTGGGGAGAAATTAAATTCGTACTCAGATTTCAGAGGTGAGAATAGAATGATCATCATCGGCGGGGATTTAAATTTACCAAGTGTAAACTGGGTAGGAAATAAGATAAATAACACAAGGGAACAAACATTTGCAAATATCTTAATAAGGGAAGGATGATTTACACAAGTGGTTGAGCAAAACACTAGGGGACAAAATATTTTGGATATATTTCTAATTAAGCCCGATGAAAACCTTTTGAGGTATCAAGTAACTGAAGGAATAAGTGATCATAAAGCAGTTCTGATGCATATTAGAGGATTCAGTAAACCAGCAGCCAAAATTGAAGGGTAAAATAGGTACTATTATAAAAAGGCACAGGTTTCAAATTTGAAGAGATATTTCAGAGAACAATTCAGCAAATGGAAGGAAGACTCAGGTACAGTAGAGTCAAGGTGGGAAGATTTCAAGGAGATAATAAGAAAGGGGGAAGAAAAATTTATTCCAAAGCAGAAAATAAAGAGAAGTAGAGAACCTATGTACTATAATATTGAAGTGAGGAGGTTAAAGAGGTTGGTAAGAAAAGAACATAACAGAGTTAAGAGACAGCAGTGTAGTAGGGAATATTTAAAACAACTAAACAAGGACTTAATAACAGCAAAAAAAATGGCTAAAGATGGATTTAAAAGAGTATTGTCAGTGCAGGAGGACCATTGACTGATGCATCTAGAAATTTCTATTGCTATATCAGGAAACTGAGGGGAAGGGAGGGTATAGAGACACTTATAGATAAGGATGGAGAAGAAGTTACTGATGATTTGAAAAAGGCAGAGATTTTAAGTAACTGGTTCAGTGAAAGCATTAGGGACAATGAATCAGAAACAGGAGGGTCTAATTCGGAGAACGAGCTTAACAACACAATTAGAAATGGCGATAGTAAAAAATTTGATATCCATGCTGAAGAAATCATGAAGGAAATAAGAAAGCTGAAAAAAATAAAGGGGCTTGTGAAGATAATATTACTACAGATATCTTAAAGATAGCTGGATGTGACATTGTACCTTATCTTGAAATATTATTTAAATTGAGTCTAGACAGTTGCTGCTTACCACAGGACTGGAAAAGTGCAATAGTAGTACCGGTACATAAGGGAGGGGTGAGAAGTAGAGTTTAGAATTACAGGCTAATCAGTTTGACATCAGTGGTAGGTAAATTAATGTAAAGATTGATATGCAACCACATCAGAAATATATGTGAGGAACGTAAGTGGTTTTCAAGCAGGCAACATGGTTTCAGGCAAGGATATTCATGCGAATCTCAGTTGGTGGGATATATGCAAGATATTTCAGATGAAATGGACAAGGGAGGCCAAATTGATAGTGTAGCACTAGATGTGTCTAAGGCGTTTGACAGAGTAAGCCATAAAATGGTAGTAAATAAGGTAAAAACCATTGGAGTGGATAAGAAAAGTCATTTGCTGGGTAGAAGAATTTTTAAAAAGTAGAAAACAGAAAGTGAGGGTAGGAAATGTAGTATCAAAAGAAGTGGAAGTAAAAATGGGAGTGCCACAGGGTAGCGTATTGAGACCATTGCTATTCATTATTCTAATGAATAATTGTGTTGATTGTTTACTATCTGAAATTAGATTTTTTGCAGATGACATAATGCTGTATAAAAGAATCAAAACGATAGAGGATTGTAAACAGTTGCAGGGTGATCAGGACAGGATATCTATTTGGGTTGGTAAACATGGAATGAAGATAAATGCAAAGAAGAGTCAGCTTATTAGATACACAAATAAAAAACAAAAGGTTAATTATGAATATAAGGTGGGGAAAGAATTGCTTGCTGAAGACTTGAAATGTAAATATCTTGGAATTACTTTTGATAACAAACTTAACTGGGCAGGACACATAGGAAAGGTGGTAGGAAAAGGTTTCAAAGTTCTGCATTTGTTGGAGAGAGTGATGAGGGGATGTACGAGAGAAGTCAAGGAATTGGGTTACAAAACTTTGGTCAGACCATTGCTCGAATATGGTAGTGTAGTATGGGACCCTCATTTTACATATCAAATACAGGAGTTGGAGAGGGTGCAAAAAAGGGCTGCTAGATTTGTTTCTGGAAATTATCGCAGAATGCAATCAGTGACGGATATGATAAAGGAGCTGGAATGGGATTCATTGCAAGAAAGGAGGAGGATGAGGAGGGTCATGGGAGTGTACAGGGCATATACTGGCGATGAGGCATGGAAAGATATTGCAATAGGTATGAAAATTAGTGCATGGAAGGGAAAAGATGACCATGACCACAAGCTGGCACTCGATTTCAGGCACAAGGGTGTGGGAAGATTCTCTTTGTTAGGTAAGGGTGTCAGGGATTGGAATGAGTTACCAAGAGAAATGATGAATAATTTACCGAAAACTTTGAAAGAATTTAAAGATGAAATTTGTAGAGGGAAAATATAGGTAGGTGCAGGATAGGGGGAAGATGGGTGTGTAGGAAAATTACCACCGGAGCCTGTGCTCCATTGCAATTAAATTAAATTAAATTAAAGTGGTAGTCCGTTACCTTGGTGTAAAGCTTGAGGAACAACTGAAATTTGTGTCTCACATGGAGGAAGTATGTGGACGAGCAGCACTAGTAATGCACAAATTGATAAGCATTGGCGAGCGAGGGTTTAATATGCCTCCGCTCATCATAAGAAGATATCACGATGCAATACTGGCCTCGATTACTCGATACGCTGCAAGCACTTGGGCCAAGCACCTAAAAAAGGTCAAACGAAAGGAGCTGCTTCGGCGCACGAAGCGAGGAATTCTGCTCATACTAACTGGGGCTTACAGAACAACGTCCACAGATGCACTAACAGTTATACTCGGCATCTGGCCCCTGAACCTGGAAGTAAGGAAGCGAAGTGCGTAATATTGGATAAAAAAGGAAGGGATGACCAAGCTACTGAAATAATTGGAAGGCCAGTCGAAACGAAAAAAGATGTTTGGGATGCGCTGATTCATGAATGGCAGCAAACATGGACAAACAGCAACATGGGCAGAAGGACCTTCGACATGCTTCCTTGCGTGAGGGAGAGAATTAACATGACTCACCTACAACCATCTCCGGGGCTCATACGCTACATATCTGGCCATGGTCCATACAACAGTTTCTTAGAACAGAGAGGCCTCAAAGAAACAAACAGGTGCGACTGTGGCGAAGTAAGTACTCCCGAGCACGTGGTTTGGAAGTGCAAACAAAGTGAGGAATCAAGAGCATACCTTCAAATACAACTTCCGAATAGAAGAATATACGACATACTTCGTGATTTCGAGCTCTGGCACTTGCTGGATGAATCTGGTAATCTAACATCGTTGCGCGAGAAGGCGACATTTGCTGAATTGAAATTAGAACAGCGTAGAAGACGCCGCGAACAAAAGGCATCAGAAACAGAAAGAAGGGCAGGAAAGGAAGAAACTGAAGAGGAAAGAACAACCCAATCGTGACCACAAGCTCTGCCCATGACTAAGGCGGTGCCTGCACCAGGAAGATAGCAAAGATTCAATTCTTCGCAGTGCTTCTGGAAGCCAGAGGTACATTCTCCTGGTGGCGGCACGCTCTGATTCCAGGAGGGAACTCCTGATGTGGGAGCAGGTGGCTCCAAGGACAAACCGGACAAGAACGAGACCACCACAAGAAACGTGAAGCTGGTTGACGGGACTTTGTGGTCAGCATATCAGCAGTAGCCCCGCTGCATCAGCAGAGATAGCTGGTGGCCTGGATGTCGACGCATTCCAGCAGTGGTGCATAAAGAACATTACAAATAAATAGTTTATTGATTAGAAGTATGAAAATAATAGACACTTTCTGATTTTGGTGTGATGGTAGATTAATTATTAGATTAGTTGGTAAATTAATTTGTATATTAATTATTATAATACTTTAAATCCATTAAATCCTTAAGAATAATTATCCAGATCTATTTTTTAAAAAAGTAAATTGCTTTATGAATAAAAACTGTAGAAACCAAGGTCCTACTTTAGGTAGCAAGATAGTAGGCTATGTAAAATCAGGAAATAAATAAATAAAATAAATAAATGTCTTCTCGTAATCCTTCTTCTTCTAAGT
The DNA here is from genome assembly GCA_031002005.1 of Vandiemenella viatica. Classification (NCBI taxonomy): domain Eukaryota; kingdom Metazoa; phylum Arthropoda; class Insecta; order Orthoptera; family Morabidae; genus Vandiemenella; species Vandiemenella viatica. The sequence continues at coordinate 273,733,212 of CM061920.1, forward strand.
ATTATTCTCTGCCTTCATTCAATAATTTTTGAAGTTATTCTTCCTATTCCCTTGGTTTTATCAACTGCAGATTACTTTTGCCTTTTGTTCCTTGTCGAAGTTCTTTTAATACAGACCAGACGTCTTGTCATCCCCCAAATCCCATTTTAAATTAATATTTGCACATGTTCTTTCCCATATTTCATTTATTCCTCATAAAAAGTCCTTGTTTCTTCTGACTAATTACTCGGCCGATTGATTACTGCTTGCTCTATTTCTTCTGACCACCACTCTGCATCATGTTTGTGTTTCTTTTCCTTTATGACCAACATCTCTTCTACTATTTTTTTCATGTTAAATTTTATATACTCGTATATTTCTTCATTACTTCCATCAAATGATTCGTCTAATATACTTCCCTTTCTAGTAACAAATAAAGTTCTTACACTTTCATCTTGTAAGCTATCAATATTATAACATTTATTTTGATTCTTCTAGATGTGATTCTTTAGTTGCAATGTTGTTACTCCCTAGGTTTTTCAATGGCCAGAAACATTTCATTATTACCAGATAGTGATCTGATCCACACTGGGCTCCTCTGTATGATCGTACATCACTTGCCTTACAAGTGCTTGTTTGCCTAATGATAACGTAATCTATTATAGATCCAAGTTCTCTAGTATTCTGTTTCCAGGTATATTTGTATAAATTTATTCGTAATCTTTAAAATTGTTCACATAATTCAATTAACCATTCCCCATAATCATTACATTCTGCTTCTCCGTGTTTTCCCACTATCTTTCAAGATCCTCTTTTTCCTACTACCGAGCGTGGTGGTGTATCGGTTAGCGTTCTCGCTTTGCATTCGGGAGGATGCCGGTTCGAATCCCCGTCCGGGCACCCAGATTTGGGTTTACCATGGTTTACCAAATCACTCCAGGCAAATGTCGAGATGCTTCCTTCAAAAAGCCAAGGCAGAATTCCTTCCCATTCCTTGCCGCCATCCTTTCCCGTCTCTAAAGTCCTCACTGTTAAGAGACGTTAAGCAGTTAAATTTTTTTTTTTAAATGTTCCTACTCTTCCATTCATGTCCCCCATCAAAATCAGTTCTTTCATCATGGCATTTTTTCAATGGTTTCTCGGAGAGTTGTCCAAAAATTATCTTTCTCCCGGTCGATTGTATTATTTGTGGGAGAATAAACCCCAATAATCACGATCTCCCCGGCAAACAGTGTCATTTCATCTACAATAATACGTTCACTGATAAATTCCCAATTTGTGATCCTTTTTTTCGTTTTTTTCTGTATCATGATGGAAACTGCTTTAGCCCATGCATCTTTGGGTACTCAACTCCAAATATGTACATATCTACCAAGTTCTTCCTCTCCCCTACCTTTTCTCTTAGTTTCAGAGTATACAGTAACATCCATCTTGAAAGCGTCAAGTTCTGCGGGCAACTTGTTCACTTTCGTAGAAATACCTTGTACATTCCAGAATCCAAAAGCCATTTTCCTTTTTCCATCGCCGTTCCGTCGTCCAATGATTCTCATAATTCAATTAACCGTTCTCAATATCATTACATTCTGCTTCTCCGTGTTTTCCCACTATCTTGCAATATTCTCATTGGTCACCAATTTAATAATATACACCAATGCATGGCAAAAGAGAGAGCCGTCTTGTTCCCACATGGCGTTTTACGTCATGAAAGTTTTCATTTACTGATGCTACAAATCTTTTCAGTTCCTCTCTTCTTATAGCAGAATGTGAAAAACGAGCATAAATTTTCAAAATCACATTTTCTATGTCACATGATAAAAAGCTTACGGCACGTCTCACGCAATTATGCTCTATGTGAGATTTCCTTTAATAAAATTTGACACCAAATTTCTCATATTTGTAAATAAAGAATGGTTGACATCTAAGTTAGCATTTGCAGTGTCAGCACTTAGCCCAGATACATTACGAAAACCTAATTTGTATTGCTCCAATGACTTTTGAATTAATTCAAACATGCCATCAGCAGATTCGTTGATATTTTCATAAAATAAATCTAATAACCTGTTTGGAATGCCATTTTTGGCCGCAAAATATTGTATCACTAATGGAAACAGTTTTATATTTATTTTAAAAGCATCTGTTTGTAAACAGTAAAATAAATTATCTGCATTAATATCATCCATTACATTTTGTATTTCATATGCGCCCAACACCTCTGTACTCTGTAACTAGTGCTTCCATTTCTGTTCTAGCAAGATTAATTCTAGTTGCTGTATTTGAATGGACATAAATAATTTTATTCAATTTTATAGTACAATCCATGCTATTGCAGGAAAATTATGCTTTACAGTGTGAAATTTTAGGGCTAGCTCATCTGCAACAACATTTTCTTTATCTCTGCAGAATGAACTTTTAGACGATGTGGAAGCAGAAGAAGAGTCAAGAAATTTTTCAAGTAATCCAGATGTTCTCTTCATTTCTAATTTTGATTTGTGTTGTTTTGTTTGCAGGTGTTGTTTAACCTGAAAATAAGAAGAATTATCCCTTAGCCATCAATCGCCACTAGTCCAATTTTTCAGGCATTTTTTTCATGGTATAATTTTGTAACATTAAAAAATAAATATAAATTGTAATTGAATGAAATAATGCTGGACATTTTTCACACGGCATCATCTAGCATTTTCGTATTTCGACCAAACAAATGTGTCTCTGTATATGTCACTCTGCTGCCACAACTACATAGCATAGACCAATGGTGTTTGTGTGTGGTATTGGTACCATGTCTCCTATCGTGTACTATGGTGGTTAGCTGTCGGTAGCTATGGGGAAGATATTGTGGTTGAAAGTGGTCGACCTGCGGCAGTTTCATATTTCTACCTAAAACGTATGTGTCTCGGTGTATCACCTTTCAGCCAATACTACACTCCTGGAAATTGAAATAAGAACACATTGACGCCGGTGTGTAAGACCCACCATACTTGCTCCGGACACTACGAGAGGGCTGTACAAGCAATGATCAAACGCACGGCACAGCGGACACACCAGGAACAGCAGTGTTGGCCGTCGAAGGGCGCTAGCTGCGCAGCGGTTGGGCACCGCCGCAGTCAGTGTCAGCCAGTTTGCCGTGGCATACGGAGCTCCATCTCAGTCTTTAACACTGGTAGCATGCCGCGACAGCGTGTAGGTGAACCGTATGTGCAGTTGACAGACTTTGAGCGAGGGCGTATAGTGGGCATGCGGGAGGACGGGTGGACGTACCGCCGAATTGCTCAACAAGTGGGGCGCGAGGTCTCCACAGTACATCGATGTTGTCGCCAGTGGTCGGCGGAAGGTGCACGTGCCCGTCGACCTGGGTCCGGACAGCAGCGACGCACGGACGCACGCCAAGACCGTCGCATCCTACGCAGTGCCGTAGGGGACGCACCGCCACTTCCCGGCAAATTAGGGACACTGTTGCTCCTGGGGTATCAGAGAGGACCATTCGCAACCGTCTCCATGAAGCTGGTCTACAGTCCCGCGCACCGTTAGGTCGTCGTCCGCTCACGCCCCAACATCGTGCAGCCCGCCTCCAGTGGTGTCGCGACAGGCGTGTATGGAGGGACGAATGGAGACGTGTCGTCTTCAGTGATGAGAGTCGCTTCTGCCTTGGTGCCAATGACGGTCGTATGCGTGTTTGGCGCCGTGCAGGTGAGCGCCACAATCAGGACTGCATACGACCGAGGCACACAGGGCCAACACCCGGCATCATGGTTTGGGGAGCGATCTCCTACACTGGCCGTACACCTCTGATGATCGTCGAGGGGACACTGAACAGTGCACGGTACATTCAAACCGTCATCGAACCCATCGTTCTACCATTCCTAGACCGGCAAGGGAACATGCTGTTCCAACAGGACAATGCACGTCCACATGTATTCAGTGCCACCCAACGTGCTCTAGAAGGTGTAAGTCAACTACCCTGGCCAGCGAGATCTCCGGATCTGTCCCCCATTGAGCATGTTTGGGACTGGATGAAATGTCGTCTCACGCGGTCTGCACGTCCAGCACGAACGCTGGTCCAGCTGAGGCGCCAGGTGGAAATGGCTTGGCATGCCGTTCCACAGGACTACATCCAGCACCTCTACGATCGTCTCCATGGGAGAATTGCAGCCTGCATTGCTGCGAAAGGATTATATACACGGTACTAGTGCCGACATTGTGCATGCTCTGTTGCCTGTGTCTATGTGCCTATGGTTCTGTCTGTGTGATCATGTGTTGTATCTGACCCCAGGAATGTGTATATAAAGTTTCCCATTCCTGGGACAATGAATTCACGGTGTTCTTATTTCAATTTCCAGGAGTGTATTTAGCGCAGATCACTGGTGTTTGTTTGTGGTAGTAGCACATAGTCACCCATCGATCACAACGTTGGCTGAATTTCGGTATCTGTGGGAGTGGGGAAGATATGGTAGTTGAAAGTGGTCGGTAAAGGATATTTTCGTATTTCGACCAAAGACATGTGTGTCCGTATATTTTACTGCCTGAATTACATAGCGTAGATGACAGGCGTTTGTGTGTGGTAATAGCATCGAGTCTTCCGTCGTGCACTACTGTGGTTAGATGTCGATAGCTGTCAATCCAAATTCTTTACAAACACGAACGAAGGGCACCAGCTAGTATTTAACATGAGCAATAAAGTATTAAAGCATATGATACTTACCTGCAATATACGTAAAAATAAATTCTTTCATGCAGAACACAGATTGTTTGCCATAATAATATAGCTTTCGATTCTCTGTTTGAAAGGACTATGTATTTTAACTCAGAGTTAACATTAACAGAAAGAAGAACGTACTTCTGGTGGTAGAAAGTATAACTGTTTGGAGATCTATCGGAGACGCCAGCGGTACCAGAGTTTGTTTGCCGGACTACTACCGCACTGAAACTTACTAGTCCTATTTATCCACCCCCTGCCAAAAATCGTCCAACGCGCAGCAGTTCATATCATGCCGGTGACAGGAAGGCGTGAACTCTTAGATTTACCCCCATCCAAAAATTTCCCAAAGAACTATCACTTCAATAATTCCATGTGGTTGTAGTAACCTAGTGACAAGGTTTCTACTGTCTCCGCATTCCGTCCCTGTCTTAACCGTCTTAACCTAACCTGGTAGTACTACCGTCTACAGGGGAATCTGCACCACAAAAGCATTCTGGCGTACTTCACATTACACAGCACGCCATGCCAAAGTTAACGGTCGGGTTAAGGGTTTATAAAAGTCCCAGCCTAGACGGGGATTCGAACCGTGGCCCTTTCATTCCTCTATCAGATACCTTAATCACTGAGCCACCAGACCGCTGCAGATATACTGATAATATTAGGAAGTCATAAGATTTTACCCACCCAAAAATCGCCCTACGCGCATAAAAAATTTTTCACTTCAAAAACTAAAAATCTAACCTAACCTGAAGGTTGGTCGAGTCTTTCTATAACAACTTGCGTTTTTTGTGTTTCTATTAATTTTTCAAACTTGATTACTTTGGTCATTATACTACTTCACATCACATATAAGAATCTTATAACTGGTTTTACGATATTCACATCGTTTACCTTTCCCTTCCTAGTTTCGACCGCATCGCTGATTGTTTCATCAGTTTTAACTGTTGCTTTAGAATTTATGATTATTCCCATGGGACAGCTGTTTATAGAATTCCTTTGGTCATAAATTTTTATGGCATCACCATGGGCGCCGGCAGGATTGCTTCTAGGGGGGTGCACCCGGGATGTAGGGGATGCACCCGGGATGTAGGAGGGTGCACCAGGGCTGTAATTGGTGCTCCCCACCCCCTATCGGCCCAAATTTCCGGGCGACCCGGGATGTCAGGGGGGTGCAAGTGCCACCCCCCTCCCGGCGCCCATGGGCATCACCATCATCCTGTTCCATAATAAAATATAGAGCTCATCCCATCCTAACTGTAAGTAGACTACCTGTCTGCTTTTGCTAATACATAAAAAGTACCCGCTTTTTTACACGCTTTATATTAGCTTGACATGTATGTATGTATGTTTGTACAGGGCGTTCGCCGGAAAACGCTACCCTCCCAGTCTGTTGCCGTCGGCAACTTGCTCGGTCAGTCACGCCAACAGTTTCCCGCCACACGGCACCGTGAATCACCGCACTGTTTAACACCTCCGCTGTCCCAACAGTGCAGTGCAGTGACCCTTACATTGTTAAGAACGGTTTCTTTGCATTGTAGATAGTTTGTGACTTCAGTCTCTTATTAATCAGTGTTGTGAATAAACGTTTCTTTGCGGTTTGGCTGGTTTGGGGATTCATACTCTTATTAATCTGTACCGTGTTTGAGTGTGAGTAAAATTATGGTACGTTACAGTTTGCAACAAAGAATATTTCTCTACGATACATATGTGAAGAAGAAGTCGTTTAAAAAGTGTCGCAGTAAATTTCGTCGCGAATTTCCTGGCGCTTTACTGCCAGCTAAATCAACAATTCTGCGTCTGGTTAAAAAAGTAAGAGAAACGGGTTCATTTTTTAACAAAAAGAGACTGTCGGTCAACCGTATTCTCACAGAGGAGAAAATTGACGATATCGCTTTTCGACTAGAACAGTCACCCAAAAAATCATTAAGTCAGTTAGGGCAGCGTGTGTCTCGAAATATGTTCAGAAGATGTGAAATGTGCATTACACAAGAGGGTCAACACTTTCAGCATCTTTTATAAGGTAAGCTAATGAATTACGTCACATTTAAATGCTTAGCACATACAAGTTTATGAAGTTTATGAAGCGTAATTATTATTAAATAGTCCGCGGCCGACGGTCGAACAATGCCGGAAACTGACCGCTCGCTCGCCGGGAGCAGTTTCTTCCTTGTAGCGCTAACAGTGGGTTGCGTTTCCCGGCGAACGCCCTGTATTTATGTATCCATGTAACGGAAACTTGCAATTCAATTTTCACCCACATCCAGATGTCCGAGATGTTTGAAATTTTTCACACATACTAAGAACCGGTGACAATACAATATATTCATAGCAACGTCCTGCTATTCTTATTACTTTGACAGTAACAACAGAAAAGTAACGGAAACTTTCAATTCAATTTTCACTCACTTCCAGATTTCAAATTGCTTAAAATTTTGTACACGTATTAGGAACCGGTGACAATACAATTTCATAGCTATATCCAGATTTACTCATTACTTTAACAGTAACAACAGAAAACAGTTTAAATGCAATGAAATATTTTATTTCAATGTTTACCCATTTCCTGGTGTTATATTTGTTGTAAAATTTGCACACGTAAAAAGAACCGGTGAAAAAGCAGTAATTACATAGCTCAATACGAAAGTATCGGATCCTGTCAATTCAATTTCACTCACTTTCAGATATCTGAATTGTTTGAAATTATGCACACATAATCTCTTTGGAACATCCTGCTATTGGGTATTTAACTACTTTTTGAAAATGGTTTTAAATTGTTTATTCGTACATGTTGTTAACCGAGTATATTTTATTTTTTGACGGAAGTCCTTATTTTGATTAAATTCAAAGTTAAAATTTAAAGTGTTTAAAAGCCCGCCAAAATGCTCCTTTGCTGCCTGGCGCGGGCGACGACACTCGTGACTTCACAGGTCTATAAAAGATACGGCTGCGAATGGAACGTTCCCTCCTCCTTCCATGTAGCATGCCAAGCAAGTCCAACCAACGTCCTAAAAAAAAAAAAAAAATATTATTCCTCATTTAGTAATATTATCAACCAGAGAAACTACAAATTATGACAAAGCCAGAAAGCTAGTTTCAAAACCTACACACCGATATTAGCCATAGGATTAAATCCTGGCGCTAAGGATATCATTGCAGACTAGTGTCTGCGCCAATCAGGATGGATGGATGGATGGATGGAACGTTCCCTATTATCCAAGTTTTCAATTATTTTTATTGTTTGTTGCTCGTTATTTCTTGTTAGTAATAAAAGTTCATTTTGAATACAAAATGATAACAATTTGTAAAAGCCTACGGCGGAAAAATATTGAAAATAGACACCCTATTTGTGGGGCTAGCTGTAGAAACAACCCCCGAGTTTTATTCTGTCGAGCATAAAAATACACAACTTCAATTTGATATTGCGATAAAGTCACTTACGATTTTCTGTGAAGCTCATTTACACCACAATTTCATAGAGTAAAATGTAATACATTGCTTAAAGCGAGTATCACTAAGGTTAGGGTCCTTGATTTCGATCATCATTTCCGAAAATATTTAATTTGTTTTCTGTTGTCGTTTCCTTTGGATACTAGTTGCTGTTGGTTCCATCGCATACTAATTTTTTCCGAAAATCCACCAAAACATCAATTTATTATTTTTTTCTTTTTTCTGAAGGCTTCACATCTTTTTGGATAACAAGCTTAATTAAAACCATTAGAAATATAACCAAAGAAGACTTCAAAAAGGGAATTTGGCGTTACTTGCGTTACGTTACGTTAATTGTTGTTGTTGTCTTTTTTTTACTAAAATTACTTGCACATTAATTTCCAAATACCGCATAAATAGACGCATTTATGTTGGGAAGGTAACCTGCAGTTGTATCATCAAGTAAAAATTCCAACAAAAGTGACACAAAAAGTTCTTGAACTGTTGCAATATTACCGTGAAATTCTAAAAGTGATCTTCACTTCTAAAATAAATTCCATTATTCACCGCCAAGCACCTATATTTATTTGAATTATAATCTCTGGTAAGTGCAAAAATTAAACTTTTTCTTGTACGGCAGCAATTTGTTTCAAACGCTTGCAAGACGCTTAGCAACCTTTATGGATTCTTCAAATAAAAACATTGTTCTGTGGTGCAAAAATAACAGCAAACAAAAACGGAAAAAAATGCACAAAAAGAAATATTATCCCAACCAAGGTTCGCACGTAGGACGTTCGGAATTCCATTGCCACTCTTACTATCACGCAGCTACCCGGACACTACTTTTTAGTTGCTTCACTTTATGTTAATAGTAAACACTTAAACATCACAGTTTCTTCGTGGGAGATGAAGTGATACGGGGTAGGTAAATGAATAAACAAACACATTCAGTTTCGTTGACAAAAATTTATCATTTATTTATAATCTTTTATCAGCAATTAAGAAAAATGGCCCACAACTATCCTATTGTTCGAGGCATGGTGAGTGAGCGGTTAACGCTCTGGCCTCGCATCGGGAGGCCGCCGCACAGTGTGATATTTTCTAAATCTAGAGGGACAACTGTCAATTTTGATAGTAGTCTACGCAGGCAAAATAGATATTTATATTCAAAGTAGATAAACCACAATACTCCGAACAAAGGATTATTTTCTACGAATTCACGCCTAACAATATAAAAAATAGTTTGAACAATGGGCTTCCTATGATCCACAGATCAAGTTAAAGAGTCGGCCTCGCCATTCGAGCTTGGTCGATGATTACGCTGTATTTCTGCGTGCTAGTAGTGACTTGTGTGTTGCTATTGCTTTTGGCGAGTCTCAAGGTAAGTTTACGCATGTTTTTTCCATAATATATTTTTAAACTTAATCATTAGCATCAATAAAACAGAGCGAGATTATTTTTCGACGTATGGTTTGCTAACGCAAAACAATTAATCTCTAACTTTAAATTGAAAATATAAATGATTCTCAAATTGAAGCTTTTACATTTTTAAGCTCAGCAGAATAAAAGTAAGGTTTTTTTTTTTTTTTATATATAGCTAGCCCCACAAATAAGGCGTCTATTTTCGATATTATCCTGCTGCAGGCTATTGCAAAATTGTTCTCGATTTTGTATTAAAAATGAAATTTCATTAAAAACAAGAAATAACCAGCAACAAACAATAAAAATAGTTGAAAACTTGGATAATAGGAAACGCTCCATTCACAGCCGCAGCGTTTACAGACGAGTGACGTCACTCAAGCGACTACCAATCCTAGAGCGTTTTCTGAAACGTGACCAGAGGTAAGAAATGTGTAATTTTGATTTCGTTTTCAATGCGTCCGATAGGGAGTGCTATAGGTTAGTCAACGTACAGGTTGGCTAAATATCTCACGCGTTTGTTAAATCCGTTGGTTGGTCAGTGTGCACATCATGTTAAGAATTTTGCTGCCTTTGTGGAGTTAGTTAAAGCAATGAGGTTAGAACGTGATGAAATTATGGTCAGCCTGGACGTTTCGTCGTTGTCTACGCTTGTGCCTTTAGGGGAGACTGTTAAACTACTTAGTGAACATTTTGATCCGAAACTTGAGTAGTTATTCAGACGCAGCCTCACGTCTACGTATTTCGTGTACCAGGGTGAATTCTAGCTAGCAAACGGATGGCGTGGCTATAGGTTCCCCGTTGTCTCCCACAGTAGTTAACTTCTATATCGAACATTTTGAGCATATAGCTCTTGACACGGCTCCTTTAAAGCCAAATTTTTTTTACAGGTTTGTCGTCGATACGTTTCTCGTGTGGTCTTATGGAATTCCGGCATTATATGAATTTGTAAACTATTTTAATGGGATTCATCCCAATATTAAATTCATCCCAATAGAAATCGACAGGGTTAGATCACTTCCGTTTTTAGATGTTCTAGTTCGTCGGAAGCCAAATGGTAGGTTAGGGCACATCGTTTACAGAAAACCTACACACTTTGATCGCTATCTTAATTCTCAAAGTTTTCACCATCCTTCTCAGAAACTGGGAGTGCTCAATACTCTTTTCCATAGGGCAAAGGTGGTGTCCGACAATGATCATTTAAAGGAGGAACTCAACACCTGGAACGCGTATTTCGTGCCAATGGTTATAGCTCCATGGAAATCCGACATGCAACCATCGGAAGAAACAACAGAACCAAGACAGATGACAGAGATCAAGACAAGCCGCGTGCCTTTCTACAATTCTGTGGTGCAGTAGCATCAAAAATAGCAAGGTTGCTCAACAAACAGGGCATCCGTTCGATTTTTCGGCCTCCACCAAAAATTGGACAGCTGTTGCGAACTCCGAAGCAGGGTATCAATCTTCGGGCTCTTGGTGTGTACAAAATTCTATGTGAATGCGGCACTTCTTATATAGGGCAAACCTTAAGGACGATTGATGATAGACGCAAAGAACACATCAGCCATTTTAAACTTAGACAAAAAGAAAAATCTGCCTTAGCCGAACATGCCATTGACAACGGCCACGAGCCATGCTTCGACCAAACGACACGCCTTTGTTATGCAAATAACTTTTGGGACAGTGTTGTGAAGGAGGCGATTGGGATTAATTGTGATCAAGGCCTCAATTTAAGCCAATCTTGGAGGCCAGTAATTGGATTATTACAAACGAGGCGTAATCGAGCCATATTAGTGCATAGAAGTGATACGATCATGACGTCACCAAGCGAGCATGGCCCGACTAGGCCGCCCTTCCACGCGTTTTCCCCTCCGCTCCCGTCTGCTGGCACTATATAATAGACTACCGTGCGGCAGACTTTGTGATGTCAAGCGGGGCTTGACACGTGTTGAAAATTGAAAAAAAAATTTTTTTTCAGCTTTGTGGAAAAAAAACTTGAAAAAAACTAGCACCCTTGTTTTTTTTCTAATTTTTTTTTTTTTAGAAAACAATGTTTTTGATAAATTATAGTTTTATTTACGGAACTTATATTTTACATGTCTATTTAAATCTTACTGAATCATATAATGTCTTACATAATGATTCATAAATGTATCTATATAGGTATCATAATTTTATTCATCCTCTATGTCAGTACCACTTTCACTAGTATCAGCACTACCAACACTAGTTTGGTCGGTGTCGGAATTTTCTGTTTCTTCTTCTGTCTCCTCTAGATCCATAACTTCAGAAATAGTTACATTTTCTTTTCCTGGTTGTTCTTGTATTGTACTCAAAACATTTTGAGATTTCAATTTTAAATTGTGGTCAAAGTACACACTGTGCATAACGACTGCGCCGATAATTCTGTATTATGGTTTTTTGAGTTTGAATTTATATCCATTATCATACAAAATTGGAGATTTATTTCTTTTTCAATTGTTGGTTTACGCCAACGGTTGCAAGGAAATGATTCATTATTACCGACAATTTAATGACTCAGAATCACTATACGCTGAGAGTTTAACAAGTATACAAATATAAGGAAAGCACAATAAGTAATAAAAAGCGAAAAACCGTAAATAAATTTAAAATTCCTAATTTTATGAAAAGATCAATATGTTCACATATAAATTCGTAGGGCTGGCAGCACTAGTTAAAATAGCGAGTATGAATCCAAACAACGGGGATTCCTTCTCGTGCAACCTAGCCTCTTCGGGAAGTCCCCATTCGTAAAAGAAAACGTCAGTCAATGTTGCCGATATTTTCGTAATTTTCTTTTCTACTGAACCAAAAAAATACAGTAGACTTAAAAATTAAAAAAAGTACTAACTCTAAAACAGTCATGTTAAACGATAAATGCCTTACAAATTTGAGATTTAGTAGTTATAAAAAAAAAAAAAAAAAAACGTGTCCCAGACAAAAAACTAGTTTTATTTCGTAGTTTTTTTTTAAGTCAGAAAAAAAACGTATTTTTCCAACACTAGTCTTGAAAATGGAAGCAGTGCAAGCTTCCGAAACGTCGCCAGACGGCTCAATTTTGACGCGGCGTCAGCGTCATCTGTTGTAGCATGGCTGCGGTGATTTTGGCAGCGCCAGGGTTGAACCCTTCTACTGCTGTCTGTGTCTGATTTTTTGAACTGAGCAGCGTCACCACCGCCGTCAGTTGATCACCGGGTTCGGTGCGGCAGGCGTGGCAGGTTCCCGCTGGCCGACCTTCATGTTGGCCGGCTGGCTACCGACTGAACCCTCGACAGCGTCATCTGGATGGCTTACGCCATTTTGTTGTTACAGTTCCAGGTCAATACCTACGACTGCTATCTGGGTATGCTTTTTTTGAATTGGCTTTTGTTATGTCCTGAGTTTATGTTCTTGGCAAGAGGATAGTGATGAGTGGCTTGAGCAACGTCACCACCACCGTTAGCTGGTCTCTGGGCCCGGTACGGCAGTGGCAGTGGTCGGCAGGTCGACCTTCTCGGCGGCCGGGTGGCTGCCGACTGGACCCAGTAGTCGTCGTGGTCTGGTCTTGCCGAGGCGGTGCGGCCCGCGTATGGAGCCCGCGCGTTGTCGCCGGTCTGGCGGTGTGGGGTGGCTTGTTGGAGCTGGTCTCCTGCTGGGCACTCCTGGGCGCCGTGGCAGCTTTGGAGCGATATTTCGCCCTAAGCTGCTTCTTCTTTTCACAGCCAGAGAAGCAGGCTGCATGGTTAAGTCCGCAGTTACAGCAAACTGCCTCTTCCCTTCAATCGCAGGATGATCAGCCCCACATCTGGTGCATCTGCGCTGGTTTTAGCAGTCCCTCGCCTCGTGTCCATGGAGCTGGTAGTTGAAACATTGCCGGAGCTCGGGAGGAGAGGGCTTCTTCTTCTTGGCCCTTTTGACCCTCGCCCTCGGCTGTGCCTCAACAGCTGTAGGCGCAGGGAGCGGTTGGCTAGGCGGGCTGGGCTGCTCGACGGTGCAGCATGGCGGCGGCTCTCGTCAGGTCCGAGGGGCAGGAGGCTAAGATGGAGAAGCCTCCTTCAGCCGGCCAACAGAACAGTGGCAACTCTGTAGCCAGCAGAAGCTGAACATACAGGCTGCCACATTTCTCTTCGTATGGGTGGACAGGTCCCTCCTCAGAGCTGCTGCTGCCTCCCCCTCCTTCTGGGATGGCGTGGGTGACGTTGGAGTTGCGTGAAATGCCTCCGCGTCTTCCCTGGTGGGGCTGGTTGGCGTGGATGGCTCAGCAGCTTGGAGGCCAGGTGCCTCCTTCTCTGGAGCCGCAAGCCTCTCTGATGCGGCGGGAATTCCAGCAATCTGCTGGGCTCTCCTGGGCGCCGTGGCAGCTTTGGGGCGGTTCTTTGCCCTGAGCTGCTTCTTCTTTTCACAGCCAGAGAAGCAGGCTGCATGGTTTAGTCCGCAGTTGCAGCAGACAGCCTCCTCCCTGGCTTGAAACACGAGAAGTTTTTATAAGAAAATTTCATCCACTTTCAGATATACAAACTATTAAAACGTATTAAGAACCGGTGACAATATAACAGTCTCATAACAACGTCCTGCTATTTTCACTACTTTGACAGTAACAATATGAAAGTAAATGAATCTTTCGATTCTATTTTCATTCACTTCCAGATTTCCGAATTGTTTGAAATTTTGTATGCATATTAGGAACCAGTTACAATACAATAATTTCATATATATGTCCTGATACGCTCATTACTTTGACAGTAACAACAGAAAACGGTTTTAATGCAATGGAATATTTTATTTCAATGTTCACCCGTTTCCTGAGGTTGGAATTGTTTGAAAATTTGCACACCTATAAAGAACCTGTGAAAATACAATAATTTCATGGTTATGTCCTGATCTTCTAATTACTTTGACAGTTACAATAGGAAAGTAACGGAATATGTCATTTCAATTTCACCCACCTTCAGTTGTCAGAATTGTTTGAATTTATGCACACATATTAAGAAGAATCTCATAGTAACGTCCTGCTATTCTGATTACTTTGACAGTAACAATAGGAAAGTAACGGAATGTGTTAATTCAATTTCACCCACTTCCAGAAATCCGAATTGTCTGATATTATGCACACACATATTAAGAACTGGTGAAAATACAATACTTTCAGAGTTACATCTTGCTGTTCTAATTACTTTGACAGTAACAATAGGAAAGTAACGGAATCTGTCAATTCAATTTCACCCTCTTTCAGGTATACGAATTTTTCGAAATTATACACACATACTAAGAACCGGCGATAATACAATAATTTCATATCTTTGTCCTGCTGCTCTCACAACTTTAACAGTAACAGCAGGAAAGTAACGGAATCTCTCAATTCAATTTGACCCACTTCCAGAAATCAGAATTGTCTGAAATTATGCACACATATTAAGAAACGGTGACAATAACATAATTTTATAGCAATATATTGCTATTCTCATTACTTTGATAGTAACAGCAGGATATTAACGCAATCTGTCAACTCAATTTCATCCACTTTCAGATATCCGAATTGTTTGAAATTATGCACACATATTAAGAACTGTCAACAATATAATAATTTTATAGCTGTGTCCTGCTGTTCTTATTACTTTGATAGTAACAATAGAAAAAACGTTGAATGTGATGAAATTTTTCAACTGAATTTTAACCGACGTTCAGATGTCCAAATAATTAAAATGTTTCCACATGTATTGAGAAGCGATGAGAATTCAATAATTTTATAGCTGTGTCCTGATATTCTCATTACTTTGGCATTAACTATACAGAAGTGGCTAACTGTAATGAAATCTTGCACTGAATTTTATACCAATTCCAGATATCCAAATTGTTCTAAATTTTGCTCATGTATTGAAAATCGGTAACAATTGTATGTCCTGGTTTTCTCATTACATTTACAATAGAAAAGCGGTTGAATCCAATGAAATATTTTATGTTCACCCACTTCCTGACGTCCGAATTGTTTTAATTTTTAAAAACGTATGAAGATCAGTGACAATACAACAATTTCATATCCATGCCCTAAAATTCCCACTGTTACAAAAAAGTTAAAAAAATTATCTGTAAATATAAACATTTTGTTCAGCAGCCCTAGGATGTCTCACAATTCACTATAACTATTTTAATAAGCTTAAAATAAGAATAAAGTCACTGATTAAAAATTAAATTTAATGTGAAAAAGCGTGGGGTGCTCTCTACTTGTACGTAACGAACACACCTAACGATAAAAAATTAAGAATACTGATATCTAGCACCCCACGCTTTTTTATATTAAAGTTAACTTTTAATCAGTGAGTTTATTCTTATTTTAAGCTTATTCAAAAAGTTATACTGAATTATGAGACATCCTAGCGCTGTTGAATAAAATTGTATGTTTACAGATTATTTTTAACCTTTTACTTCACATTGCTACAAAAGCGTGTATTTTAGTTTTTTAAACTATATTTTTATTTTAGGTGTAGGCCATGCCTAATGAAATACCACCCACCAATGTTGTCCACAGGCACAACCACCATGACAGAACTAATGCCTTTTCAAAGCTGCGGCTACGTCTTTAAGTTTTCCCACCACACAGCGTGGTTCAACTACGGCTGGCCATAGCAACGTAGGAACTGAACAAAATCAACCCTGGTATCCTGCGCCTCCTTCACCACTTTCCTCATGTCGCTCTTTATACTATACCTTGTTCTACTATCAGTACTATTCTCCGTACCTACTCCTAACACTATTCTATCCTACTTATTGAAACTCCTATTTCATGCCCGTTAAGCTAGGTTTAAAGAAAATTTAGACCTCCTAGCCTGTTCCTAACTGATTTTGCAGAAGAGATCCTACACCTGTTCGGCGGCTACTACCTATCAGTAGAATCATTTTCTTCCAGTTTTTTCCTATAAGCATGCTGCACTTATCTACACCTTCATGAGGCTATATCTTCGTCTATATGAGGATCTTCCCCTCCTGACTCTGGTAACTGTCAAACCTACATCTCCTCAAAATTTCTGAAGTGTCTTGATCTTCACCCTTTGACCTGTTATTAGTTTATGATCCTTTTAACCCTTCCCACCATCTCTCCTTTCCACCACTATGGGATGAGCCTGATCTTTCTCTGCTTCCTGGTCTTTATGTCCTCAATTATTACATTTGCATCCAGTTTAATAAAATGCATTATGCTTGGGACTTGGCTCACTTCAATGGCTCGTCAACCTTCAAAACTGTCTCGGTAATAGATGATGTAGAAATTACACTGATAGCCACCACAGCGCTGCTTGGCTAACAGGGTAACGAATAACTGCATTGACTTTGTTTGCTTATAATGTTAAAAGAAAGCATAAATTTCAAATAAAAAATTCAAATTTAGAGTCGACCGCAACGTCAGGGTCCCAAGAAGAAAATGTGACATCAGTCTGAAATTTGGTACACAATCCTGAGGGTACATTTTTTGAGTAAAAGCTATCAAATGTATCAGATTTATATAAAGTTGTTCTAAATATCGGTACATTGTCACAAGTTATTACGAAAAAATACGTATTATTTTGTATGTGTATCCTAAAATTAATTTTCGGTAAGAAACCTACATTACGCATACATTTCGAATGTAGCGAACTCGGATTGGTACAAGTAATGATACAAACCATTCAGTTATTATGGCGCTTAGGTGTTTACATTCGTATAAATAATATATGGCAGAGATATTAGTATGAAATATTAATATTCGGATAGCCGCCATCTTAATCCTTCGTTAGAACTTAAACAGAAAGAATTAGCGTTTACGTGGACATGAATCCTGGTCCTAGTAGTTAAAACCGACACGAAGGCATGACAATACGTTGTAAGAAATATTTGTAACAAAATTTCTGGCCGATTTTAACGTCTGTGATATATCAACGTATTTTTTACTGTTGATGTAACGGAAACTTCAGTGTCGAATTATTCCTGTACTAGGTGGTCTTCATTTTACCTGAAAAATTTCCTTAAATAATATGTCCTCAGGAATGTGTGTACAAAATTTTATGCCGATAGCACATTTTCTTCTTGGGACCCTAGCGTTGCACCCGAACCCGAATTTGATTTTCTTTGCACATTGTTAAAAGAAAGTGTAAAGTGATGCCAGCTAATGCAATTGTATGCTGTGGTAGCAGAGATGAAAATTACTATAATGTGAGGCATAGATTCTTTAAAATTGTAATATGGCGTTTGTTTAAATTTACATGTTGCGTTTTTTTTTTTTTTTTTTTTTTTTTTTTTTTTAAATTTAAATACAAGATACAAAAAAAATCTGAAGAAGCATGCGATGTTTATGCTGTATTCTCTGTAGCAGTTAATTTACCATGTAACAATATAACCTAAGATTTTTTTTTGGACAGAGAAAACAGAGAAATTTACTAAAACTCAACGAAAGTTTACCCGAAAAATAAATAATTGAATTTGAATTAATTTTCTCTTATATTTTCAAATGAAAGTGTAACTGCGAAGCCAGTTAAAAGGCAAATGTCTGTTGTGTAAGTAACTACTCAAAAATATGTAGGGCAGATATAAAAATTATAATGCTATGATCGTTTAAATCTAAATGTCAATAATTGTTTATTTACGAGAATTAAATCCATAAATTCATTTAAGGATCTATTCTCTGTAGCAGTTACTGCAAAAGGTCACAGCATAAGCTAATCCCTTTTTGAGAGATGCTAAGAAACAGGGATGTTTATTAAAAAGTCAGAAAAAGTTTAAATGAGACTTAGATAATAATGAAATATAGCAGTAAAATAAATAATCGTTATTTAGCTTATAAATTAGAGTTTTGTTGGAAAGTTTATCATAACAATAAAAATTTAAATTATTTTTGCCATGCTTTGTGGAAGTAATTGCAATTGGTACAAACGAACGGCAGAGATAAAAAAAAATATAAAACGAGAAAGAGATGCATTGTTCATGTTCTCGCTTCAAGTCTGAGTCATTGTGTATTTTGTTCATGTGTCATTACCAGTTGTAGAAGAATTATCGAAAAAGTGAAGGGTGAAGTGCGATTTTACTATGTAGAAAGATGCTTTTTTTATTGTAAAACTAATGAAGAGATTATCAGTATGCACTTTAAAAATTTGTCACTAACCACGCACGCTGACCGTGTAATGCGCTTTGCTCTAGTCCCTAATACAAATAGACGGGAGAGCCTCATTTAGTTCCCTGCATATCCAGGGACACCATTTTTTATACTCACAACAACCGACACCATTCACCAAGAAACTGTGACAGGCATCATTTTTTCGATACGTAATTCTTCTCAGATACTTCAAGTACCTGATAATCAAACCTGAAGTATTAAAACCAATCTTAAATATGTAAAGCTTTACTCCTTAAAGAACTTACTGTAATAATAAGTAGGTAAAATACAGGGTGTTTCAAAAAGAATATACGTATTACAAAGTATTCTTTTGTCCAAACTATCGATCGCTGCGCCCCGGCTCGGCTATTGGAGAAACGAATACATAGTCTAGTTTATTTAATAGCCGCTAGATGTCAGTCGTCTTGTGTTATTCTTGGTAACCGTCATAAGTTTAAAATGGCTACTCCAGAGCAGAAATCATTTTGTGTTATCGAGTTTGCGAAGTGCAATTCCGTGATTACAGTGCAAAGGCGTTTCAGGTTGAGGTACCAAATGCATCCTCCGAATGGGTGGAACATTCGTAGATGGTATCAACAGTTTGTAGATACCGGATGTGTATGTAAAGGAAAGAGTCCTGGCCGCCCTCGTGTTTCTGAGGCACATGTTGCACGAATTCAAACTGCTTTCCAACGTAGTCCTTCAAAATCAACTCGTCGTGCCAGTCGGGAGTTACAGCTACCTACAACAACAATTTGGCGTGTTTTAAGACGTCGGTTGGTTATGAAGCCGTACAAGTTACAGTTGTTTCAAGCTCTGCGTCCGGATGACAAACGGAAACGTGTGGCATTTTGTAACGAGATTAATGATGCTATTGAAAATGATAATACTTTCGCACAACTCATCGTTTTCAGTGATGAAGCGACTTTCCATGTTAGTGGTCAGGTAAACAAACACAATGTTCGAATTTGGGGTCTACAGAACCCACATGCAGTCATTGAACATGTACGAGATTCGCCTAAAGTCAATGTGTTTTGCGCGATATCCCGATCATCTGTTTACGGCCCATTCTTCTTTGATGGAAACACGGTTAACGGACAGCAGTATCTCGCTATTTTACAAAACTGCTTGTTTCCGAGGCTGCACGAAGACAACTTCATTTTTCAACAAGATGGGGCACCCCCTCACTGGAGTCGCCAAGTGCGTGAATATCTGAATGAAACTCTACCGAACCGTTGGATTGGTCGTCAAGGAGCTGGCGAGTTAGCATGCATCAGCTGGGCTCCACGGTCACCGGATTTGACATCCTGTGACTTCTTCCTGTGGGGTTTCATTAAAGACAGCGTTTATGTACCACCACTCCCACAGAACCTTGAGGACTTGAGGAACCGGATCCGTACTGCCGTAACATCAGTGACGAAGGACATGCTTGCCCGAGTATGGGAGGAATTTGAGTATCGATGTGATATTGTTCGTGTGGCTGATGGTGGACATATTGAACATCTGTAATCTGAACTTAATAGGTTCGTAAATATGTGTGTAAAGTTTCATATTCGCATGTCTTACAGTTTAATAAATATATGCATTTGAAATATGTATATTCTTTTTGAAACACCCTGTACTTTATCTATAATTTTCTAGTATTTATAAAGACTGAGAGAGCTTACATCGGATGCGAAAAATAAATCGTAACAACTTAGGCTATGCATCGTAATATTTAATTGTGGTTTAGGCCACATATATGGCGACCAATTTGGAATTTCTTCATTCAATCCATTTAATGATTTCAGTAAAGCAACTGATCATTAATATAAACTTAAACGAAATACATATTTTTCTTTCAGTGTTCTTAGCAATTGCTTAATTAAATAGAATTGTTATAAAATAAAATTCAATGTAACTCCTCGTGCCTTGTGCTGTAGCAAAAGGTTTCCGTTTCCATCCGGATCCAAGTTGAATTTCAAACTAACCACGTACTACGATAAACTTTTCGCCAGAAGAACAATTCTTCAATCTCACGCATATTAATACATGAATTGTATTGCGTTCTAGTGGCAATCATGAATAACAATATAAATTTGATCAAAAATTTTCAAGGATTTTTACACATTTCTTTTTTGTTATCTGTGATTCAGACCGATATTAAAACATTTGAATCGATGAGACAGCTGCTGAAATAATAGGCTCAGTAATATTACACAGTGGAAGCAAAGGAACTTAAAATAAATCTTATAAAATTACATTATTCCACGTAATATTTGTTTTACGTGTAGTGTAAGATGCACAAATCGCAATCAGTGTGCAACTATTTCCGTTCAAACGAAACAATAATTAATAAATTAATTTAAAATGTTAATATTAAAATATTAAATATTTTTAAAAAAACTAAATTATTTATGCTCACTGGCGTAAAGTCAATTGCCATTTGTAGTTCTGATCCATGCTAAGTACCAATCTAACCAAAACTTTCGCTATATTGATGCTTTCTCTACATATCTATATCCAAAGAACTTTAAGAATACTTGTATATATCAAAAGACTATTATGTGAATATAAGGATCTAATGATTGATATGTCAATTTAACGTATAAATAGTTTTATTTCAGTGTTTTGACAATTATTTATTCGCGGGTACTTGAAAATATTACTCAATAACGAACATTACCAAGAATAATGGCGTAAAGCGTGACGTCATTGCGCGACGTCATAAAGTTACGTCATGCTGTGACAGACGATATCAAAGCTGACACAGTTGCTTATTATATTAGAAAGATATATACATATGGGCTGTAAGGGTTTGGGAGAGGCTATACTAGCCTTTTCCAACCAAATGTCAACCTCTCCTTCACGTGGTGCACCCTGTTTGCACGGACGAGGCTCTGGCGACTGAAAGATTCCCGGTATAAGGAATCGCCCACTGCTTGCCAATGGCCTCCGAAAGGAGGGCGGAAAAGCGGGGAGAGGTTCAGGGCACCCTATTGCCCTTGGGGTTGGAAACGGCCCCTAAAGGCGGGTGAATCAGAAATTATCAACGGCATGGGGATGCAGAAGGCAACGGGAAACCACTGCATTAAAGACCCAAAGGGTATCCCGAGGACATGTAATCCTCTCAAAATTACATACATCATGATGGCTTCTTCCTGGGTAAAATATTCCGGAGGTAAAATAGTCCCCCAATCGGATCTCCGGGTGGGGACTGCTCAGGGAGGAGTCATCAGAATGGATAGAAACATTCTACGAGTCGGAGCGTGGAATGTTAGAAGTCTGAATAGGGCAGGTAGGTCAGAAAACTTAAAAAGGGAGATGGAACAACTTAATTTAGATGTTGTTGGGATTAGTGAGATTAAATGGAAGGATGCACAGGATTTCTGGTCTGGGGAACACAGGATAATTAGCACACAGGTTGTAAATGGAGTCACTGGTGTAAGATTTGTTATGAACAAGAAAGTAGGGAAATGGGTGAGTTATTATAAACAGTTTAGTGACAGGATTATTTTGATGAGGTTAGAAACTAAGCCCGTCCCCACCACATTAGTATAAGTGTATATGCCAAATATCACAGGAAGATGACGAAGAAATAGAAAAAATATATACCGAACTTGAAGAATTGATCCAATATGTGAAGGGGAGGAAAAATCTAATAATCATGGGTGATTGGAATGCAATAGTGGGAGAAGGAAAAGAGGGGAACACTGTAGGAAGTTTTGGTCTAGGAGAAAGAAATGAGCGAGGAAGCTGGTTACTAAAATTTTGTGAAAGATATAAGCTAGTAGTGGCAAACACACTGTTTAAGAACCATGCAAGAAGAATATACACCTGGAAACGTCCTGGGGATACAGGCAGATATCAGCTAGTTTGTATCATGGTCAAACAGAGATTCAGGAATCAAGTTCTAGACCGTAATGCTTACCCAGGAGCAGACATAGACTCTGACCATAATTTGATAATAATGGAGTGCAGGCTCAAATTTAAGCGAATAAGGAAGCAGTATAAGCAGAACAGACTGGAAGTGAATAAACTGAAAAAATCTAGCATCATAGGAAAAATTTGCAGAAATGGTAGACTTGGGTCTAAGAAGTAACTCTGAAAGGAGCTCAACTGAGGACGAATGGAATGCATTAAAGACCGAAATAATGAAAGCTGGCAAAGAAACATTAGGTTTTAGGGAACAAGCTGCCCGAAAACGTTGGATAACAGAAGAAATTTTTGAGCTGATGGATCAGAGGAGAAGGTTCAAAAATGCTCAGGATGAAGCAGGAAGAGAGCAGTACAGGCAATTTAGAAATCAAATAAATAGGAATACAAAATAGCAAAAGAAAAATGGCTACAAGCAAAGTGTGAAGAAGGAGAAATTGAAATGTTCCTAGGTAAACTAGATGTTGCTTACAGAAAGAACAAACAGAATTCTGGAGAAATGAAGAAAAGAGGTATGAACATTAAAGCTGCCGATGGGGAAACCTCTTTAAGCTCAGAAGATAGAGCTACACCGATGGAAAGGATACATTGAGAAACTGTATGGTTTTGGACGACTTGAACAATAATGTAATGGATAAAGGAAGGGATGTCGTACATTGATGACTAGGAGATCCTGTTTTGAGAACAGAATTTAATAAAGCTCTGAATGACTTGAAAGTAAATAAGACAGTTGGAATCGATGAGATTCCTACAGATCTTCTTAAATCCCAGGAGAGGAAGGAATCGAGAGATTATTCAAGATGATATCAAAAAGTTATGAAACGGGAGAAATTCCAACAGATTTTAATAAAAAATATCATCTTCCACACTTCCAAAGAAAGCACAAGCCGACAAATGTGAGAATTATCGTACCATTAGTCTAACTCACATGCTTCAAAATTACTGACCAGAATAATTATACAGAAGGATTGGAAAGGGTAGTAGAAGAGATATAGGAGAAGATCAGTTTGGGTTTAGGAAAAATCGCATTACAAGGAAGCAATTCTCGTCTTTAAGATTAATACTTGAGGGAGGATCAAGAAAAACAAAGATACTTTATGCATTTGTTGATTTAGAAAAAGCATTTGATATGTTAGAGGGGACCAGATTGTCAAAAGTTTGAAGAAGTCAGGTCTAAAGTATCGAGATAGAAGAATACTCTATAAAACTGTATAAGAGTCAAGTGGCTATAATAAAAGTAGAGAATCACGAGAGTACATGCATCAGTAAAAAGGGTGTGAGACAAGGCTGTAGTACTATCCCCGTTAATATTCAACTTGTATGTAGAAGAAGCAATGAAGAAAGTCAAAGAAAAATTTCCATGTGGTATAAGTTTTCAGGGAGAAAAAATCAGTATGCTGCGATTTGCTGATGGACATTGTATTGTTAGCAGAGAGGGCTGAAGATATTGATAAATTACTGAATCGCATGAACAAAATGCTGAAGGAAGATTTTGGGACTGAATATAAATCAAAGCAAGACAAAGTGATGAAATGTAGCAGAAATGATACCAATACTAGTAGATTAAATATAAAAATTAGGATCGGATGCAATAGGAGAAGTGAGTGAGTTCTGTTACTTGGGAAGCAAAATTACAACCGATGGCCGAAGCAGGAATGATGTTAAAAGCAGAATAGCACTAGCAAAAAGAGCCTTCATGAAAAAGAGAAACCTTTTAGTTTCAAATATTGATCTAGGAATTAGAAAGAACTTTTAAAACTCTTGTGTGGAGCAGCACTTTATGGTAGCGAAACATGGACTTTAGGAATACCGGAAAGAAAGAAAATTGAAGCATTTGAAATGTGGTGCTACAGAAGAATGCTGAAAATTAGTGGACAGACAAAGTAAGAAATGAACGAGTTTTGGAAATGATGGGTGAGAAAAGAAGTTTATGGAAGAAGCTTACAGGAAAGAAGACAGGCTGGTAGGTCATATTTTGAGACATGCTGGATTGGTTAATTTGTTAGTGGAGGGAACAGTCGAAGGTAAGAACTGTAGAGGAAGACAGAGATTAGAATATATGAAACAGATAATTGAGGACGTGGGCTGTAAGGGGTATATAGAAATAAAGAGGTTAGCACAGATAGGAAAGGATGGAGGCAGCAAAAAAAAAAAAAAATACATATACGTGTGTATCCTCATTTTTCACTTTGCAGCTACAACCTGCTATATCCGTACGGCGGTCGACGTCGAACGGCGGAGGGGCGGTCCGCAGGAGATGGTCACGAATAACCCGAACAAGTCCAAGGAGCAGGCCGAACGAATCCGAAGACGCGCACGGGTTGTATCCGACATGAGGTTCACAGAGTCCGAGAGAGAGTACCGAACGTCACCGAGAACAAGCACAGGCACGAGTCCGAGAAGCGATTCACTGAGTCCAAGAGAGAGTACCGTAGACGTAGCCGAGACGAACACTGTTGAGAGTCCAAGAGACGAATCACAGTTTGACGGAGTCACAACCGAAAGCACAGCCTAACCAAGGCATTGTTGTCGTGTAATACCCGTTGTATTTTTTGCATGGTCTCTCTCTCTCTGTTCCTTCAATAATTCTATAATGTCTTTCAGTTTCCGCTTCTTCATCACTCATGAAATATATCTGCAAAAACTGAGATTTAGTATTCGACGAAGGAAGCATAGATCCAATTCGGTCATATACTTGCCCCTGGATAGTAAATGTCGGTGAAAATCCTTGCTTTGCAACAATTCTATCGATTTCAAAAGACGTCATTGGGAGCAGGAATAATACTTTCTGATAAGATTAAAAAATCCCCGCGATTCATCCGTGTTAGAAAAACTGTTTCAATTGTTCCATACCTGGCATGCTGATGTCGCCTAGCTCGCTATTGTTCCAAAGTTGCAGCAACTCGAGGTGATGCCAAATATGCGGCGTTCTGTCATCGTCGATTATTCGTTTGCTCCGTGTTTCAGTAACTCTTGATGAATGGTTGTTCTTCTCGCCGAGCTCGCGTTTGTTCGAGTGTTTCAGCACTCACTGCAATGCTAAATATACGGCGTGTTGTTGTCTCCACCTTTTCGTTTGCTTCGGTGTTTTAGCAATTCTTGAGATCGATTGCCGTTCGGCTTGCTCTTTGCACTGAGCTGAAGTTTTTTCTGGTGTCTCGGCATATCGTCAGTTTGCCGTCGTCGCCCAACTTGCGACTGCTCCGGCAATTCATCAGCCGCAGAAGCCCCAAGACGTGCCAACTGCTCAATCATTTGCAGCTCTCCTGGGTTTTGGCTATTTTCATAGCCCTAGTTTCCTAACATTTCTTTGAAAGATTTGCCTTTCGTTTACCCGGCATCTCTTAAAATTACTAATTTCAAGTCTCGTGGATAAAAATGAATATCGGTTTTAATTGATGGAAACTCAAAACATTAGCAATAAATTGATGGAATCGACTAAATATATAATAAAAAATATACTTCCATTCAAAGAGCAAACAAATACCTAACTGGCACACGTACGTTCATTTCCCTTAAAAAATTGCGAAACTAAAAATGAATATTTTTATTTGCAATGAGTATCTGACAATTACTGATTTTTTAATTAATTTTTTAAAAAAGAGAATTTATTTTGATCATTGACTATTGATTTTGTTTTGAGGATATATTGATTCCATCAATTTATTCTGCTTTAAAATAGAAATGTTCGTATTATAGTAGTTATTGATTCTTTTATTCATAACTAGCTCATACACCGCGACTTCGTACGCGTGGATTAAGAATTTTTTGCCAGAATTGAATATAGAAAGTTGTTGGGTAACGAAGGATTGGACACAAACAACATCGAGTGGGCATAATATGACAGTAAGGCTATCACTATATCATTCTACCGTCGAACCAGTCTCTTGAAGAGAATCAGTTTCCACCATATTTCTGTTACCATTCAATAAGGTCTCAAAATTTCGTTACTACAACTATTAAACATGCTGGACAAAAATTTTCCTGTGCCCTTCATACAGATTTTCTTGTCAAATTCCATCAACATCGATTTGGTCATCAAAACGTAAACAAAAAGACAGTGACTTACTTCCGTATTTATGGTATTAATAGCATTTGCCCGCTGCTTCACGCGCGCGTGCCTTGGCAGGTGTAGAAATTATTTACCGATTTTATTCTCTTATCAGGCATGAACTGTTAATCTATTCTGAATAGTTTCGTTTGTTTCGGTTAATACGTTAGGTTCGGTTTTCATACTAATGTCAGAGAGTTGTTTTATTCATATTTTAACGTGATGCAATTGATTCAATAGTAGAAAAGGTTCCTGAAAAATTAACAGTAGTAATTTGTGGTTGTAATTATTGTGCGAAGTATAAACATTTATTGTTTAGAAAGGCTTTCACGGTTCAAACGACATTCTTTCTTCTGTGCGCTTTCAGAAGCTATGGATTTAGTGTATAGAACCCGGTTATAGGTCAATCGCTTTTCTCGGTGCAGGTTACTTTCATTTGCTCTAGCTATTTCATCTCGTTCTCCTTGACGTTGCAGACGATGTTGTCGGTCTATTTCACTCTCATTTAGCCGATTTCGGCGACATCTTTTATCTGCAGAAGTTGACCCCGACAGATTAGATCTCTTTCGCAAGGGCATATCTTAAACTTTTATACTTACCCAACTCACAGCACTAACAATTAAAACGTTTTCACAGCTGCAATTATCTCTATGCGTGAACTTTGGCTGCGAGTATATAGATGAGCATAAACTTGGTTACAATATAGAATATCTGTGGTAGTAATAAATAATATTATTTCTGAAAGCAATATTTAACTCAGCTAAAACATAATATTTTTAAATGCTAATATGGAGGATTCCACGTTAACCAAGGTACCGAAAGTTTAAATGGATTTATAACAGTTGTAACGTTAAGAAAGCTGATATTATAATCATTATGTGTATTTTTTTTTTTTGGCGATTTTATGTGTAAACTTTGCCTGGGATTATATAGCTAGGTATAAGCTTTGTTAAGGATGTATCTGTGGATATAATGAAAAATATTGTTTCCATGATACTTAACTAAAAAAAGTTTATTTTTAAATGTGGATACCGAGGAGTGCAACATAACCGCGGTGCCATAAATTTATGTAAATATAGCAGTAATCTACGACTTAGTCCTCTTGGAAGTGTGCTGAAATATAAAAATTCGTTACAAATAATCACAGCATCTCGATTTTTCTGATTTATTTATTTTTTGTTGTTTGCATATTGGTTTTATTTTATGTTGATACACCATCAATTATTCCTGCTTTAAAATAGAAATTTACGTGAATTGGAGCTACTCTTGATTTCAAATCGTCGTATCATTACTGTCATTATTTCAGTCAGATATAATTAATCAAAACATGTCGAGATGTGATCATGGTACTGTTTTTGTAGTAACGTGCATGTAACTGAAACAATTATTTCTGAGTGGCAACATTATCGCAAGTTGTGAATCGCTTGAAATGCAACCTGACAGCTGATATGATACTTTGTTATAGGCCTAAGAGACGATGCCTGCAGCTTTATAATCTACGCGGTGTAGCATTAGGATATGAAACATTTTTAATTTAAGTTTCTTTCAATATAGCCGTATTTTCTATGTAATTATATCAGTCGCATGTAAGTACCTGGCGAAACAACAGCCTGGACCAGATGACAATTGACTCGTTTTGTTTAGCATCAGGCATAACGGGTTTAGTTTTAAAATTTACGCGGTGTAGAATAGAATTTTAGGATGCCTAGTTATATTTGAAATAAAAATTCGTTACCAATAATCACAGCATCTCAATTTTTTTGATTTATTTATTTTTTGCTGTTTGGATATTGGTTTTTATTTTATGTTGATACACCATCAATTATTCCTGCTTTAAAATAGAAATTTACGTGAATTGGAGTTAATCTTGGTTTCAAATCGTCGTATCATTATTGTCATTATTTCAGTCAGATATAATTAATTCAAAAATGTCAAAATGGATCACGGTACAGTATATGTACTAATGTGCATGTAACTCAAGCAATTATTTCTGAGTGGCAAAATTATCGCAAGTTGTAAATCGATTGAAATGCAACCTGGACAGTGATGACAGCTGATATGCTTTGTTATAGGCCAAAGGGACGAACTTTTAGCTTTATAATTTACGCGGTGTAGCATTAGGATATGAAACTTTTTATTTGAGTTTCTTTCAATATATCCATATTTTCTATGTAATTATTTGAGTCGCATGTACCTGAATTTTCGGATGCCTGGTTATATTTGCACTTTATAGCCACGAGACATATTAATCGAATAAAGTACTTCCAAATATGTGCAATTCCGCACAAGTCATTATGAAAGAGTATGTTTTATTACTTGCTGATATTTATAATAGCCGTTTTTCAGACATCGCTCTTCGAGAAAAAACTGAATTTCGTATTAAGTATTGGCTTATTGTGCCTGTATTGTACAGCGTTCACGTAGCAATTTTGTTCCAGAGACAAACTGTATAACAGTCTACCAGAGACAATACATGTCTTCAATATTAGTAATATAACTTTTTCGTAATTCAACAGACCTGTTACGATTCAAGTAAATGCTGATTATACTTGATTCACGAATTCTTTTTATTTTGAAGTACTGCGGTCCAGAAAAATGAATTGCAGAAGTAAAAAAAAAAAAAGGGAAATCCTAAATTTTGTCAGGTCTCTTTATGAAAGGAGTGACCGTCTGAATGTGTATAATTATCTGTGGTCCTGTGGTCTACAGTTTCACATTTCTGAAGTTTTTTTACTGACTTGCTTCTTCCCATGGTACATATTAGTCATTAGCTACTTCTGCAGATGTTGATCAGCAACATTAGCTTTAAAAATTTGGAAACACTATGCAAATTGATGCGGTAGTTTTTGCGTTATTAGAGATCAAGCCTCACTACAAACGCAGCTTGCTTACAGATTTATAATAGTATAGATGATCTGTTAATTTTGGTTTCTCTATCTGTGGAAACAGTTGAATACCTTTAGAATAGTTTACTATCGTTCGTTCGTTTCGAACCATTAATTCTGCGCTAAAATATGTTCCAATGTTAAAGTAGTAATTTATTGTTTCTTCATATTTGGTTTCTCACTCTGCAAACAGAATTGAATGACTACCAGCGAATTTCCCCTCCACTTGTCAACCACTCCACTATCTGAATAAAACATTTATAAATTTCAAAAATGGTTCTGCTAAATCGTCCCAGATTACTATAAATCTTTTGATACAATTTCGGTACAAAGCGATACTTGATGTCACTAAAATGGCGCTCATGAAAGAAGCTTAAATAACTAATAATGTTTCAGTTCTCATTCTGGCCCAGGCTTCATTTTAAAATTACCGCTAGAGAACCAAAGCTTCTATCAATCGTACATTAATACAATCACTATATTGTATGTTAGTGACGCCATGAATAGCGAAATAAACTTGAATTATTGTTTCAGATCGCGATAATAAATAAATCCGAATAATGACGCTGGCAATGTGACGCTCGTAAAAACGCAGTTAATTAAATACTGAATACATCTGAAACTACATCCAGCCGCATGAACTATGTTGTCAGCTTCATGAAGTAACGTAATTAAAAAATTTATACCAAAATGCTTGTAACTTACAGTGTTTAATGGAAAGTCCATAATTCTCTACAATCGTTTATATTGCTGGTCAAGTTTACATCGCGATAAAGTGACTTTTATTGCTCGTGATTTAGTAAGGTGTATAATGAAATTAATTGTGACAGTAATTTATACTTTACTAATTAGGAATCTTAATATATAAAATTCTGTAACTACTCGAAATGTAGTTCCAGTGCAATTAATGTGTTCAGATGTGTTCGTATCGTTTGATTTTGTAGAGGCAAATAAACAGAAATAGTGGTTTGGTTGAAATGCTGCCTGGACCAGAATGTTTTTGTTACAGCATAAGACAGATGGAATTTAGTTATTATTAGTAATCAATACGCAGCTTTCATAAGCTCCGTGCAAATGAGGTGTACTCTATTGCAAACCACTTCCGGTGTTGCTTCATGAAACAATAAGTTTCTACACTAACCCACTGAATACATTCGTTTTAAGTGTAGGATCATATAGATATTTGCCGAATATTGAACAGTAAGTAAAAAGCACTGTCTCTACTATTTGTACAAAAATTTTGAACAAAAAATAAAAAGGGTTAGTTAAGTTTTAAATGTTGGCAAAAATAATTTGAAATACAGACTGTATTGTAAAAAAAAAAGAAACAGGAAAGAAATTAAACCTAGATGGAATGGAATCCCTTAAATTTTTATAAATACGACATTTCGGAAACGACCATTTTGCACTTTTAATGAACCGACTTTCGTGCCGGTATACTCATACTATTTTACGTTGTTTTGTTTTCCAAGCTTTGATTTTCCACATTTATTTTGACGCATACATTACGAACGAAATTCGGGTGTAATATTTAATATGTCATACTATTTTATGTACGCAAATGAAAACATCTCTTTGCAAACTTAACAACAGTACCTACATTTTCTTTAATTTATGGTTAAGTACAGATTTATATTTCCTGCTTCTAGACTATTATTTGTCAAGTGCGACGGTTTTTTA
This sequence comes from Vandiemenella viatica, assembly GCA_031002005.1. Taxonomy (NCBI): domain Eukaryota; kingdom Metazoa; phylum Arthropoda; class Insecta; order Orthoptera; family Morabidae; genus Vandiemenella; species Vandiemenella viatica. Next base: position 273,764,378 of record CM061920.1, read on the forward strand.
TGGCTTTTAAACTAAACACAAACTTGCATATATAAGAGGGTTGTTGCTTTTATTTCTGAAAAGTAGTGTTTGCGATTTACGTATAAAGCAAAGAGTAAACGTGGAACGGCTATCTAACTTGTAGGAAACTTTGTTATTTGTGAATTGATATTAATGACAATTTCTAAAAGAACTATGTGTTTTTGCGGGATAAAATCTATCCTATGTCACATCGCGCACAATTATCTGACTTCATGCCAAATTTCATTTAAATATGTTGAGTTATTAAGGCGTGATTGATTCCAGAAGTACATCCAAACACACATCAAAACTTTCTCATTTTCTCATTTATAGAAAAAAAAATTATATGCAACATATTTAGTGTGACCTGATTTTGACGGTACATTCACTGACCGGTTGCTGCTTTGACAGGAGGAACTACTTTTTAGTCTGGAAATATTTAAGGTTCCGTATTGAAAACATAAAAAAATCGATATTCTTGACATATACGAACGAAGTCGTGGGCACCAGAAAGTTGACTATTTTATAATTTTTTACATGAGAAAGTAGTATACTTATCACAGAACTAGTCAATAAATATAACCTTCATATACAATTCCAATATTAAATATACAGTCGAATTTTAAGAATCGATATTAATACAATTTTTCCTATTGTGAACAAGAATAATAAGTTATTGACATTTATTTTTTTAATTATTTTCTAACTAGCAGATTTTTTGAATGCTTAAATACTAATGAAATAACTGACTGTTATATTCTAGACAGAAAAAAATATATAATGTGGCTTGTAAGAGTACAAAATTGAAATTACTTATTTATTTGGTTATATAAGAACTTAAGAACTTGAAATTTTTAAAAAAACTTATACTATGAAGTTTAATTGTAGTTTGCTGTCTTGTAACTAACTATAAAGCTTTTGGGTAATTCTAAATTAGCATAAAGAATGATAAAGAAATGGCAAACATCAAATAACAATAGCATATTTCGAAGTATTGCTTGCAAACAAAAGTAGTTATATTTCATATCACTACCAATAATACCAACTACATACTACAATCTGATAACGTTCAGCAAATTGAAAATAGTTTAACAACAGACCTCAAAACCCTGAGCAAGTATTTTCGGAAATGGCGTCTCGTACCCAGTTCCAGCAAGACGGAAACTAGTGTCTTCCATCTTAACAATCGGGTGGCTAATCTCTCACTTGACGTTCTTCTTGATGGCACTCCCATCCGACACAACCCCTTCCTCAAGTATTTGAGAATCGTAATGAATCGCACCTTGTCGTACAATAAACATCTAAACAACCTTGCAGCAAAACTAAGAACCAGGAATAATATTCTGCAGAAGTTAACTGGCACCACCTGGGGAGCATCCACCTCTACTCTCCGCACATCAGCACTGAGCCTAGTGTATTCTGCAGCTGAGCATTGCTCATATGTCTGGATAAATAGCGCCCACGTCAAAAAGATCAACACAGTTTTAAACCAGACAATGCGGATAATTAGCGGATGTATTAAGACCACTCCACTGTACCGGCTACCCGTTTTGTGTAACATCGAATCGCCTACAATAAGACGACACATTCTCCTAATTGCCCAATATAATAAGATCTGTCATAACTTGGATCTGCCCATCCATGACGACATGGATGTTTGTGATATTTAAATCAAGAAATACAAGTGTGGAAACTGTAAAACAGATTATATCTGATAATTTTATTGGGAAATTGGAGTTGGTAGCCTCAGCCCCACCAGAATGGCACTCCCTGTTAGACAGTCAACAGGCACTAAAGGGACTCGACCTTCCTCGCAAGACCTGGGCAGCTCTTAACAGAGTTAGGACTGGTCATGGAAGATCTGCTTCATCTTTGTGTACATGGGGAATGAGCGATTCACCGAGATGCGACTGTGGTAAGAAAAAACAAATCATCCGTCACGTGATATTTGTCTGCCCACTTCTAGCCTTCAGCGGATCACCGATAGATTTTATTTACATATCAAATGAAGCTTTAGATTGGCTACACCATGTTAATTTTGAATTTTAATTGTAATTAATGTTAAATTGTATTATTATTGTGCAATGGCCATAAGCTAAATAAATAACTTGATGATTTAAAGTTTTAAACTAATTTAGTCAGCAAGACTTATCCAGTGCAGAAATAAACCACAACTTTGTGTTCACCCCATCTCATACTGAAAATGAAATGCGAGAGGTAAAAACAATCAGCTCAGAAACAAATTTAATCAAGTAGAATACAATTTTTAATTTCTAATATATTTAATAACTGCCAGTAGCTTGTGTAAATGTAGTTTACATAATTAATTTACCATGTATGCTATGACTGTACATCTACTGGTGCACTTATTATTTTGATATGCAACTGTTTATCTGTAAATTGACAACTTTCCACATCCCACAGAGGCAGTCTCTTATATTGGGATCAATGGAAAATGAATGTATTGTATTGTAATAAACATCTTATTATCTGTTATAGATGTGTTGATTTCCAAGAGCTCCGTGACTCTCAGTACAGTTAACCGTATTTTCAACCTGAATTAACATTTTTTCCTTCTGGCCGCACTTTACACATTAACCAGTCTGAATTTTATCATAAAATTTAGGAATTGCGTGCGTGATGTAATATTAAGATCCATCTGTAGTGGAACAGATTGCTACACGATCATCCGCGAGTGGGTAAAGGCCGCCACTCACGGACGAGCCAACAGGCCAAATGTCCTCGCGCCGATCCAAGACTCGTCGTGTGTGGAGCAGCTCGGTCGGAGTGGCGTGGCTCGGCTGGCCGAGTTGGATTTTCGGCTGGTCCATAATCCACCGATCCAACGCAGGTAGCCGTGGGTCTGGTAGAATATCCCCATCACGACTGGAGTGGAATAACCCGCGCAACGAAAAGTGCGTAATAATTTGCAGACACTTTTATCTTAAATATCTCAGCTTTCCGACTTCACATCAAAATGAAACTTGCCTTATTTTACTCGCGGGGCCACGGACTGTACATTAAGCGAAACCCAGTCAAAATCTGACAAATATTTTTTTTCTTTTATCCTGTTCATAATTTTCGGACAGACACAAATTTAAAAAAAATCAGCTCATTTCTTTCCTGTAGTGCGTTAACAGTACCCGAACTCATTTTTTTAAAGAGTATCTCATATGTGCAGACTTTCCCGTTTATAGTTTTATTATACCTATAGATTAAACCCTACAGTTAGTCTAGAAAGGCTAATAAATTCATAGAATTTTATCTGTTTCACCCTAGTGCTTTCATACTTGTACACAGAGATTTTTTTTTTTTTTTTTTTTTCGGTATTAATAGCGAATTAGTGCAACGCCAAAAACAATTCTGAAAGATCGAAGATATAAGCTTTGGCCACGATGATTTTATCTCACGGAGATAGGTTCGATTTGGAAGGGTTTAAGTCACAATGGTGTAAGTCAGTCACATTTTCAATAAAAAAAAAAGACACCAAAACCATATGTAGATAAATCAATCTCTCAATCTGTTAGTAAAAAATATGAAGCAAGTCAGATTTTCATTCAGCTTCTAATAGGAGGAACTGAAAATTCAACTGATGAACGAAATACCTGCTTTGTTTGTCAGCAAAGTGGTATAAGTCAGACTTAAATCATTGTGTTTGTAAACGAATCCTGCGTGCTCACTGTGTAAACGTATCCTGCATGCTGACTTATAGTGTACTTCCGAATAGGATTTCTAAAGACATAATTGATTCTAACGAAACAATTCAAGATCTTCTTTCTTACAATTCAAGATACAATACGCAATCTCAATATATATCAGTTTTGGTTATAAATACACCGGTTTAAGTCATACAACCTAGTGTTTTCGTTCGCTTTTTTAATAAACACTAGTTTCAGTAATTTTTTTCAGCAGTAAAATGTAACCATTTTATAGACTTTATTCAATTATAACCTCGGTGTTAAATTTGATTACTGGTGACATCACTAAAATGAATGTTTTACAACATTTATGTTCCAGAATTTATTACAGTATCTTTTGCATTATGTTAATTTCTATAAAGCAAGGAAAATTGAATAACACCACAGTATTTTGAATTTTATACATTCTTATTAATTTTCATCGTTTAAGAATTCATTTAAGGAGCATTTAATTTTTCCCCTGTAAAATAAAATTAAAAGCGAAAAAAATTATTTTAAATGACTGCTGTTTTCTTTTTAAATTTTCTGTAAGCAGTATACATCCAAAAAAATTTAGAAAAAAATGGCCTTGGTTCTGTGCGACCGTTTAGCCAACTCCAATTGAAATTGTACTTAGAATTGAATCAGGCTTCTGACATGTAATTTTGGGACACAACTTTGGGGACAACACAACACTAACATAAAACCAGCCGGGCCCTAGCGCAGACTCGAACCGGCGATCTTTCAAATGCCAGACCAGCGTGCTAGCCCCTACACTGCCAGTGATGGACTAGCGAAGGCATGAACTTTTTTTTTTTTTTTTTTTGGTGGCAGCCTTTGTGACTAGCGTGTGTATCTAGTTATTTGCGGTAACCATCTGAGTTGGTCTCTTGTAATGTACGAGGAATGCCATTGACTGTGGTTTCATCGTCGTATCTTGGCGGCATGAATTATGAGGGGATGAGCAGTTCATTAAGTGTAAATCTATGCTCAGCTGCTCTGCTCCATACTCTGCTCTTTCTCTCAGTTCTTTATTTCTATGCATGTTGCACACTCGGTCGTTCTCAAATTCTGTGTACTATATCCACATTATCCTCTACTTCTGTATCGTAATTAGGTGAGTAGAGAAATTGCAACTGGGGCTTGAGCTTTATCGCCATAGGTTATTTGACTATTTTTTGAAAATGGTATTAAATAGTTTATTGATAAACCTTATTTAACGGGTACTATTTATTTTTTGACGAAATTGCTTGGTTTACTAAAAATTCAATCTTAACACCAAAATGCTCCTTTGCTGCCTGGCGTGGGCACACGACACTTGTGACGTCTCCTACCAGCAAGCACTCAGTCTAGATAAGTAAAGTCAGGTTTGTTTGTCTGAATTTGTGTAAAAATTGTTGGAAATATGGTCAGTGGCGTAGCTAGGTCAACAAGGGCTCCGGTGCAAAAAAATTATTTTGGGCCCTCAGGCCAGACGGGCGACCTTCTTTTTTGCTTTGTGTGCTGGTAGGGGCCTCCTGAACTGAGGATGGGGCCCTTGAATTGTTCTTTAGGGGTCCCTGAGCAGTGGTTGGGGCCCCCTGAGCAGCGAGGGCCCTTAGACGACGGTAGAGCTAGAAAGAAAAAGGTCACCAGTTTGCCGTGAAGGCTCGTGGGCCCTCTAAACTGCGCTTGAGGGCCCCTAGAGGTGCGCTTAGGGGCCCCTTGAGGTATGCTTGGGGGCCCCCTGAGCGTGAGGGCCCCTGTGCACTGCACTGCCTAGCCCCATAGTAGCTACGCCCCTGAATATGGTTTATAAATTGTGTGTACTATATCCAATCTACAACCACAACATTAAAAACTCTCCAAAAAAACGTAAGTGTAAGCTGAAATACGAAAAAAGAGTCACTGAAACTTGACGTTACACACATGGAGTGTAACCACCATGGAGGAAGGAATATATTCCTTCCTCCATGGTAACCACATATTATCATATTACTGGTAAATATCTTTGATTCCATTGCTCTGAGTTTGTTAGTTAGGCTGCATCTCTGGAGTTATGTCTTTGTATAAGTGTAAATGTTTGTTGTGTTGTATTTTTTTTGCTATCAGTGCGAAGTGTCTAAATTTTTATTTATATATTTGCTTCTGCTGCTAATGATTTACATCAACAATGTTTTTTTTTTTTTTAGTTGTGATCATTCTTCGGCATGTACTGATTAACATTTTGTATGAAGTAATGTTATAGTTACAATGGAATCGCGATCTCCAGTTAGCCCGCCTTCATGTGGTATTATCGTTTAACCGATAATAAAAATGTTGCATGTCACTAAAATAAATCCCTACACAATTTTTTACTTAGAATAGGAAATGAATATTACCATTATTTTTTATTGGTTCCTGTGGTAACTTCCCATTCTTTATCACTAGGATTAATAATTTACACTGTTTTAAGTGCATTTCAATTTAAATTAAAAGTTTACTGTGTTAGCCTCTTAGACAATAGAATTTTAATGGGTGATTGCAACTTGTTTTCAAATCAGTTTAATAAAATTTTATCCATTTTATGATCATTCAAATATTGGAATTTCTTATCTTGCGCACAAAGAGAAATGTTTCCCATAGTTTAGATTGAGTTAGGTTAAATATGTGTACTTTGATCTCATGTGAAGACAGTTTCAGGGATGTAGAATATCCCATGTAATTAGTAACAAAACTATAATATAGGGCCTACTAACTTATTCCATTAGTAAATTCAATTTCCAATTCAAAATGCAATTACATAACATCTTTTACTTTACATGAATGGAGTTTCGAGATACTCAAATTAGTTTGCTGAATTTTTAAACAATTTTAACAAAAATTAAAACGTGTACTATTTTAATGATTGTGAATAACTTTGTAAGAATGGAGACTTTCCTAATGTATGATTACAATGAATTCTTCAGGGGTGGACTGCCAAATTATTTTGTGAAAACATGGTATTTAATTGTCGAAAGTTCCATTTATGTTATCTTGGTTTAATTCTAGATATTGATACTACCACATCAAGTTTACTGTTGGTACAGGGATCACATCAACCTAAACTTTTTTTCTTCCTAGCTGTTGTGGTTAGGTTGAAATGTAGCCTGGACCAGGAGTAAAAATTTTATAAAAACTATACCAATAATTCTTTGATTGCTGTATTCTTTCCCATGTGACAGAAAGTTGCAGCGGTATCACGATTTAGAATTCAACTATTATCTTTTCTGTGCATTTGAAAATGACTTGTAATCTTTGTGAATGTTATATTTATTCCTAGTATTGTGGCTGTATGTGGCAGCTTTAAGATCAAAGTGTTTTGGATTTTCCACCTCAAATGATAGTAGGGAGTGTATGTTTTTTGCCATTTGTTTTCTAAACAGATTTCTCCTCAATATTCATGTACACACTTTGACAATAAATTTGGCCGCTGCTGAAAAATTCTATCACTCTTAATTTGCAAAATCTGACATCAATGTCATCCCAGGAAACAGTAATTTAATACTGGCAAGCCAGTATTGCGTTACTGTTGCTTAGGATGACATTGATTTCAGATTGTGCAAAATAAGAGTGATAGAATTTTTCAGTGGTGGCCAAATTTACTGTCAAAGTGTGTACCTATTTCAAAAATGATTCTTAGTGTATATAATTGTGACTTAAATTTTGTGCTTATGAATAGTTTACCAAGATGCCATTAGTGAGCAGGAGGTGAAAACATTTGTTTCTTTATCAGATATTTTAGCTGTTTAATATTAACAAAAAAAGTTTAATCATAAGTAGGATTGTTAGCAAATTGCTTCATGGGCATGAAACAACATAATAAATAAATAATATTAAAAAATTGTTTAGAGTTAAAGTTTATACTACATTGCTGAATATGTTGCTTTCAGTTCAACTTCGTTATCTATATATTCACTCAGGAATGTAGTGAAACTGGTATATGTAATTCTTTTCTGGGATCAACACAGTTCTCTCTGCCTATCAAAAAATGGGTACTAATCTCTTGAAATTAGGATTAACTGCTTTATGTTCCTCATTCACATAAAAAAAAGTTGTGACAAATGAAATTAAAAATGCTGAAATAGGCCTATAACAGTATCACACAGATATCAGATGCCACCATGACTGCAAAATTAATACTAATCTCTTGAAATTTTGTGATATAGGCCTATTGGTGTTTCCGCTTTCTGTTGTAGAAAGCCATATTAAAAATAGAATAGCAAAATTTTTCACTTTGTGTCGTAAGCAGATATGTTGTACCACTTTGTATTAATAGAAGGACTCGATTGTTTGTGTTGCATCCAAATACAGTATTTCAAGATGTAAATTGCAAAAGAGATTTTATGTATGATTCTTTTTTTTCTCTTAGGGTCCATATTGTATTTCAACCTAACACAATCAGTAGGAAGAAAATAAAACCATTTAGTTTAAAATGATCCATACACCAAAATTATATATGGTATTTTTGCTTTTCTTTCAGACATTACATTATAGTTGTCGTTCCCCCCCGCCCCCCTTCCTCCCCTAACAGATTGAACTGTGTTTTTCTGTATGACATATTAACATATTTGTACTTAACCATATATTAATTTTCTTTTAGAGTATAATTTACCACATTTTCAAAATTTTGTACTGAAACATCTGCTTGTATCATTTATAAAAAGCACCATATTTCCTTTATCACGTAAAATATGTGTGCGATGGTTGATGTAAATTAGGAATATCAGAGGATCAAGAATTTTTTTATTAATTACTTCCAGTATGTTTTCCATCTTCTTCCTCTTCCTCTAGAGTATTTTCCAACCATGGTTTGGTCTGTGTGGAACAGAAGCCTTTCCATCGTTCTCTGTCCACCTCTCTTCTGTAACTTTATCCATTTCACTCGTCTTTTTCTTATCACTCTTCTTACCCCTTTAATCCACTTTCTATAGGGCTTTTCTATATTTAATTTTGTTTCTTATATTTTCCTTGTGTAGCTACTATCCTCTCTCCTCGCATTCCTTTTACATTTCAATACCACTATAGTCTTGACTTTTCTGTCCTGTTCTGCAGAGGTTCCTCATTTAGTACGTTGTTTGTATTGTGTATAAAGACCCTGTAAAACTTTTGCCTAAAATTTACCTCTACTTGAATAGACCATTATTTTGCAGATGTGCATACACCATTCCATACATTGCTTTGTCAGAAATCTCTGTTATGGGTCTATAGGTCTATTAGTTCTCAGTCGTTGATCTCATTTGATAAAGGGATATGATTATTAATTCTCGAGAGAGTCATGGAAGATACTTTATTCAATAGAACTGTTACACATATGACTGATAAGTATGGTAATGGCAGTGCTACATGGTTACAGTATTTCATAGGAAACCTCATTATAACAAAACAGGTTTTTACTATTAGGGAGTTTAATGATTTTTTTTTTTTTTTTTTTTTTTTTTTTGTTGCCTTTTGGCGATTTTGAGATAGAAACATACATTCTGTTTTTGACTGCAAGACTTTAAGTGTTGTTACAGTATCTGTATCAGTAATGTTTATTATGTAAATATATGTTGTGGAAGAAGTCACTTACAAGTTTATTGTTAATTTTTAAACCTATTGTTTTATGTTCAGGGGATGGTTTCTCTTTTAATAAAGGTTTATCTTAACAGCTGACCTTCTAATTTCTCTGTTTATAGTCAGCTGCTTATTTTCATTAATTACTAAATTCTACAGTAGGTTTGTAATGCATTCTGAGAAGCTTATTATCTGTCTTCCTATCTTCTACATAAAGTTCTTTATTAGGCCTACAAGATGTTTTAAAACCTACTTGTAGATGGGTGTCTATTAGGCCTATAAATTTCCAAGAAACTCTGATGAAAATAATTGAATTTTATGGTTTACCACTGTTTTTTTTTTATTTATATATATAAATATATTGGTCCAGTCCCTATTCAGAAGTTATTTTTTTAATTGAATTGTTGTTTAATGGCCTAACTGTGGTAAATCTTTTCTCTGAGTTACTTCTGTTTCCAGTACATACAAAGTAATTATTTGAAGATTTTTTCCTTTAAAAATATTATCAGTATGTTTATCTATATCTATAAAACAAAAACTAAATAAATTTGAAAAAATAAAAACTTAGAAACTACTAAGCAGATTTCGATGGGGTTTTCACTTTTTAAATCTTAGACCCCGTTTGCTCACGAGTACAAAGTTAACAATTCAGTTCTTGACACTAGATTCCCTGAAGTATCTAGGCGTAACAGTACAGAGGAACATGAAATGGGACTTCCACATAACTTCCGTCATAGGCAAAGCTAATTCTAAACTACGATTTATAGGTCGTATTTTGAGAAGTTGTAATGCTCATACAAGGAAATAACGTACAAAGCACTGGTACGTCCGCATTTGGAATACTGTTGTGGAATTTGGGACCCGTATCACAAGGGATTGATTGAAACATTATAGAAAGTACAGTGGAGAGCCGCTCGATTCGTGACTGCTAGTTACAGTCCTTACTTAAGTGTCACGGAGCTGACACGTGGGTTGGGCTAGGATTTTTTGGCGGACAGACGACGTCGTTTTCGTTTGAATTTGCCGGAGAATATGCAAAAATCTTTAAGTTACGAGTGCAACGATACCTCTTCTGCCAACCTATTTAGGTCGCAATGACAGGAGGGATAAGATTCGAGAAATAAGATGCCGTACTGATACATTTATGTATTCCTTCTTTCCTCGTTTTGTTCGGGATTGGAATGCACTGAATTAGGATTGGTGCTTAGCACCCTCTGACACCCACAGTATTTGTGATTTACAGAGTATGGATGTAGACGTAGAATCTCAAGTCAGTTGTTTGGTATGTGTTATGATTGTGCGTTAAATAACGCCAGGCATTAAATGAAATTCTTAAAGTGTGGTGAAAAATACCAAAGATGGAACCACTAGATGTGGCATACCCCGCAACTATAATGTCTCTTACCATAGCCAAAATGAAAGCATCAAAAGCAGTTAATAGTAATACCTATGCTGCTTACTCCACCCTAAACAAAACTTGAAATATTATTTCCTTTAAATGGGGAGATTTAGTTTTTAAATGCCATAGATGGCTGCATTAAATGAGAGAAATTAATAGTGCAAAAACAACAGATTTTCTTTAAACACGATATCCGGCAGTACAACTACAATGTCTCTGGCCGCTAGCATTATTGTTCTGTTCACAATAAAAGAATTTATTTATGATAATATTATTCTGGATTCACTTTTGATATTTGTTTAAAAGCCTGAGTCCATGGAGTTAAAATATCTGGCATTTCGAGCAAAACGTATATTCATTTACTTCGTAATTGAATCGGATGTGAGTTTCTAACATAATTTAGCGTTTTTTAGTGATGTAGTAATGCAGTTTCGTAACCATGATGTCACAATTTATAACTTCTTCCGACAAATCAAGAGTAATAATATTTTTCTTCTTCGTATCTCGCTTAGTTCTAAATATTTGAGATGTAATTCGGAATACTCGATATTCAAGAGTACAGGTTTTAATTTTGGTCTCCAGTGCCAGATAAAGTGGCATAATCATAAAATTTTCAGCTGCAGATGAGGAAGCACATTGAGACAAACCTAATGTTGATACCGTGAAAACTCAGCCATAATCAACCCAGAAATTTTCAGGTAATGCTAGAGCATTCATAAAATAAATGTGTTGTAACATCTTAAGACATACCTTAAATTCTAACTTCGACCCCAAGCTTTCAAATTCTGAAAATTCATTCAAAATCAGGAGGCTTCTACGATACCCAACCCACTAAAATTTGATAAATTTTATATACTCGATGAGACAAATTGAAGGTAAAGAATAAAAGTTTTTGATATCTCACTTAGTTCTTGAGATTTCGTATGTCAAAACTGAGGTGATTAGGTTGAAAAGCGGACGAAAAATTTTGCAAACGCCATATTTGATAATGAATTCTCAAAGAGACAAATTGAAAGTAAAGAGCATCATATTTTGATACCTCTCTTATTTCTCGAGATATTGTATCTGAAAATTGATGTGGTTGGGTTGACATGCTGCTTCTATCAGAAAAAATTCGCACTAGGAATTACATGGTGAACATGCACAATAGATGTTTTGTTTTCTTCTTAGTTGTGGCAGTTAGGTTGAAACACGTCCTGCACTAGAAGGAAAACCTCACCATAAGCACAAGGAACTTGTGGTGAGACAGTATAAAAGCCATGTGTGTGTTCGTGTTTAGCGGTGGAATCGGGACGATCCGATTGTTGAAAGTGTGACGCGAGATGCGAATTGGATTGTTGAAGGCAGTCTGTCACTCACTGTCTTGGAGGTCGATCATGGTTAGTTGCACGGGGTTGTGATTGTTTGGCGGTGCTTCTGGCAATATTGTGTGGACCTGATGAAACATTATAAGTACGCCGCTGTCATGCAGATAAACTGCAGTGTTTCGTAAATAGCAGTGAACACGGTGGGTGTTGAACCAAAGCATCCAAACGAAGTGATAATAGTGTAGCTCAGAACTTGCAGTTTGGAGGAGAAGAAGTCCTGGATAGCTTTTATACACGGTCAAATTATAATTGGTGGTGGTGGCTTAGTAATTGTATGTTCGGTGAATAAATTGAAAGATTATCCCTATGGCGACTTTGTGAATTATTAGTAGAAGAACCTGCAATCCATTGACACCGAGACAAATGACAATTACCCCACACCAAGCTGCTAGTGCATTATCGCTGCTAGCAGATGCCACTTTATCGTTACAAACTATACCTATAAATGATTTTTAGCATCAGATATCTCAAGAACTAAGTGAGATATCAAAAAAAAAAAAAAAAAAAAAAAAAAAAAAAATCTTTCAATTTGTCTCTTCGGGATAAATAAGAATCAACCACTAAATTAATCAAATTACAGCGACTCTGATATTATAATACTGCCAAAATCTGTATTTTCTGTGTGATACCAGATACATTTTTATGTCTGTGGAATGTATTTATGAGAGTAAGATACATGTTTAGATTTTTAAGCAGCAACATTAGCAGAAGTTATTAGGTTGAAATGTAGCCTGAAAACTGACATTCTGTATCAAAGTATTCAACCCATCCCATTCTTGGATCTGTGCACCTAAATCAGTGTTTAGTTTGGTACAGCAAATTAATGATGCTCAATACACATGAATCTTTTCAGATGAATGAAAATAGTGTACGTCTAAATAAACTTCAACCCACCCCTTTCTCGGTAGGAGGCGGGTGAATCTAGCGTTGCTTTAATTCCGAAAACGGTTGGTGCGAATTTTATAAAACTTTGTACACGTTTCTCATTGTGTGAATAAAAATAGTGTACAAGTAAATCTATGCCAACTATACCAGGCAACGCCGGGAACTCCGCTAGTAACTGTATAAAAGTTGAATGAATTAATTAAGGATTCTTGGAAGATAATTTGCCTGGTAATAGTGTAGTGTAAAATTTGTGTTGAAGTTATCACAGAGAATAACTTTCTATTTAAGTCATGATAAATTTATGAACTATATATTTCAAGTTTATTACAAAACTAGATAATCCATGCAAAAATTTCGTTTATGAAATATGATCAATAATGAGGTTTCAGGTTTGTGGTAGGTTGAAAGCAGAACAGACTCATTTGTTGCAATATATTTTTAATTTCAACCGATGTATGTAATCCTGCAAACCACTAGTTAGACATAAACACCTGAAACTATTCCTTTCCGGAAGCCGAAGTGTCGCAGACTTCACTGGAGTACACCTAAACTGAACAAAACACACACAGTGTATCCATATCTTTGTGTTAAGCAGTGCTGCTATCTAGTGATGACACCATCAATCATTATTGACGCCAGTGAAGCCTAGCAACTGTCTCATATGCGTTTCCCTGATAGTTAACACTTTTCCCCCTTAAGGGTCAAAATCCCAAAAATTCCTTTCTTAAATTGTGATCTAACCAAAGCAGAGAACTTAATATTTAAAATTATATATCATTTATCAATTTTGGTTTGGTATCAAGAGAGATAAACGACTTGTGACAAAAAAACAAATTTGAAGAATGATGATACTTGTGCTCTTTAAGGGCCGAATTCAGAAACAAAATATTAAAGTTTGATATTACCAAAGAGGAGAACCTAATCTTTAAAATTATACCTCAATTATCGATTTTGGTTAGTTATGAAGGAAGATAAATGGTGTGTGAATAAAAGTTTGTACTCTGTAAATTGCCAGCACTGCAAAATTGTCTAGATGTGATTGTATTTACATAACATTCTAAATCTTGTTCTGTACAATATCACTCAAATATAAGGATTTTGTTTTTAGTAATTATATATATACATTGCACCAATCAGTCATCTCTGACTTACAGAAATATGAAGCTAACCTTTATCGATTATGAAGGAGGAGTTATATTTTGGTGTTGGTCTGTCAGACTTAAGATTTTTGTACTAATATTTAATGATTTTTGGGATTTCTTCTACATAGTTATATTATTAACTCATCGATTTTGTTTAAAGTAATTCTGATATGAGGGTAGTTCAGTAAGTCCTTAGAAAAAGGTAAAATGAAAAATAATTTTCTGTAGATGTTTTTTTCTCAATGTAATCTCTTTTTAGTTCTATACACTTTTTCAAATGTTTCTTTAACTTCTCTATGTCCTCTAAAAAGTAAGCTTTTGTAAGTTCTACAAAATGGACAATTGTTTTGGCGATGACCTGTTTGTTTGACATGAACTGTTGTCCACCATCCATTTTTTTAAAAGTTTAGAAATAGAAAAAAAATTCACTGGGGGCCAAATCTGGCAAATACGGTGGTTGATGTAATAATTTGAACTTTTAATGCCTTAATTTTGCCCATTGAAACCTTGCTGGTGTGCTCCTGTGAATTGTGCTGATAGAAGAGGAACTTTTTCTTTTCCAAATGAAGATGTTTTCTTATCTATTTCTTCTCCTAACGGGTGCAATAATGACACATTGTAAGCTCCAGTTATTGTTTGTCCCTTTTCGGAATAATTGATGTAGATGTTTCCTTGTGCATCCCAAAAAACTGTGGTCATCATGTTGCTAGCCAATTTCACCATTTTCTCCTTCTTCTGAGACTGTTCGTTTTCAAAAACGCTGTGTTCCTTAGTTTGTGGAATATATTAGTGAATCCATATTTTACTCTCAGTTATGTACCAATATAGAAATTCGTTAGGGGTGGGGAAAATTTTTTTTCAAAACAACCTCAGAGTCGACTACACGATTGCCATTTTTCTCCATGGAGAACAAACATGGTAACCATTTTGCTGAGATGTTTTTCACACCTAATTTTTTATGTAAAATTTAATACAATGTACCTTGTGTGATATGCCTGTGGCCTCTACTATTTCACGCACTTTGATTCGTCGATCACTGAAAACCATATCATGGATTTTGTCAATGATTTCGGAGGTAGTCACTTCTACTTGATGTACCAAACGCTGTTCATCTTGAGGGGATGTGTGGTCATGTTTAAACTCATTTACCCAATTGTAAACAGTAGAAATTTCGTCTGAATCACTAGAGACATTTCCGAGATCGTCTGGTTTACCACCTCATAAATTGCTTTTAAAGAAAAACCCTAATATTAAGTTTTTTTTATGGCTTTACACTTTTTTGATGTCGAGGTCATTAGAGGTGGGAAAGGACTGTGTTCAAGGAATGGGAAGGAATTTGGCCATGGCCTTTGAAGGAAGCATCCTGGCATTCGCCTGGAATGATTTGGCGAAACTATGGAAAACCCAAATCTGAATGCCAGGACGTATTTATGTTATGTGCAAATATTAATGCTAATCAGGGATTAAATAATTGTGGAAATTCACTTTGACGAGTACATCATCAGTACTGAATTCATCCATTCCGATAAAACTATGCACATCTAATGACCAACCGTGCCTTTCTATATGGTAAGAAAACAATTCCCAATAGAAGTAACCTTCGTTATGAATATAATAAAGTGCAAGGTCAAACACTCCAAAAGGCGGGATTGTATTTATCAGAACTTATTTTCTCATATGGACATCCGTGCGTGGCTTTTTCAGGAGTTTGTAAGGTCCATTAATATTTATTTTTGTGTTAAAGACACAGATGGTCAAAAAGTCAATGACGATCACATTTTAACTGCTAATATTGTTTTCAAAGAAGTTTTATAAAGTAAAGAAGAATGAAAAAAAGACATATGACAAACCCTATATGTTTTTAAGTTAAACATGTAATATTTAATGATAACGACTTTTTATTACTGCTCGTCAAAATAAAATAACTTTCATTAATAAGCATTTACTTATTTCCACATTACTATTCAGTGACTGACCATGATACTATTCGCACGGGTCTGCTAGTGTATAAAATATATTCGTTTAAAGATATGAGTTCCTTGCTGTAAGCAAAGAGAACTTAACAAACGTTAGTTGGCTTACTGGTACCTGAAATGTCTATGAGATGGCATTAGAGCCAATTCCCTGATACCAGATACAAGAATTGCTATTTTTTGTTTGTAAAATAGTGTTTTTGTAGAGAAGACACCTATTTAGGTAAACTTAAAAAATGAGACTTTATCTAAATATGAAATTTCATCAAAATCATTAGAACTGTTTCTGAGATCTCAGATATATGTGTAGGCCCAATACAGGAATTGTTCGTTTAAAGATATAAGATATTTTATTTATATTTGACATTGATTTTCTTAAATAGCTCTTCCTTCTCTTGAATTTATAAAAAAGGTTAACTGTGGGATAGAGTGCATAAACTAACTCTCCTTGTGGACTACCTGTAATCAGTCGTGTTAGCTTCTGCTTGCTCATTACAGTTAGCTGGAATCCATGGGAGGCATGGTCATTTTGTGCAATACAATAACCATTTATCAGACCAATGTGTGTTTGGCCCCCCTGACACAGCACATGCTTCAGATATGTCTGTATAATGTACAGTGTCTTTAATCATATTGCTCAATGAAATACTTTTGGCAATACTGTTAATTTCTTTTCAACATAATAATTGCTGTTTCTGAACAGACTATTCTCAGGACCCCCTATGACAATTAGGCCTAAGTGATTTTTAGTAAGATCATTCTCTAGGTTTCATCTTCAATATTGCCATGCTGTCAATTAAAATTAAATATACTGCACACCTCAATGTCAGAGCCTGGGCTGGCCATCACTGTGGCTAGTTCCAAGCAATAAAGGATTTATTTTTATGGTACTTGTACAGTTTGTGCTTGTAAACAGCATTGTTGAAATGTAACTGTTCTGCTGTGACATCTGATACAGCCTCAGAGTCTCCAACACCCAAAAAATATTAGAAACTTACAACTGGAAATTTTTAGAATGCTGGTCCTGCTGTCTCCCTCCAATTTTGACTTAGGGCCACTTTAAATTCTTAACATTTAATGCTGCTTTTACATCTGTTTAAACATTGTGTTCATTAATCATGACTACCTGCATTCTACATCTTTATTTTCCATCCCACTTTTGCAAAGAAAAAAAACTCCAAGCACTGTGAACCTTATTCTCAGAATCTATGTTGCATTATTTACAATTAAAACCAACTCCATAGTCGCCAGTTCTTTTTCCTTGCTTCAGAACCCTACATCACACTTTTATTCCTCGATAAGGCAACCTAATGACCATGTAACACCACCACCTTGTATACATAGGTGGCCAGTCTAAGTCATGAGAGAGGAAAAAGGAGTGGGGGGTAGGAGGTCCTGTGTTCTACCAGAATTAGAACTGAATTTATGAGACCCACAGCACTTAGACTGCAGGAAGAATGTTTGTGTTGCCATGTGTCTGCGAAAAATGTAACTTTGTGTTCTGTGTACATGTGTAGTTTACAAGACAAACATCGGGGACGATCCCAGCACTCACCTGAATCAGTGGTCGGAAAACTTTAGAAACTAAAGAGTCAATTTAACTATTAAAGGCTTCAGGAAAAATTTATTAAGAGCGATAGGTTATATTTTATAAATAATTTTAAATATAATTTATTGAATAACCAATACACACCATCATATATACTACTATGTAAATATTATATTCATAAATAATTTACATATAAGCAGTAAGCTTTTTAATTAATGTGAATAATGTGCTCGTATTTCCGTAGAAAGTTTTGTAATATTAGGTGCTTTAGTTGTTTTTAATTTCAAGCATGAATACAAGTTCCCATTGTTTATTTGGTTACTGAATTTATGTTTAAGAAGGTTTGAAAATGTTTTTTCACTCACATATGTTGATCCAAAGAAATTCAACTCTTTGTATGAATCTGGCAAGCTCTTCCATATACTGAAGATAATTTTGTATGTCTTTTATAATTTTTTGATAGCATTTAGCATATTGCCTGAAAGCGAAGTGCATTTTCCACTCTCTAGATTCTCAATTTCTGTATCCAGACGTATAAATTTTGATTTACATAAATATTTTCTAACTACATCTAGCAGTTGCATTTCAAAAGCTGCTATCTTATTTCCCAATGCATTAAGTTCCATTTCTACCTACCTGTAATAATAAATGCCGAAGTTTCTTTTATGTGTCAAAAGACTTAAAATATCTTTAAAAAGATTCACTCATTTTTAAAATTACTGTTTTGAAAATTTCCTTTTTGGTTTCTTTTTTATATTGTCATAAACTTAAAAAATGCAATAAAGTTTCTGTTTCTGAGTCACTAGCCAAACGAACCATTTTTCCTTCAAAAGACATAACTTCCTAAAGAAGCAAAAACACAATATTTCCTCTACCTTGTAGTTTAATGTTGATTCAGTTGTGCTGTCCATGATAAAATATAATTTTTGCAACATTGATATTTTATAAATCTGGGTAATCTACACTTTTGTTACAAAGGTATAGTTCCATTTCTTTTAAGCAAGATGCAAATTATTTTAACATTTTACCTCTTGAAAGCCATTGCAACTTGATAAAAAGAAGATACTTGAATATTCATTGTTCATTTCACTTAAGAAGCTCTTTACATTTGTTCTACAGTTTTGTTAACAATCTTAATTACTAAATTCCTAACTTGACCATGTTCTTTTGGAAATGTTGTGAGTTATTCATTAAAAAATTCTACAAGGTGATTAATCATGTTGTTACTGATTTTTGCTTTTCAAATAGAAACAAATCCTGTTTAGGAACCCAACATACTATTGGCTCAATATGCTGCTAGTGACACAATTTAACTGAGTAGGATATAATTTTTTTTTTACAACTAACAAGAGCATGTGCAATATCCATTCCTCAGCTGACTTATAAGTGGCAATAATCCTGAAAGTTCTTCCACAGGAGACTGATCAAATAAAAAAAAAAGGCAAACTTGTACTGTATCTTGTGTGCTGCAATACTTGTCTGCTGCAATTGATGTGACTGAAGCCTATTTTATATTATTCTATTATTCATCAATTATGTTTGCGGTTATCTTAGCCATTCTTTATGTTTTGTTTTAGCAGAAGATGGAATACTTTACAATTTATTAAAATGTCAGTTTTATTTTTAAAATCTGTGAAGAGTTGTTAACATACATTTATATAGCAACTTTTAAGGTACTCGCCATCTGTAAGAAGTTTTCCTCTCTTAGCGATTTTCTGGCTCACTATAAAGTCGTTAATGATACCAGCAGATTACAGCAAGCTATTAAATGTAGTGGACGATTTTTTTCCAAACTTTTCTGATGGTCTTCCACTGATTTCTTTCGAATATCACCAACAGGATATGTAGTGACAAATTAGCCATGCTTTATTTTTAAGTGTGTTTCTACATTCAACTTCTTATAATTTGCAAGTAGCTCTTTGCAAATAAGACACATGGGAAAACCATTTGAGTTTGCATTGAATGTAAAACACTCAAGCCATTCACTTTTGAATTCACAATGCTCATCTGTTATTTTTTCATATTTTGTGTTAGCAGCAATTTAATTGTACCTTTAAGATAGGTATTTTTGAGAATTAAATTAGAATAAAACCAAACAGAACACCATATGAATATAAAGATGACACAGTACCTGAGATACAAATATTTTAAAATTAGAAACAATTTCTATATCAGAATAAACACAACAATAGTCAAAGAAAATAACTGTTGTGAACACACCACAAACAGCTTAAAACTACTGTAGTATTTGTTAGGGTCGTAGGGTTGGTTATCGGCTTGTACACCTAAACTTGAAGTCTTCCAAAATGTTACCAAAAGTTCTATAACCGTGAAAACCTTGGAGAATGCTAACTGTAATGATGAAGACGGCCGCCACTTACAGATTAACCTCCTGTAAGAAAGATACTAAAGTAGGAATGAAAGTTGAAGTCCGGATCACTGAAGTATATATTCTTAAAATTTTCACAGTTAGCAATGGCAATCGGAGAAAAATCATTTGCCGAAGATCACAAGTCATGAAACAGAACAGACCGCACCCCCCCCCCCCCCCCCCCCCCCCCCGAATGAGATTGAAAGTTAAGGTTCACATCGATGAACCCATGTCGGAAAAGTTCAAATTTCTATGGTTGCCTATCCTGTTAGTAATGGCATCAGTCAGCCATGCTGCCCAAATTCCAGTTTCCCATCAGCCACCACGAGCCGGTCTCGCTCAAATCCGCGAAGCTACGTGCTCTCTCGACAAGTTGTTCGAACAGACTGGGCAGAAACCCTGTCCGGACTCACTTTTATCAAAATGGCCTACTGACCTAAACAACAGTCAATCTAGAAACAAAAATTGTTAACTTAGAACTACCCGAAAATCACAAGACGAAGAGTGTAACGAGACAAGTGTAGTGATGTGGTTGGTTTTGGTTTTAAAAGCTTCCAGACCGGTGTAAATGAATTTTGAAATTAATCGGAAAGCGCATTTGTTTAGAGTATTGCGATACATCACATCCGAAATATGGATTTGCAAAATTTTAAAATATCAAGTTAATACTATTTTCAAAGTGTTCCCCAGCTTCTGCTGAGTTCAGTGGTGTAAAAATCTTTTAGATCGGTGAAGGATATCAAAAGTTATTGAATTTCTAAAATTTACTGATTTCCTGGATGGTGCAAGAATATATTCACTTTTTGTTTAAAGTCGGTTGTGGTCTGAAACTATTTTCAAACCGTACCTTTATTTAAGTACTTTAGAAAAGTTTTTAGTTCGTGAAATATGTTAGTCAGAAAGAAATCAAAATTACAAGTTGGTTGTTACGACGTCATCTGGAAACGGATTTTTATTTATTTATATCTTCTGTTTATTAGTTGATGGCTATTGGAAACTTAAATAATATTGGCTTGCCGGTTATTTAGCTTGATTAAATCTACTTTTAAACCTCTGAAATTACTTAGATGTGCTGGAATTAATTATTGAACTCCACCCATGAGGTGATGCTTTAAAAATCATATTTACTGCTTTAAATTAGTCTGGAACTGCGAGTTATGGGTGAATTTAATATCAAATGTCGAAATTATAATTGTTAAAGTGGTCAATTTAGTGGAATATTAGTGATATGGTTGTTTAACCAAACCTGTTTATTTTACTTCAGAATTATTATGGACTACGCTCATTTAGGTAAGTTTATTGTTTATATTTTATCAGAAACTTCTTATTTATGGTTGTTAGGTGCTGTTTATTTACTTTTCTGAACCTAAAGTGTTGTTATTTCGATTTCAACTATAGTATCATGTACTGAATGTTAACCTTAAACTTCGTCGGATTTTGACTGAAAATAGAGAGTAAGGAAGCTTACATATTGTATTTAATTCATTACATTGTCGGTAAAGATTGACAAAAGAACTTTCTCGTAATACAGTCTGGTAGCCTGCAAGTCTTTATATCTTGCTGACATTACTACTACAGTAGAGTCCCGCTAATGCGAACCCCGGTAATCCGAACGTCCGGTTAATCCGAACATGGCAAAGCATTACATAGTCTTAATATAAAAAATGGTAAAAGAATTAAAACACCCTGAAAATACAGTTCATACGCTATATAATTGTGTGGTTAACTACTGTACATGTACACAATTTTAATTTATACAGAAAAATTAGCTAGAAAAAATTAAATTTAAAAAGTGCGTAACACTGAAAGAAAAACTGTCATACTTACGATAGTAGTTACAAAGGTTAGAAACACACATTTCATCCCTACTTTTTAGAGCACAGAAACTCAGTAATTGTTTTTGGCGTAATGAAAACAGTCTGTTATATGACGCAAAGTTGCACCATCGTCTGATAAACATTAAATCAGCTGGTGTAGCAGTGGTCTGTTGCTCCATATAGCGTAGTGCGAGATCAAAGGCTTCTGCCGCGTCAGTGTGTGAGACCATCTCTCCTTTGTCACATTCCGTCTCATTGTCACTTTCGTCGTAACATTCCACTTCTACCTGGTCTTGAGTCACAGCAGCCACTAAATCAACGTCAGTAAGGTGCTCCAGTTTTGAATCATCCACTGCCATCCATTCATCTACGTCTGCTTCACAGGCTTCTTCACATCCAGGGATTGTCTGTACCATTTTAAGGAAACTCTCCTCTTCATTTTCAGCTGGTATGTCCTGAAATTCAAGAGATGTCCATAGTTTTCTCCAAGATTTTTTCAAAGTGTTTTCGGAAATTTTCTGCCATGCCTCAGCAGCCCAATAAACAACATCCTTCAGATTTGTGTTTTTTTTTTTTATTTTTTCAACTAAAGGAATGTTATCATCTTGGATCAGCATTCTTATGAATTGTTTTCTGTAAATCAGTTTTAATGTTTGTAGTACGCCCTGGTCCATCGGCTGTAGAAGTGGTGTAGCATTCGGCGACAAAAACTTCGCCACGATTTCTCCATCACATAATTCCTCAGTGCTGGGGTGAGATGGTGCGTTATCAATCAAAAGGATAGCATGGGGAGGCAAATTATTTTCCTTGGAAAACCGCCGGACAGAGGGAACAAACTGGTCGTGAAACCATTCTTTGAACAGCTTACCATCCATCCATGCTTTTTTTCTGGTTGCGATAGTATACAGGTAGGGATTTCATGTTGCAGTTTTTGAAAGCTCTGGGGCTAACAGATTTGCCGATCATCATTAAAGGAAGCTTGTGATTACCAGCAGCGTTGCTGCACACTAGTAAAGTCACACGATCTTTGCTTATTTTAAAGCCAGGAGCTTGGACTTCTTCTTTTGATGCCAGGCTTTTTGTTGGCAATGCCCTAAAATTAAGGCCTGTCTCGTCAGCATTATAAATTTGTTGGGGAGAATAATTTCCCTAACTTATCAGTTTATTAAATTCATGCACGTATTCCTTCGCTGCATCATGGTCAGAAGAAAGCTTCTCTCCAGTAATTGTTAGCTGATGAATCCCATGACGTTTTTTAAATCTGTCCAACCAACCCGTACTCACATTAAAAGACTCATCACCATTCATTAATTTGTTTAGGTAAACAGCCTTTTCCTGAACCATTGGTCCACTCAGAGGAGTTCCCATTTCTCTTTCCTGTGTAAACCAAAAGAAAAGAGCTTCATCCACTTTATCGTACTGGGACTGTTTCAGAGTCTGCCGAATCTCGAGTGTTTTTCCCGAAGACGTTGCGCAGCACTGTTCAAGCTTCACTCGGTTCTTCTTCCAATCACAAATGGTTGCCTTACCAACACCTAGTTCCGTCGCCAGCTTAGATACATTCTCACCACTGTCCAATTGCTTCAAAGCATCCAGTTTTTCTCTGAGCGTTAACTTTGTATGTTTCCGTTTACTCATGGCGATAACACTCTAGTGTACACGAATTTTGTAAGTGTGTTAGCGATCGATTGCTAAGATTAACTCAGCAGTTCGCGAGCCGTCTGAGAGTGCACTGACCACGAACACTTCAAACATCTCAACAATAAAGGGAGGGAGTGAAAGTGAGCTATTGGTCACCCACTTCTTCCCAATTGTTACCATGCTGTACCTACTTATATGCTTGGTATACTTCATTGTCGAAATTAGTCACTGTAACTCCGGCTAATCCGAACAAATCGGTAATCCGAACAAGGCCCGGTCCCAATTAGTTCGGATTAGCGAGACTCTACTGTACTACTACTACTACTACTACTACTACTACTACTACTACTACTACTATTGTCAGTAAAGATGGACGAAAAAAATAAACAGCTGCTTGATAGCCGCTGTTTGTTGACCTCTGGCCTGGATGACTGTAGGAAACCACCTAAAAACTACTATCAGAAGGGCCGAGATCAGGACTTTAATTTGGTTCCATCGTACCTCCATGATCTAGTGAGGTAGTGCTTCAACACAGGGTGTCATTTTGGTTGTCTGGGTGGAACCACGTCAGCTTATTGAAACCTGGTATTTCACCGTTCATTCTGTGGCTTTTATCAGAGGACTACCATGCCTTGGATTGCTGCTGGCATGGTTGTCCTCTGATGAAAGCCACAGAATGATGGCTGAAATGTCAGGTTTCAATAAATTGATCCATTTCCAGCCAAATAACCAAGAAAACATGAACAATGACGATGGAAGTCTTAGCAATCACACTGGAAGTTTGTTTATAAATATGGTTGCAAAGAAATTATGAAATCTTGGAAAATAATGAACTATTACAATTAGGATAGGGAAAAAAACCACCTCTTACCTTACATAATGGCGGGGCATGTAATGATTTCAAACACAAGAAACATTGCATTTGTCGGGCCTTGACCCTTCATCAGCAGTAGAACAAATTAGAGGGCACAGTCGGCAAATACCTCAAATAAACTATATACGACATTGTACTTAATGTCCTGCTAATGTTTCAGGGATGTCCCCCTTACTAAAGGTACGTTTCCACAGAGCCAACTTCTGGGCAACATGTGGCATGCGGCACTGACACATGTGACAAGGAGTATTTCAAATGAAGCTATACTATGCAGTATGTAGCAAGCAACAATGACGTGCCACATGTTAGGCCGTGTACTTGAATGCACCACTGTGAGACAAAAATATTGCTTGTCACACGACGTTGCCTGTATCCAACTGGCAGTGGATAAGTGCAACAAAAAGCAGGCGACATGGAGTGGAACATACAGAATACAACCTTATTATTAATGACTACCATACTCCATGGGAGATGTGGAACAACAAAAGTGTTTATTGTAAAAACAGGAATATGGAAAGTGACAAACTACTTGCTAACAAATACGAATGTTAAGTAGATGAAATTAAAAAAAAAAAAAATCAAGAAGTTGAGGTCTGATTTTCAATGGTAACATAAAAGGATTACTACGCCGATGAGCAGCTCATCTAAAGAATATAATAAAAACTTTACAAAAGGACTTACATGTTATTAATACAGGCTATATTTACAGCTTGCATACAAAAATGATTCTCAATTTAGATTATATAAAATAAAAATTAAACTTTTCTTGAGTGACCATGGTTCCCTGTGATAGGGAGAAATTAAGTCATATGGGAACGTAGAGTTTGTGTTTTGTCTCTTTGTATTTGTCTTAGCAAGATTCTTTTCACTCTTTTGTCACAAAATACCTTGTGAATTCATCCCGGAGGCCTTTTGCATCTTTGCCTGACTTTAACCATACCCGTGTCATCTTTTATTACTGTCCTCCATGATCCTGAAATAACAGCTCCATCTTGTGTATCAATATATATGGTTCCATAATGTGCAAGAAGAGTTCTTGTGTTTTTATATGTTCATTTTTAATTACCTGCAAGACATAGGCTAATGCAAACATGTCTTTGGAATCTATAGTTACAATGTTAGAAGAATGTAGTACTATCAGCATTGCGAACTAAAGAAATAAGATATTCTGAGTAATATTCAGTTTTTATCTTAAAAAGATCTTTTGACAGCGTTGTTAACCTAGACTATTAAGAAATTTAAATCGTTAAATATTTTTTTTTCACTTGTGTGAAAATTATATAAATTGGCAGATTCCCTCAATTTCTCTTCTTTATTTATGTTGTCTTTTAACTGCTTTGGAACTTCAAATTTCTGTCAGCCTATCCATCATGTAATGCTCTCTTTTTGTATGACGAGTGTTTCCTGCTGTGAGAGGTCACTAACTGCTCGACTGTAAAGCTTAGAGGGGATGATACAGATTATAATCATGATCTGATAAGAATGAAGAGCAGATTGAAACAGACTTGAAGCATGTAAAGAAAATTTTTAAGATATTATATACAAGTTTAAGTAATAACTGTAAAAACAGTTAAATTAAAGAAGAATTGAATACAGAGGAAAGGTAGGTAACCAAAATGACAGAAAACATTTTACATAAATAAAGAAGCTGGATATAAATCTTGATTCAAAAAGGAAATATATTTGATGGATTGGAGGAGAAGCAACAAAAATACTAAATAGGAAACAGGGATACATCAATAAAAATATTTTATAAATTTTATAAATTTGATAAATATAATTGCCAGAAAGCCAAAGAATTATGGCTGCACAAAAGCTGTGACGAGGTAGAGAAAGAAATGGTTTGGGTAAAGTTAAGGCATATAGCAGGAACCAATGGGATTTTGGAGTAATAAAGAAAAGGCTTTTAAAAGTAAAAGGCTGTGAGCAGGAAGCTCAAAAGAAGAAGCTAACATCAAGAAACTACTGACCTACAATCTGCTGGGAGGAGTGGAAGGTGATGATTAATGAAATGCTGATTGCAGGACAGAAAGTTTTGAGGTTGAATAAGGTAGTCAAAATTTCTGCCAAACTGTTTGAACCTGATAGCGGAGAAGGGATAGAAAAAGGTTGTGAAACAGGAGAGATTACAACAGATTATATATTAATATCATCTTCGTATTCCCAAATAAAGCATAGCTGGCAAATGTAGATGAGCATAGGTATCGAGAATTTGGCTGGACTTAAGTTTAATGTGGAATCTGATTCACAGATGATAAATTAATGAAGTCTCTGGATGAAATGATTGAAGAATATTGTGCCTAAGTAGAAATCAAAGCAAGGAAAAGTCATGAAATATAGTAAATAAATGATAACAGTAGAGTAAATATAAAATTTGTAACAAATGTGGTGAAAGAAATAAGAGAATTTGTAATGAAGAAATGTCTGCTGGGGTATAGAGATTAAATCATCATCTCTATATATTGATGAGGACAGTTTGGCAGTGGTCCATTAAGACAGTACCAGGAATAAATTGTTCATTTGGTTTGAAATTTGACAAAAGTGTTCCTTGGTCACTAATATTTTACGAAATATGCATATAAAAGCCACAAAATAAATACTAATGAACTAAAATAGTTCAAAATGTGGGTAATTGCATAGACATTAATAAGTAAGAAATACATGTTATTACCTATGACATACGAATGTATTCGTATGGTGTTAGGAAAACTTGCCACCAATTTCACATTAGTTGTTGCAGATGCTGTCGTTGGCGGCATAGATGTGTTTACAAATGGCTGCCGACTATACTGCCAACACTATCGCATATGGTAACTTTTGTGTTTCTTTATGTCTAAGATAAATTTCTTTTTGCTTTAATATTCTCTTTTTATTGAAAGGTATGACCTGAAGAAAGTGTGTTGCAAATTTCTGACCAAAGGGATAATTGCTTCTCGTTACAGTCTTATTGGGTTATTACCAATAATGTTTCACGTAGCTTTAATTTTTTTATCTTTCATATTTTACGAAGGTAGGCTGAAAAAAAATTCACAAATACGTATATAATATGAATAAAAACAAATAACAAGATTGGGCAAAAAGTACATTAAAGCACAATTCTTAGGCTTTGAAATTATATATTTAACATATTCCTTCCAACATGTCACTGAAAATTTGTCCTTACTTTTGTTGAATCCAGGATTTGACAGCTGCTTTCACACCATTGTCTGAGAAGTAATCACTATTGTTGAGGTTTCTCTCGAGTGGAGGAAATAAAAATCATAAGGTGCAAGATCAGGGGAGGGGGAGGGGAAGGTAAGCAGGGTAATCAAATCGTTGACGAGTTTGTCATATTTGTCATCTGTGGTAGTAATCGGACGTCCGCTGCGGTTTTCATCAACAATTGTGGGTTTCCAGGCTTGAAATCATGACATTTTGGTGCCCATCGATTTACAGTAGACAAATCAACAGCATAGTCATCATAAACAGTGTTTAAACCATGATGAATATCAGTAGAAGTCACTTTTTCAGTAGTTTAAAACTTGATAACAGCATTCTGTTTAACTCGCATTCACATAGCATTAGAACATGTCAACATACTTCTGCTTTTCAAAATACACTGGATGAATTCAATGACTTTGAACTTGTACTTTAATGTACTTTTTGCCCCAATACTGCTATTTGTTTTTATTCATGTTTTACAATCATGCGTGAATTTCTTTTTACAGACTTTACTCGCATATTGCATTAAAATATGTTAAAAAACTTTTGGAGGTTAGTATGCAAACTGAATCTAAAGTAATAATTAAAAGAAGGGAAGAGTTTTTAAATGAAATTTAAATTTTTTGCTTCTCCACATTAAACCTATACCTATAAAAAGCCGGTCTTGGTCATGATGTAGTGATGTCTGTCACACTTTGACTTCATGCTTCCCGCCTCCGCTGCCCACCCAACAATGACCGAAGATGTTGTTTGAGGTTATGCATGTTATTTAATAACAGTTCTGTTTAGCTAAGCATCCACGAGTAAGTGAGCTACCAGCACACTGAAAGAAAAATATTTATTTCGTAACAATTGACATATTAATTATTAGTTGCTTTTTCTTAATCAAAATTTGTTCAATGTAAATTTTTCTTATACACTCTGTATAGCCAATACTGTTGTTACACTAAGCTAAGAAATAACTGCATTACATGATTTTCAAGATTATAAGCATTATTTAATGAAATTGTACTTAGTGATGAAATGAATTGCTAAAATACTGCATTCAACATGTCATTTAAGTCAGTATTATAATATGTTTGAAGAAATGATTTGCTGAAATACTTAAATAAAAGTATGTACTGCATTTAAATTAATTATTATTTGCTTTTATTATGGATGTCACTGTATCAGACACATTTAATATTTCCCATTGGTTTAAATTTAGATCCCAGTATAGTGGATGTATTAGTATTTAGGTAATAGAAGCTATGAATTTTGAATAGCAAAAAATTATTAGTAGTTGTGGTTGTGTTGTAATGCAAACATGTCCAGGATGACAAATGACACAATTTTTTTGTTTTTTTTTGTTTTACAGAATAATTCATAATGAATTAAGTTTTATAAATAATTTAAGCTGCTTTCCTAAGTGCCGAGTTACTGAAGTTATTATTTCATACAAATTGAAGTAGTTTGTTATTTATCATGCTGAATGGGGTCTGGACCAGGAATAAAACAAATATTACTCAGTGTAGCAAAAGGTTTTGGGATTCCTAATTTATTTTTAATTTTATTGCTTCACTAATTCTGACATCATTATTCATCAGAAATTCCAACAACTGAAATATGTACAACATTACAGAGTAAGGTTATGAGCATTACATAACAATAATTTTATTTACCACTAAGAAATAAAATGCCAGAACATTTGCCTTACCCATCATTTTTGATAGGTTTAGAGACTATTAGTAGTAGAATAAAAAGGGAAAAGCATTTCTATACTTTCCCAGGTCCAC
Organism: Vandiemenella viatica; assembly: GCA_031002005.1. NCBI lineage: Eukaryota > Metazoa > Arthropoda > Insecta > Orthoptera > Morabidae > Vandiemenella > Vandiemenella viatica. Next base: position 273,793,602 of record CM061920.1, read on the forward strand.
GCGAAGGAAGCAGTGTGCTAATGGTAGTAGTATTATATTTTTGATGACATTATTAATTCCATAGTTTATCTGCACATTCTTATGCATTAAATGGTGAAGTATAAAATTAATATTAAGGATGCTGTATATCATATTTCATTCCGTAAGAACAACATTTTCCATTGTCTTTAGCTTTATGCTAGCATCATTTGGTAACAAAGAAAAATGCATTAGTATGCACGACGCAGCTGCTCTTCCTTTTTCAGTAACCCAGTGTTGTGTAGGCAGGTAATTTGCTTTAAATTATAAATAATTTGAAGCTTAGAATTTCATATAAGGAATAGTAACACTTGGACCTGGCATTAGGGAGGATCAGACTCAAATCCCTGTATGGCTTTAGCGATTTCAGTTTACAATGGTTTCCCAAAATTACTCATCATGATGTACCTTAGTCATCTCCCTTCTCTAATTGCCTTTGAAACCATTAGGAGAAAAGACAGTATTATATTTGGTACATGCATGTTTCTGTCATGTTTTTAGTAAAGTTTTATTATTGTAATGATTAACAAGCTATTTGTTGTTTAAAGAAATGCGCATGTCATTTTTTCCCAACGTTTCTGTGTTCGTTAGAAAGAAATTTCAAGGATTTTTTTTTTTAATTTTATCTGGAATGTTTGATAGGGGTGCATTATGCATCATGTTAAAAATGTTGTCACCAGGGCTTTGAGAACACACTTAAATTATTATTGTTTAAATATTTAATTTTCTGACTAGCCAAAAAGCCCGTCAAAAATGACGGGTTTAACGGACTGTTCTGGCAATTGATTTCTTTTTGGTTGTTTACCTAAATAGAAATTTTATAAAATAAAGCTCACTATGCTGTAATTTCTCGTCCCTTGTGATGGAGCAAAAAGTTTCAGTTGTCAATTTGGTCCAGGTTGCGTTTCAGCCTAACTACAATCTTCGCCAATATAGCCGGTAGAAAATCAAAGCTTCATTCACACGCGAATTTATACATTCCCTGAATCATGTCATCATGCATCTATACCAATCATGCATCATGCGATACAAACTTGATCCAAAATCTTCACAGTTTCTTACAACTTTCTTATTGTCTACGATGAAGATCGCTGTTTTAACGCCTGGCACAGCTTACATTCGGCTGAAGTAATGACCCCAGTGAAAACGAAGGATGCTAAAAATAAATCTTAACTTCTTACGTCATGTAATATTAGTTTCAATTGTGGTTTAGGTTGCATAGATCACGAACAATTTGGAACTTCTTTCATTCAAACCAAGTAATCATATCACTAAAAAAAAGCAACTAATAATCAATATGACAATTTAAACAAAATTCATACTTTTCTTTCAGTATTGTAGCAATTCCTTTCTTAGCAATTGTTGAAATAAATTTAATTGTTATAAAATAAATGCAATTCCTATTGCCTGGCACTATGACAAAAGGTTTCGGTTGCTATCCTGGTCCAGGATGCATTTTAAAACTAACCACATACGGGAGTAGTTAACATCGTGATTCATGATATCAAAACGTGACATAGTGCTTATGAAACCTGCTTAAATAACTGATAATAGCTAAATTCAACATGCTATTGCTGTGATAAGGTTCATTATTTATTTTTGTCCAGGCTGGATTTCAACCTAACCACAATATCGGGTAATACTGCCGCTACAAAATGAAAGCTTTAATCGCATGCAGATTGATGGTGATGTCATGTATCGCGACATAAGTATAAAATAAGTTGTTGTAAGAAGTGAATTATACAACGCAGGAATATATTTATATCCTATCAAGAAACGTTGCCAGCTTTTTTACAGTTGTTGCTGTACAGATGCTATCTTTGACGTGAATATTTGAAGTGAATTGGCAGTTTTGTGATGTGTTAATTCGTAATTTTCATGTTGCTTCACGTCTAACGTAAGCTGCCTTTTGCTTTCATGTACACTTTTTCTTAAAAGGTATGACCATAGGAACGTATGTGGTAAATTTCAAACGAATAGCACAATTCTTTGGGCCTCGTTTTTATTTTGCCATAGCCAATAATATCACAAAACGAACGTGTGCAACAGTTTTACGACCAAAACGACAATTAATTGATGAGATACATTACGCAACAACATAAATTTCATCAAAAACATTCAATAAAAAAGAAAGGTAATAAACCAAAAATCTGCAACGTGATTCAGACCGATATTACAACGTTCAAATAGCTGTCATAGTTACACATTGCGGAAATTCGTAATAGCCTCAGTAATATTACTCAGTGAAATCAAAGAAGATTAAAATAAATCTGATAAACTTACATTATTAATTGTAGTGTAGGCTGCACAATTCGAGATGAGTGGGCAACTATTTCGGTTCAAACGAATTAATAATTTCAATAATACGTACAGTTTAAATTATTTTGAAAAAAAGCTAAATTATTCATGCCCTCTGCCGTAGCGTCAAATGCCAGTTGTAATTCTGATCCATTTTAAGTAACACTTTAACCAAACTTTTCTCTACATTTATGCTCGAAATACAAAGCTTTTATCTTACAATATCTATGGACAAAGAATTTAAGGAATACTTCAATATATCAAAAGAATATTACGTAAATATAAGCATCTAATGATTGATATATCGATTTTAACGCAATACATACTTTTCTTTCAGTGTTCTGTGAGTTAAATTATTCACTGTTGCTTGGAAATGATATTAAATAACGCGCACTCCCACAAATAATATCGTAAAGCGTGACGTCATAGCGCAACGTCATAGCTTGACGTCACCGCGTGACATGACGTAGGTGTGACACGCTACATTAAGCCTATTATACTAATAGATTGTTTGTAGTAGTGTGATTTCATTACTGCCAGTCAGGGCAGTTGAAATAGTGGTTGAGTTTACAACTGTTCAATTATTTCGTGTCAAAATGTTTACAGTTGTTTGATTTTCACTGATCTCTCATCAGTTAAGTAGAAATAATAGAAGAAAGAATATATGTTAATCATTTTCTGAGCGTTTGGTTGGCTTAGTAGATAAACACGCATGACTGGGGTACGGAAGATCCCCACTTTGAATCCTGGTAACTGTGCCTGGTGGATGAATGGCAATGCTTGGGCCTGGCATTTGGGTTGACGTGGTTTCAACTCCATGTCTGTTCATCTATATTTCAGTTTTCCATGGTTTTGCGAAATTACTACAGTTGGGTGCTAGGATGATTACTTCTGAAGGATATGTCTACATTCCTTCCTGTTTTTTACCCCTCCATCCTCTCCCATCTCTAATAACCATTTTTTTCCACAGGGTTCCTTTGTCTCCTGCCACTTCCTGTATCTCACTCTCCACAATTGTCGGTCTCCAGTTCTATATATTGTTGTTTAAATAATCCCTCTAAAGCTTGTAACCATTTAAGTGGTGGTCTGCCTCATCCTCTCCGGCTTGTTGGTTAGTAATTAATGATTATTTTTGGTATTATTTCTTCAAGCATTCTGATTAAATGCCAAAAGCACAATAGTTGTTTCCTTTCAATGTCCTCGACTGTTATATCTTTGGTGTCAGTCTGATCCTTAATTTGTTCAATCTGCACATGCTCTAATTAAGACACTCAGGAACCTCTTCTAAGGAAACCCATCTCCACTGCTTCAATCTTCTTGCAGCTTCTCTCTGTAACTGTACATCATGTGGCCCTGTAAGTGGTAACTGGTTCCACAAAGAATTTTGTTTCCAGGCCAAATGGTAGAGGACCACAAAGTGGATTTAATTTTTTAATGGCAGACCTCCCTTGGTACTGGTCTAATATCACCAGAAGATGGCGACGGAGACTCAGATCGCCGAAATATCTTGTGGAAACATCTTAATTACTCGGCTAGTCTCCCATTCTCAATGCCGAGAAAGACTTCGTTCGTACACAGGGTGGTCCTGAATTTATGGTACAAACTTTAATGGTAGGTACAGGACATTGTAACAATGATTTATTGTATAGGAATGTATGGTCGCAAGTGTTGCGGTGTGGTGTAAACAGGGGAAATAACAGCCGAAATGAAAAACAAAGCTTTTATTGAAAGTGTTGTAGACAAGTGTCATGTTTACATTAAGTGTTCAAAATTGCGTCCACCAGTAGCGATACATGCTTGACAGTGTCGGTGGAGCGATTGGCGTTCACGTTCAAAGATGCCTGGTATTTCACGCACACCTGCAGCAGCTATGGATATGCGAGCAACGAGATCCTCATCTGAGTCAACTTGAGTCTCAGAAACAAGATGCTTTAGATGTACCCATAAAAAGTAATCGATCCTCGATAAATCGGGAGATCTACTGCCCTCTACCGGCAATGCTACCAACTGATCACTCCATTTCTCTTTCCTTTTATTTCCCCTGTTTGCGCCTCACCGCGTCACTTGTGACCATACATTCCTATACAATAAATCATTGTTACAATGTCCTGTACCTACCATTAAAGTTTGTACCATGAATTCGGGACCACCCTGTATAGGTCTAATATCCTCTTCACATGTCCCGTTATTACTAATAATGCTCCTTAAATTTTTATACCTTTTATCTGTATTTATAGTAAGATTATCTGATGCTTTGAGACGCCAGGTATTATGTCTTTGTGGTGTCTAATGACTATGATGAGACATAAAACTAGAAGCAAAAAAGATGAAGGAGAAGAGAGAGAAAAAACTGAATCACGTTCTTTGGCTGGAATTTTTACAGGTCTTAAAACTACCTTCCTTTTGAAAAACTTGCTATGACAACATGTTCCGTAGTTCAGATTTCATTACCTGGTATGATTTAGTCTACGATATAGGTGTATTAAGCAGCATGTAAGAAACTTTGTCATTAGGCCTTTGAGACAACTCATTATTATTATTATTATCTTTAATTTTGTGATTGTTTGTAGGACTTCATGTTGTTTATTGATAATCAGGGCAGTTGAAATACTAGTGTCTTGTCTGTAGTGTGAATTTAGATAATAATATTGTAGAATGGTATTTAGGGGAGGGGGAGTCTTTATATACCTGCTAATATGACCTGAAACGTCAACAACAGCATCAGAATTTGTGCTTGTTGGTGACATGCTACTTAGATTTCTCATGGCAGCTTAAGAATATTTCTGAATGTGGTTTCATGTTGTTATGGACAACTACAATATTGTTGTGCTGTTGTTACAATACTTTGCAGTTCACCTAGATCACTTAGATTATTTAGTTCTAATAATCACTCCAGTCGACTGCTCTTCCAACATTAAATATCCTTCTTCACTAATATATCTGATGCCAAAAGTTGTGGATTACCCCTTTTATAATGTATAGGGTCTTCTATAGCCCAGTTAAGAGCAGCAACTCTGTGTGACATGGACTCAACTGTCAGTTTTTTGGAAAACAAAGGTGCTTTAAAGTGGATGCATAATATGAATGTGGTCCAGAAACTAATGCACCAAATTTTTTTCTTCAATAATTATTTATTGACTTCAATGAAACTTATACACAAGAAAGAATGATGTTTTTTCCACACCCTATTTTTCCACATAATCTCCTTCCTGTTCTATGGCCTTCCTCCATGAATGACATTCTGCAATGGCCCAAACAAGTGAAAGTCTGAGGGAGCTAGGTCAGGGCTATAGAGTGGATGGGGTAACACTATCCAACTGTGTTTGGCGATGTGTTCCAACATCCCAAACTTATGTGAGGGTGTGCGTTATCATGTCGAAGCAAACAATGGCATACAAGTCGCTGGAAGTGCTTCTTGAGTTTGGTTAATGTGTTCACATATGCCTCAGAATTAATGGTGGTGCCTCTCAGCATCATGTCAATTAGTATGATACCATCACAGTGCCAAAACACAGTGATCATGACCTTACCAGTTGAAGCAGTTGCTTTGAATTTTTTTATCCTGTGGAGAGTCAGGATGGTGCCATTCCATCAATTGATGTTTTATTTCGGGCTCGTCTTCAAAAACGATGCAACAACTCGGAAAAAATGTTTTTTTTTTTTCTGAGAGTTTTGTATTCCTCTGTAAGACAGTGTGGAACCCATTGTGAACACTTTTTTGCATAATTGAGAGCACTGACTATTACACCCACACTACCTTTGCTGATTGACAGCTCCCGCGCCAACTGCTGAGTCAATATGCATAGGTCCTTGCGAATGAGCAAATCAGCACACTGCATCTTGTCAGGTGTTACAGCTGTGGGTGGCCTTCTGCAAATCTTGGAGCTCTGCAGAAGCACTTTCAGATGGCCTCACCCTCTGTGTCCAGTGACTAACCGTACTTCTGTCGACTGCTGATGCTCCATAGACTGCATATAAACATTTGTGAATGTTTCCAACCGTTTCTTGTACCGCAGTAAGAAATTCAATGATGACACACTGCTTATAATGTACATCACTCACAGGCGCCATGTTGAACCTTTGCTGCAAGTACGCTATCTGTCGGAAGAAACGGAAACTTTGCGCACACGTTCTGAAAACTTCAAAGAATTCATGTCTAAAGTTCCGCATATGTACCATTGTTTGGGGTTGATAAAAAAAATGTGGTGCATTAGTTTCTGGGCCACCGTTGTACATTTGGATAGGAGAATAACCACCGCTTACCAAAGATGAAGATTGCTGCAGTGTCAATACATTGAAAAACACGTACACATATAGAGCTTGAAATTTTTTGGGTGATAACCCTTCTTCAACAAAAGAGTGAGGTGGCTGCCCAGTGGAGTTGGTAAGCAGTGGTTATTCTTCTACCCAAATGCATGATATATATATATAGTTTGGGTAATGGTGGCAATGAATCTGCCATTAAGCACTGAAAATAAGATAGGATAGGGAAAAATAACCTGTCACTAAACACACACACACACACACACACACACACTACACAATATTTTGGTTTGCAACCTAAATCATGTTGGAGGTAATACATGGCAGGGGGTCACATCAGGACCTGTCATATGAATCCCTCTTGTGGTAAGTGATGGATTATTTTCCCCTATAATATCTATATAGTTTGTTAGAAACACAGTTTCTTTAATACATATTTAAAAGTTAATTTTACTTTCCTCACCCCATTATGCCCATCACTGGCTATCACAGTTAATATATGTAACATATGTATGAGGGTTGAATGATAAATAATGCCTCCACCCTCATAACACCTAAACAGGTGGCAGCACTGGTATGCGGCAGGTACTGGCTTGTTCTGTAGACTCTCCTCTACAGCTCCATTTGGCGAGAAGCTTTAGCATTCAATGGTCGTAGTGTTACAGTGTAAAGTATGGAACCCTGCTCAGATGGTCGGTCAATGCGATTTAAGCAACGTGCAGTCATTGAGTTCTTGACAGCAGAAGGTGTCATCCCAAAGGAGATTCATCAAAGAATGTAATCTGTTTATGGTGATTGTATCGATGTGAGTACTGTGAGGATGGGCGAGTAAATTTAAAGATGTTGAGGTGGGAACATCTGACTTGCATGACAAACAAAGACTTGGACGTCCTGTGACAGCAACCACCAAGTTTCACAAGCAAAAAGTTGACAGACTGATTCAGGACAATTGTCATATCACTCAGAAAGAAATTACAAACATAATCGGCATTTCACAAGAATGTGTGGGTCACATTATTGCTTTGCTCAGCTATCGGAAGATCTGTGCACGATGGGTACATCGGATGCAGACGCCTGAAATGAAACCGAACAGAGTTAAAATTTGGCAGGAACTCCTCTCGTGTTATGAGAATGAAGGTGATGCCTTTCTCCATTCAATTGTGACAGGAGACGAAACATGGGTACAGTATTACGACCCGCAGATGAAACACCAGTCTATGGAATATAGACATATAGACTTGCCCCAGAAAAAGAAATTCAAAACACAGCCCTCAGCCGGAAAAATAATGGTAACAGTGTTCTGGGATGCAGATGGTGTTATCCATGTTGATGTCCTTGAACGTGGAACTTACTTCACAACGCTGTGAACTTTGAAACGATGGCTAACAAGGGTCCGAAAGGAAAAGGGAAATGTTTTCCTGTAGCATGACAATGCCAGACCATACACGTAAGTGCCACCACAACAGAACTTCAGAGACTGAATCTCACCACCGTATGGCATCCTCCATACAGTCCAGATTTGGCACCGTCTGACTTCCATCTGTTCTCAATAATGAAAGAAGATCTGTGGGGATATCATTATGCTTCTGATGAAGACGTTGAGAGATATGTGAGACTGTGGTTGAGGAAACAGAGTATCGACTACTTCCGTGACGGCTTCAGAAAAATGGTTCATCGTTGGCAGAAATGTATCTAATTGTCTGGTGATTATGTGGAAAAGTGAATATTGGTAATTAAAGAAGACATTTTAAGGACTATTTCTGTGTTTGATTTATTAAAATATTCCCATTTAGTCCCGAGTTATGAACTTGGATGCATTATTTATCATTCAACCCTCATATATAGAGTTTATTTCGATTTATTGTACTTTTATTACTGTTATTTCTCCCTTTTTTCTTGTGTCATTTTCTTCCTTGAATTAATATTTCCGACTATATTACCATTGCTTCCCCCACCACCGCCAGCAGCAAATTCCACTTTGCATGTGACTGGAGGTGCTCGTGCCATGTTTCTATGTTCTTGAAAATGTTTTTTTTTCTTCAGAATATTGTTTTTTGTGTGTTTTTTGAGCATAATTTTTTGCTACTGCTGCCCTCCTCCCTTAAACTTTGGTGACTGTACAGTATATTTTATGTTTCCTTTCAGTATAAACATCGTCTCACAGCAGTACTTCCTGTGAAGCTTCTTTCTTGTCTTGAATACTTTTGGCTATGTTGGCAGTCCAGATTCTTAGTTGTTTCTTTCTATAGACTTCTTGAATTTCATGAAGCTGCAGATGATTGTATGTATACAACATTTTTCTGTTCAGAGATTATGTTATTGTTTATATCTGTTATATGGTGGATTATCCTTCTTTGATATAAAGTATTTATACTTCCCTCCTTTAGCAAATTCATTCTAATATGTCTCTGGCATGGTGAAATTAGAATTAATAGAGGGGATTCCATTTGGTTGTTTCTTATTAATGAAAATTATCTAACCTTATAACTGCACCTCTGTACACCCCCGTGTACAGGAAAAGTAGAGTGAATATCTTATATTTATTAACATATAGTTTATGGGTTGCAAGGGAACAAAAGTTGCTGGATAACAAAACAAAAACTGGGATAGAGGAATAAACCACCACTTACCATAGTGACAGGATGTAATCAACACACAAAAAAGTTATGAACAATACGAAACATTGATAACATCATGTGCATTATTATTATTATAAGAGGAAAAGATTTTTTTCTCGAATATCCAAATGCGTTCCCTCTAATTCTTTTTAAACCATACTTAGGTAAGAAAATTTACCCTCCTGCGATGACACTAATACGTTCTGAGTAGACCACAAAGTTTTTGAAAAATGCTTATTTTGGTTAGCGTTTGATATGAGACTTGATTATTATAGATTTTGCTTAGTTGTGGTTTAAAAATAAATTCAGATAACAAAAATTAAGTTTTAATTTATTTGTAACACAGAAGTATTAGAATTATGAGGGAGATTTCTTTTTAGGTTCTCTTTTTTACAGTATAAGTACAATTTTTGGTGTTTTTGGACACAGCGTAAAAGAAGTTTTTTGTGTCCTCCATCAGACATAATTAAAACTTGAAAACCCTGCATTAATTTTACAGCTCTTTCAGCTTCAGAGAGAGGGAAAAAAGCCCCTTACTTTTAGCTCGTACAAAAGCCGCATTTTCTTCCCACAAAGAAACGCTTTCCTGAAGGAAACCAATATCAATTTTCAACCGAGAAAGCAAAGGTTTCTTCCTCACAGATACAAATTTATGCAAGGTTTTTACTAAAACAAAATATAAGTTCACATTAAGCAAGTTGCAAAAGGTACAAAATAATGTACTTACAAGGCAGCTAATTTTACATACCATACAAAGTAGAACCAGAGTAGACCAGTTCCTTCCAAACCTCATAATTAGAGCTGTAAAAGTAACGATGTATTTGTTACTGAGTAACGGGTTCGTCACCTGACTCGAAGTACCGAATCATTACTTACAAATTCATTTTATTACTCGCATGTTTCGTTACTCGCATTTGTCGTATGGATACGAACATGTTTCAGCTCCCGCAGGTAACTAATTTTGCCAACATAAAGACTAATTTTGTACTTTTTATTTTGTTTAACATTAAAATTTATAGTGCATAATTTTTAAATAGAAAATTTGTATGGATAATTTGAGGTAGTTATTGTTTTTTCATTGATAGTTCATTAGTGAGTTTTATTGATTTCAATTATTTGTGAAATTTGTTTATTTTAAGAATTGATACCTTCTATTTTGTTTTATAGTGTAATTTACAATATAAAAGAGATGTCTAATTTTTTTTTATATACATCTCTGCACTTGTTGTGTTCTAATAATATTTAATAAAATTGCAATGGAGCGTACACTTCGGTGGCAATTTCCCTACAAACTGCATCCACCTACAGTTGCCCTCTATAAATTTTAACTTCAAATTCTTTCAACGTTTTTTGTAAATTATTAATTATTTCTCTTGGTAACTTATTACAATCCCTGAAACCCTTACCTTAAAAGAGAATCTTCCTAAATCCTTGTGCAGGAAATCGAGTACAAGATTGTAGTTATGGTCATGTTTTCCCTTCCAAGTATTACTTTTTATTCTTACACCAATATCTTTCCATGCCTCACCATCAACATACGCCTTGTACACTCCCATTACTATTTTCGCCCTCCTCCTGTCTTCCAATGAATCCCATTCCAGCTCTTTTATCATATATATTACTGACTGCGTTCTTCGATAATTTCCATAAACAAATTTAGCAGCCTTTTTTTGCAGTTACAGAATTCCATGCACAAAGAACAAGTTACAATGACTTTTTCCTTTTGCTTGGCGTTAGTTATTGTATTATTGCAGCAGGATCCATGTGATCAATCATCAATGAGGTTGAGTGACGTCACACGTCTGTAAACGCTGCTGCTGCGAATGGAGTGTTTACTATTATCCAAGTTTTTAACTATTTTTATTGTTTGTTGCTGGTCATTTCTCGTTATTAATGAAATTTCATTTTGAATACAAAATCGAGAACAATTTGTAAAAGCCTACAGCAGAAAAATATCAAAAATGGACGCCTTATTTGTGGGGCTAGCTATAGAAAAAACCCCTGACTTTTATTCTGCTGAGCTTAAAAATGTAACAGCTTCAATTTAAGAATCATTTATATTTAAATTGAAAGTTAGAGATTGATTGTTTTGTGTTTGCAAACCATACTTCGAAACATTCTGTACGCGAAATTTGTGCAATCATGCTGTAGAGGTATCGCAAACATGCGCAAACAGATGAAGGTATTTCTTGGAGCTAATAAGTAGCTCTTTCAAATAAATATAGTAAGAGATCGGTATAATGTGGATAATGTGATATAATGAACTAAAACTCCACATGAAATTGGCTCAGTAGTTTTTATTTCATTAAAAATAATCTTGCTCTGTTTTGATGATGCTAATGATTAACTTTAAAAATTTATTACGGAAAACTCATGCGTTAACTTACCTTGAGAAAGGCCAAAAGCAATAGCAACACACAAATCACTACTAGCACGCAGAAACACAGCGTAATCATCTACCAAGCTCAGCCAAATGGCGCGGCCAACTGGAGCACTTGATCGATGGATCGCAGGAAGCCCATTGTTCAAACTATTTTTTCTATTGCTAGGCGCGAAATCATGGAAAATAAACTTTTGTTCCGAGTAATATGGTTTATCTACTTTGAATATAAATAACTATTTTGCCTGCTTAGACTGTTGTCAAAATTGATTTTTGCCCTTCTAGATTTAGAAAATATCACACTGTGCGGCTTCCTCCAGAATGCGAGGCCAGAGCGTTAACTACTCACTAGCCACGCTCGGAACAACTGGATGTTATGGGCCATTTTTATTAATTGCAGATAAAAGATTATAGATAAATGATAATTTTTTGTCAACGAAACTGAATTTGTTTGTTTATTCGTTTACCTACCTCATTTCACTTCATCTCACATGAAGAAACTGTGAAGTGGTTACTATTAACATAAAGAGAAGCAATTAAGCAGTAGTGTCCGGGTAGCTGCATGATTGAAGAGTGGAATTCAGAATCTTCTACGTTCAAACTTGTGTAAAGCCCCCACTCTTATTTACTTTCCAATTGCCACCTTGTAAATTTCAGTTCCCGCCGATAATTACCATTCTATTTTCACCTCTGAATTCAAATATGTATTTAATTTCTCCCCATCACCTCATCTTTTATAGATTCGTTGTAAACAACTTACACCCCAATTTTTCTTTTTTTATTTCCATAGAAATCTACCCGAAGTAACTCTTGGCTATGATATATGAACATCACTGAACTGCGGTGGTATTTGCTAACAAAAATGAATAACTTTCCACCAAATGTTCTTTTGTCTCTGCAATACCCTTTATAACTGTTATGAAAACCTCATTGTCTAGCATTTCCTTTATTAATCAAGAATCTACCCATGTAAGTAGTTGTGGTTTGTGTATCTCTATTAAGTTACCAAACTCTTTGTTCATTGTACTCATACAGTTTGCTATTAGCAGTCTTATAGTCTTCATCCTACTAGTTGTGACTCTACATTTTATTGTTTCATCAGCTTCATTTATTTCTTTTATATTTATAACTTTTCCCATTGTAAATTTGCATTCAGTGTCCCTTTACTCAACTATTTTTATCACCTCTCCACCAGCCTCTAACCTAAAAGGAACCATTATAACTTGAAGTGGATTTCCTTATAGCTTTGGCTAACAACTCAAAAAGTACCCCCTTTCCCCTTCCATTTCAATGTAACCCATATCAAGTGAAACAGCGCCTACGAGTGGTGTCCACAGGTGCAACCATTATAATTGCAAAATTTTGACCTATAAAACACATTTTATTTTAGTCCTCTTATATCAGCCTAGCTATGTTTACCTAGAAGATACTGAATATAAAGAAAAGACTTCCCAAGAAAGGTCTCTTACTGAGATAATAGGTTGGTGGGGTTGCTACGAACTTGCCTCCCATCAAGCTGTTTTTCTTTTGGACTATTCTCCCCCAGTTTTATGGTATATGGGCTTTTCCTTCAATGCCTTTCAACGGTCACTCCCCTAACGGATCATGCAGCTTATGCCTTCAGAATAGGGCTTGCTGGAAGCGGTGTTATAAGAATCATAGAAATATTTCTCAATGATTTGTTATCATGACCCATTTGGCATGTTTCAAGACCTTTTAGACCACAGTAGCCTTTTACCCCTTTCTGTCATATCTCCAATATACTCCATATATTTCGTGTCTGGTGATTTAGAGTGCCAAATTAATGTTTTGGAGTTGTTCACAATGCTTCTCAAACAATGACCCACAATCTGGTAGCATGACATATTATTATCCTTCAATTTCTCATCATTACAGGGGTACATGATATCCAAAATTAATTCAGTTTGTCTATAGCAGTGATTGTCAAAAGTATGGTTCATGGACCACTAGTGCTCTGTGAAGATGGAACAGTTGGTCGGCAACCATAATACTAAAAACTTAGATATGGTAATAATACCATATAATTCTATAAGTGAATATACACTGTAAGCCCAAATTTTAAAATACCAAGAATATTTCAACTGTCCTGCAAAAATCTGGCATTTACAGGATATAAGCACTGTTGACACAATAGGCTATTTAACTATTTGGAAATTATTTTAAATTGTTTATTGATACACTTTATTAAACAGGTACCATTTATTTCTTTTTGACTTATTTTATGTAAAATTGAATGTTACAATTTAAAGTGTTTAAACGCCTAACATATGATTCTTTGGTACCTGATGCGAGCCAACGACGCCCATCACTTACCAGTAAGCGCACTCTCTAGATAAGTAACGTCTTGTTTGTTTCTATGAATTTGTGTATAAATTGTTGGGAATATGGTTTACAAATAGTGTGTAATACACCAGTGTGCAACCACAACAATAAAAATTCCCCAAAAACTGTAAGTGATCCCGCAGTAGCTGAAATACAAACTGTAACTAGCTCTTAAAAACCCAGAGTATATATCGACTAATTCACAGATCATTTACTGTGAAAGTCGGGAGTTCAATGTTCTACTAAAAGAAAGTAGTGATGGGCACAAACAAAATAATAATAATAAAAAAAAAATCACTGATGTTGCTTTAGTGCAGATATTGGCATCCGAAAATGAAAAAGTCGGATGTTTAGTATATGAAGCTCTTATAAATTTGTCCTAATACCAATAGCTAAATGGTTTAATGCAAGTATTAGTAACGTTAGGGTCCTCAGGATTAATTCTCGCTTTTGGAATATGTTTTATTTGTTTCTAGTTGCAGTTGGCAGCATGGTATTTTTTTTTTTTGGTCAAAAATTGACCAATATATTAATTTGTTTTTCTTCAAAGGCCTCACAAATTTTTGTGTAGTAAGCGTATTACAAACATTTGAAGTATTACTGAAGAAGACTTCAAAAATGAAACTGGACGTTACTTACACACTGAGAAACAGTTTTTTTGAAACTGAAAATTACTTGCACGGTATAAGTAATAATACTTCCCAAATAGGTGCATTTATGGGAGGAAGGTAACATGCAGTTGTATTGTCATGTAAAAATTCAAATAAAAGGTATTCCAAGCATTCCTTAACTGTTGCAAGATTAGCATGAAATTACTAAAACTGATGTTGCTGTTAAAATAAATTCCATTGTTCACCACCTTGTGCCTGTATTTTTTTCATGATAAAGTATCTCTTGTACGTTTCAAAATTAAAAGTGGAAAAAAGATAATTTAGAAATGTAAATTAAATAAGCTTCTCCACTTCAAAAATAAATGGAAGAAAATGCGTACAGAATTTTTTTTATCCCAATCAAGGTTCGAACCTAGGACTCCCGATAACACCAATTATAATGAGAAAACGTTGCTTGCAACATTCGCATTAAATTGATCGTGTTGCCTGTATAACTGATACCTTTTCTCGAAGATGCAGTAGTTCTTTAAACTGGCCGCCAAGCTATTAGTTTATCCTGTAATAGCTACCAGGTCATACATTAATGAAAGAAAGTCACTACATAGTTATTAATTTGAATATATTCTGAATTTTTGTGAAGTTAACACTGGTAGCAGATTACACTGTTGAAAACATTTAAAAGGCAATATCGAACTTCGAAATCGCATATGAAGATGCACGTTTTCCTTCAAGGCACAACACTAGTTAAAAGCATACACTCGTACAAACATACTTTCTGTTTGGAACCCCAAATCAGAGTGAGCTATATGATAGTTCTCAAGCACTGCTACTGATGACTTCTTAAACCATAGCAAAAAGGTTCTTTCATTGAGTTTAGCTTAAAGTGAATGAGGAAGTCCACAAACTTTTTCTGAACCGAGATAATTAAACTTTCAGTAGTTACATTTTGAATTTTACCTCATGACACGACACACGCATATGCACGTTTTATACCGACATACTGCTGAAAACTGCCTGCTTGCTTAAAAAAACTGTTCCCGACTGCCCCTGCTGGTTGGCTATTTATAGCCTTGGCTAATCTATTACTGAATTGTCATGGAACAATGGTATATTCCCACAGGGAAACACTATTCTTTGGTGAATTACCAAAATCCCCCATTCCTGTGGGACACTAATTTTACTCAGATTTTCCTGAAATTTTAATATGTTATAGTTTAATTTATTCCCAATGTTTTTGGTCATAACAAATTTTCTCGTAATTATTCTCGTTTAAGAGCTATTAATTTCTAAAAGTCTGTCATGGTGATGCCATCACATGTCGATGCTAAAATCCATTTTTCTCCCTTAAAATATGGAGTTACTGCTAAACTGTTATATTATTATTATTAAATGAATTTTTCTCTCTCATTTAAGGCTACTTTTATCTTCCTAGCTCTTATCTAAAAAGTTCAAATTCTTTATGTTTTCAATACCTCCTTAAAGAAATTTCAAAAGCATACAAAATATACCTTAAAATAATCTTCATTCTCTGCTTTTTTTAGTGGAAATGAATGAAACAAAATTCATTATGATTGAAAAACAACCTTATTTGAATATTATGTATTTTACTAAAATGCTTTAGAATCAATTTAAAAAGTGCTTCACTGTTAAGAAAATGTTTATAAAAGTTCCTTACTATACAAATATATTTGCCCCTTTCTAAATGGTTTTAGCAAGATAATGGTTATATAACAATGTTATGTTTGGAGGCAAAAAGTTCTTTACTATTGAAAATTATTATAAAAGTTATTTGCTATATGCAGTATATGTAATAGGCCTCCTGCTGAATAGCTTAGGTAAGATAATAGGTATACAACACAATCATAGAGCATTTTCTGTCACATAAACAAGTGTAAGAAATAAATGAATTTAATTTTATGTTTTTATTAAAATAATGCATATGTTATACAAAAAATAACTTCCTTAGGCACCAATCTATGCACATAACATTTTGTAATATATATTAATTTTATTTTCTGCATGTAGGTCAGTGGCATAGAGTAGGATCCAGCCTGCAGTTACATTATTATTCATTTGGTTCATAAATACTAAGATCTATTCAGTATATAATTCAATTCAAATAGTTTGTTTCCAATTTCATTACTATTTCCATTTAGATTTATTTTTTTATAATGGTACAATACAATATGTCCCACGTTAGTAATATAGACATAAGGTAAATAATTAGGTCCATATAAGCTAGTGGTCTGCAGCATTATTACTGCTCCTCAGGCTGAATAAGTTGTGAAACGCTGATCTAGAGTTAAACATCCACCATACCATTATGTAGCCACCATCATCTTTCATAGTGCCTTGCTGACAAGCAGGATACATGCTCTTATGGGGTTTGTGTTAAAATCGCACATAACCATTGGCAAATACCAACCGGTTATGTGACTCATCGGATTGATTTACGTTCTTCCATTAATCCAGTGTCCAGTGCGTGTATTCACTTTTTTTTTTATCTGCTTTACATGTCTCTAACGGTGAGGTCTTTAGAGACGGGAAAGGATGGGGGGCAAGGAATGGGAAGGAATTCGGCCATGGACTTTTGATGGAAGCATCTCAGCATTTGCCTGGAGTGATTTGGGAAACCATGGAAAACCCAAATCTGGATGCCCGGACGGGGATTCGAACCACCCTCCTCCCGAACGCGAGGCCAGAACGCTAGCCGTTACACCACTACGCCCGGTCATGTATTCTCAAGCCCATCTATAATGCATATGGCTCAAAATCACCAAGGTAGAAAATTTGCTTCGCCAGCAAATAAATTACTAATTTCATTTTTATTTTTATCAAATTGCCATTAATAATTGCTAAACGTTATTCGTTTTAACTGTACATTATATAACATACCTAAAAAATTAATAAGATTTATTATTATTTCATAATATATGTATGGAAAATCATTTCGGGAACGCGTCCCGAAGTACGATCTTTGGAAACAAACACCGATACTTTCCATAAAACAAACAACATGGAACAGTTTTAATTTCTTATTAGCGGTAAATTTTATCTAATATCTAAATCTTGTAAATATAATACAAAAGTAAATTTATTTTATAGAGAAATATGCTAAAATATTTTGTCCGGTGACGTAAGCATCATTTCAATGAACGCAGCTGTGACTGGTCGAAAGTTGTTAATAATGAATGCAGCCTTTAGGAGCTAGGGCGCAGTAGTGTTACGAGAAAGTATTATTGCTGGTGTGATAAGTGTCTTCCATCAAATTAATTATAATTAAGAGGTAAGTACCTTTTAGTTAGTTATTTACAGTGCGTACATCAATAGATAATCATCCCGGGAATGCATTTTCCAGTTTCGAATATCGAAAAAATATCTTTTAGAGAACAATGTTAAAAACATAACCCCATACATATTACGCTAACAGTGTCAGACCGCAGATAAAATGGCTGCCGTTAAACGAGTAGCGCGCGTTTATTAGAAAACGTCATTCCGTGAACGGTCATTTTGGGAACGTTTCCGGACATGATTACACGTTCTAGAAATGATTATGACGTTTTCGAAATGATTATTTCGTTCCCGAGGTGATATCAGGTATTATAATTTATCCGTAAATTTACTGTTTGTGTTGTGTTTACAAGGTTTTTAGTATTTGTTATTTTTTCATAGCATATGGTGTCTCACGAGACTGAGGAAAACAAAAAAAGACCCAGAAAGCAGTTTAAAAAGGATGGCTCGGCTTATTTGCGCCAAAGAGAAAAAGCTAATGCCAGGAAAAGGAAATTTTTAGCTAAAATGACTGTTGAACAGAAAGAGATAAAAAGGGCAAAGGACAGAGCATACTATCAGAAGAAAAAAGCAGAAAAAAAAGTGAAGAGCATTACTGAGATGACAGATCGGGAGAAACGAAAGCAGAGAAAAAGTTGGAATAAAGCATCAAAAAATTACAGGGAAAAGAAAAAGGCATTAGCAAATATAGTGATCAATACGCCTCCACATTCAGATGATGGTTCAGCCGATATACCTTCAGTGAGAAGTCACGTAGGAAGAAAAATAGTACGCAAAGATAGATCCAAGGCATACCGTACAATAAAAAAACAGGAACAAACTATAGTTCAAATGAAACGTAAAATAGAGACTTGAAAGAATAAACTACAAAGACGGAGCGAAAAAAGTGAACCTGTATCTATAACTCCTAACAGCAAAGTTGATTCTTTAATAAAAGACGTTCACGTTCCTCTTGAAGTACGCTAAAATCTATTGTTTGGCGAAGTATTGTCAACACAATTACAAGTAAAGTCTGATACCTTACGAAAAAATTCCAGAGAGAGAGAATTCTTTCAAAAATGTATTAGTGGAAAAATCATAAGGAAGTACAGACTGCTCCAAATGGCTAAGAAGTTCTTACCAAAGGAGAGAAATAACAAATCCATTTTGAAGTCAGATGCTCGAGTTCGCGAGATAGTTTTGAAGCCAGAAGTTCGTCGAAAGATCATAGATTTCTTTGAAAGAGATGATGTCAGTAGGATGTGCCCAGCTAAGAGAGATTTTGTAAAAAAAAAAAATGGTGTTAAGAAACAAAAGCGCATCCTTTCATTCACAGTAAAAGAACTGACACCAAAATTCGTCCAAGAAACTGGAGTTAATTTAAGTTATGCAACACTACTCAGAGCAAAACTGTTTTGGGTGGTAGCTCCAAAATTAAGAGATAGAGGAACTTGTTTGTGTGTCAAACATGAAAACTTTGAATTTAAACTGAATAAGTTGAAAAGCTTACAATAGCTTAATTACGGGAGCACAGACCAGTTGATTGAGGACTACAGTTGCGATGTAACTTCTTATGAATGTATGAACGGTTTGTGTGAGAAATGCCAAAATGTGACACTGGAGCCTGGTGATAATACAGATTCTTTGACATATTTTCAATGGAAGTCCGTTAACGAAGATAAAACAGTAAAAGGTGAGAACAAGACATTTAAGATCACAAAAAAGGTTACTATTTCCAGTACAGTTAAAGATTTAAAAATGGTTTTGGCTGAAGACATTCCAGTAATGAAAAGACATCTCTATGGTATTTACAGTTACAACAAATTGAAGAAAAGGTTGAAAGAAAACTTAACTGAAAAAGAGATTATGATGCAGATAGACTTCTCACAAAACTATACCACTAAGTACGTGAACGAAATTCAGTCCACACATTTTGCAAAAAATCATTTATCTATTAATACCGATATTGATACCGATCTTAACAACAATTTTAGAAAACAAAGATGTTGACACTCTCCACATTTATGCTGACGGTCCTAAATCACAATACCGGAACCGTACGAATATAAACCTTTGGCTACAAACATTGATTAATAAATTCAAACAAATAACAAAAGCTACTTGGACTTACAGTGAACCTGGGCATGGAAAAGGA
Source organism: Vandiemenella viatica (assembly GCA_031002005.1). Lineage (NCBI taxonomy): Eukaryota > Metazoa > Arthropoda > Insecta > Orthoptera > Morabidae > Vandiemenella > Vandiemenella viatica. Next base: position 273,813,558 of record CM061920.1, read on the forward strand.
CCGATGGATGGCGTAGGTGGTTATCTTAAAAGGACTGCCGATAGTCATGTGTTGATGGGAAAGGACATCAAAACAGCCTCGGACTTTGCCAGTTTGTTTACAGATTCTGCTATCCAAGTTAAAGTGATACCTGATGATGACATAACTAGGGTAAAAAGCATCGTTCCAAAAACTTTGGATGCTATTCCAGGTATTATGAATATCACAAAAATTACCTGGCAAAAAGGGTCAGAAGTTGTTATAAAAATTCATCGACACGAACTTTTCCACAAGGAGTTGAAATTGTCTATGTTATCTAATCATTTAAATGTGAACTCACTCGAACCCATGGATCATTGTAAAACTTCGACAGAGTCTTCTAAACCAGAAGAGCCCATGGATAAAAGTAATTTTGGAGACCTGATGACATTCGAAAAGGGACACAGCCGTTATAAAACTATTTATAACTCATCTTCATCAGACGTGGAAGATTTAATGGCAATTTCTGCTCGTCAGCAGACTGAGGAACAGTCCAATAGTGTTTACAAAGCTGGTACATCTTACGGCCAAGGCACAGAAATCTTACATCCAAATTTAATATCCCCTGAGACATTTATATTAATTAAAGTACCAACTCAAAAAACAAATATCTGTTTCAAATATGTCGCCACTTGTCAGACTTATGTTGATAAAGATGACGGGGAAATTCTAGTAACTTTCTTAAAATCTGTGCGTAATAGTGCCAGAAAATTCAAACTACAAACTAATGATATGTCATATATTACCTTTGAGCAAATAATTAGTATTATTCCTAATCCATTGTTGAAAAAAGAACAGAATAAAGGGTATTATTACTTCAATACTGATGTTGATATTTTCGAAAAAAATTAATTTTTTGTAATTATTTCTTAATTAATCTTAAGTCTATAAAGAAACATTTTTGCTACAAAAATGGATTTATATTTCATTGTATTACTGTAGGTACTGCTTAAACTGATTAAGACTATGTAAAGTTAATTTTATGTTAAGTACCTACAAGCCTTATGTCAAATAAATAAATATGCATAGCTTTTTAATTTAATTGTTGTTTATGATTTCAATATTGTAGCTATATTGTCATTCACGAAACACATGTGTCATTCCGTGAACATCTGATCATTTCCGGGAATGTTACTAAAATTACGAAAAACAGACAATTTTAGATTAAAAAAAAAAAAAAAATCACAGTTACATAAAAAATGTTTAGTTCTGTGTTCCTAAAGTTGATTTTATTGTTACAATTGCTGGTATTTTTATGCCTGGAAAATTTTACACTTACAAATAGTAACTTTTTAGTGATGGTATTTTGTTTTAAAACGATTTTGTATGCAATATTTTACATATTTTTTTATTTATTATTATTATCTATGTACCTAAGCTATTGTCCAATGCAAAAATATATGTTTAAGTTTTTTTTTTTAATACTTCATTGATTTTACAAAAACGTTCCCGAAATGACCGATTTTGGGGATGTCTCTCATTAAAAATGATATTATAAAAAAAGTAATTAGTTCTGTGCTTGCCCTACTTAACTATTGATTATAAAAATGTTTAGTAACAAATTAGGCTTATTTTTATATTCATAGCTTAAAAATATTTTCATCACAAAACCAAACTTGAAATTAGCCACCTTGGTGATTTTGAGCCATATACTAATGCTGTGCTGAGTGTGAAGGTAATCAATTTGTTGTTTAGTTACCATGTCAGAATCAGTTAATTCTCATTTTGTAACCATTTTGATTGAAATGTTTTGCAAGACACTTATGAGTCTAGCTGACAGTACGATCAGCAATCTGCCTGTTTATACCCTTTTAATATGATGTGTGCATCATGCTTTCTCACACCTTTTGGAATATCACTGTGTATTTATTGTTTCTTGACTGGTGAAAGTGAAATGCAGACAAATTCTACTCGATGTTGGTGTTGTCGTATCATATATTAATCTTTTCGCCTTGACACCACCACCCCAGCACTTTTCTTGATAAATGATTTCTGGCTCAAATCACTGCCCACATAACATGCAGAACATGTGTGACATCTGATTGCGTATGGTTAAGTGAAACACCTTTTTTGATACTAACTAACAATTTTTCAATAGTCTCATTTATTGTTTTCTTCACATTTTGGATTTATTAATTTTTTTGTGTATGTTCAGGAAATAAAAATGTAAAACTATGGACCTATAAATCAATGTAGGATTAAGGTTCATATAAATTGCGGTTCAGCATTATAGGTATTGACAACACTGTTCCTGCAATGTAGGTATTTTTGGTTGGAAGAGGTTTTTAAACACTACTTTACCCACTATCTATGACCATAATGATTGGCTGAAGCTGGTGAGATATTTTGTACGTTTCCAAGTTTGATGGACAGCTGCCATATAGTGAAGAAAAGCTGATAGATTGTTAAAAAAGTTTTTGAATAAATTCAATGTTGAAATGGTTCGTTCTAACAGTTTAGCAATAAATAAATTCTGTAGTCAAAAAGTTACATAACTGAAGGTAAATAACTGTAAAATATTGTTAAATTGGAACTTTGGATCAAATCCTCAGGTTGCAAACACTAGTTAGAAGAACAATTCTACCACACCTGAACAATACAACAGTCATTATTTCAGCTCCAGAAATAATGGATTGGAAAGAAGCAAAGTTTGTAAAAATGTTAATTAAATTTCTTCTCCACATTAGTATAACATACGTTGGTGAGACTATGAGTTACACACACTGTGAACCAAGGAGGGGTTTCTCAGTTCACAGTATGAACCAATGTGGACTTCATATCAACTAGTAGACTGGCTTACTAGTCACCAACAGTTGGTTTTATGCAACCAATTAAACCTCTTCCCTTATGATCTTAACTGGTTGATCACTGTCCTTTTTTTTTCAAAATTACTTGCAAATGCTTTCTTCACATGCTTTCCCAAATCCAGTTTTTCTCAATTTTTCCAAAAAATGTCCCCAAATTAACAAGAAATGCTCCTCTGATTTGTAGCATCTTTTTTCATTTATTAATTACCACAATTAACTCGGCTTTCTCTCAAAAACTTTTATTTACCCCACTTATTTAATATCATCACATCATTATATCCTTCTCTTATTTTTTCCTCCAAATTTTACTCAAGAATTATCTCATGCTAATAAACTTATTATTTCTTTAATACAATTCCCAAAACTTAAGTGCTCTGAATCCTTTGTTTACTTGCATCCATCTATGTTTCACCCACTGTTCTTGTGTAAATTCTTTAAACTCCTTGAATGTTACTATATAGGGACAAAAAAATCTTAATTTTCAATTATGTGAAAGACCATCTTGCACTATTAAGTAATTTAGGATTTCTTTTTGTGTCCTGGTATATATGAATTTAAAATTAATATTACATTAAGGCACTGTCATAGTTTTAATAATATTAAAAAAATCTGCTATCAGTGTCCATGCCATCAAGGTAATGTTGTTTGCATAATTTGTTATAACTATTGATACAACTGTTGGAAAATCTTTTCCACCCCATACTTTTACACAAAAAATCCAATTACATTGCTAGATCCAGTATTTCAGTTCCTTCGGCATTTTATTTAACCAGGCCACTGGTAATTATCAGCTGTTGTTAGTGAGAGTAACTACATAATTAGAGTGATGAAGTTGTGGTCAGAGTGAAGAGTAATCTTTTGAATTAGTCATTTCTGAAACTTTGTTGAGTTGGAAATATGATTAGTATTTAGGTCTGCAATATCCGTAGAGCTATTTACTTCCATGTCAGTTGTGTTAGAAGAAGATAATATTGAAAACAAGGAAGGATGGGTTAAGTAGATGCATCACTCACCAGAGGTGAAGGCAGGAGGGCAGTGACAAACCCAAACAGGCAGACAAATTTTACAATATTTTATTATGAAACCTTATTCATACACAAAGTCAAGAGACATTACATCAGTTGTCACTCTCTATTCTAGCAGAGTGATACATATCATTGAGTACAGCAGAATAGTGGATAGTCCTGTACAAAAGCATCACAATCAAAGTTTGCAGTCAGTGAGAGCCCTTGGATAAAACAGAAAGAGGTGTGTGTGTGTGAGAGAGTGCACATGTATATGCTAATACGTTACTCTCTAATAATATCTTTCCAATTAGGTGGGTACTAACATGGCTGTAGCACAGATAGCATTGGGCAAAAAATGCAGAAGTGGGATGTGAATGTATTTGATGATGAGGGTTGAGGAATAAGAATCTTGGTTAGAGGATAAGTACAGAGTAGTTGGTCAGAGATACTAAGTCTGGTAAAAGAAAGGAGAAGTGATAAACAGAGGAACAGTAAATAGTTATGAGTGGTTGCTACTATCTGTTAGTTTGTGAGGCAAACTATGCAGTGAATGATGGACCTACCTCATGTGAGAAATGCCTGCTTTGTAGTTTATGTTGGTACATCATTTTGGATCTTCTTAACTCATCTCCTTCCTACAGTAATCAACTCTGATTTCACAATAGGTTATCACTAATTTGGACACAGTATGAGATATCAAGGCTATTGAATCTATGGTTGTTTGCCTGGGCTACTACAGGGTGATTTAACCTTAGTATACAAGATTGTTCAATAAGTTTTGTCCTTCGATAAGAGATGGTGTTCATAGGTTCATCGTTTTATTTTTCTAGTGTTGGTACTACGTTTTTTATGAGCACGTGTGAAGTTTCATGCAATACTGATAACATATTTGTATATTTACATCTGTTCAAAGTTGATGTGTCACAGTATATTGGTAAAATAGAAAAAAATGAATATTTTGCAGTTATAAAATTCTTATTTTTGGAAGGTGTAGCCCAAAACAAACTCATGAACAATTGTTAAAAGTGAATTAGGACTCTTCACCTTCAATTAGAACAGTAGGAAGATGTGTTGCTGGATGTAAATGTGGTCGTAAAATGATCCATATGGAGGAGAACACCAGAAATCGTAGCAAAAATACAGGAAGTGGTTTTGGAAGATCCTCAATTAACACAGAGAGATTTAGTAGTAGCTCTAGGCATCATTAGGCAGTGTGGCTGAAGTTTTGGGTTTCAAAAAGCTGTGTGTAAAATAGGTGCCGCATTAGCTAACAGTGGAACAAAAACACATTCTAATGCGACTTTCTCAGCAGGATTTGGCGTGTTTTAGAAAGGATAAAAAGGATTTTGTGCATCATTTCATCATTATGGGTGAGACTTGTGTCTACCACCATGATCCTGAATAAAAACAAGAGGCTAAGGAATTATGTGAATCCTGTACTCCTAAGCAAGAAGGTGTTAGCCTCAGTTTTTTTGGAATGCTAAAGGAAATTTGTTCATGGATTATTGGCAAACAGGTAAAATAATAAACTTGGATTATTATTGTAACCTTTTTGACTAGCTGGATGTAAAAATTCATGAGAAAATACTTGGTTTACAGAAGATAAAAATATTTTTCCTCAAGACAAGCACCCACCCTTCCACACTGTTAAAAAAACCATTGCGAAATTCAGTGAATTGTTGCCACCCTATTCACCATATTTAGCTCCCTCTGGCTTCTGGCTGTTCCCACATCTAAAAAAAAATCATGCGTGGAAAATAATTTCCAAGAAACGAAGAGGTAATAGCAGCTGTGGAAACCTACTTTGACAGTCTTGCAGATTCTTCAATAAATTAGAAGATAACTGGAACAAGTGTATTGAAGTTCAAGAACATCATATTGAATAATAAAATGTATCTCAAATAATAAAATCATGTTTTTCTTATCGAATTACAAGTTGAACAACCTTGTATATGCTGTCATATTGTGGCCACTCACTCTGATTGACATATGTGTGATTTTGAGTTCAGTGTACAAGGCAGAATGACTTGGGGATACTCACATTTCCCATGATGGGTAACTCTTTTGTTACAGATTTTGCAGTGTAATGTGTTGCAGATGAAGGGCCCATTTGCCAATTTCACATATGCAAAGACTTTTCTTTCACATAGTTCCGATCATAAGTTAAATTACTCACAACACTTGTTGATTCATCTATAGCAGATAATATAAAAACAGTACATAAACTATTCTAAATCCTGCTGACTACTAGAAATTAATTTTTGCAGGTAGACAGTTATTATTCATTATTCTAATCATTCTGAGGTAACCATACAATCTCTTTAACATTTGATATACAGTGTCGATTATTGTATCCCACTTCTGAGGTCAGTGACTTGCAGCGTAGGTAAAGGTAGTTGATGTAACTGCACATCATGGGGAATAGACATCCTCCATGCTCTTAACGGAGATAGAAGCAGTATTATTTTCATCATCACTGTTATTCATAAGTTAACAGAAGAAGCAACTATTACACTATTATTGTTTTTTGTATTTGGACCTTTATTCTTCTTAACTAATCATCTCCCTCCTACAGTAATTCTGGATTGTGTGATTCTAACACCACGTTTACTTAAAGTGCTCACGATTCCATTCCTTCTGCCTGTCTCAACTCTTTTCATTTATTTTTATTTTTGTGCATTGTCATTAATGTATCCTTATGTCCTCTCACTGCACCAACAACTGTGATGGTGGCTTATTTATTTTGATTAAGTGGTTTGCTTCTTATATATGTTTTTACACTATATCTTAGATTAAAATGTATATACCAATTACGTGAAATAGAATTTGTAACAGTGACTTGATGAGAAAGAGGAACTGCTGATTAGTATAAAAATTAGATAAAATAATTTTGCATAGATGAATGCAGAATAGTAAAGATTTGAAAAAAAAAAACAAGAACACACAACTACAATTAAATTTAGGATTTATATCCTTCGTCAGACGGCAGCCTGGAAGCAACTGAAAATTTTGTTGCAGTTCCCAGTGAAAGCTAGTGGAGAGGGAGAATAATTCAGATTAAGAAAGGATAGTTTGTTGTGACAAATATAGAACAGAGTAGATGTGATAAAAACTAATATGTACATAATGATACTCAAAATATAGATACCAACTATAATAAGTTGTAACCTTGTTGGGGCATAATAAGGGAAAGATACAGCTTTGTTCAAAAAAGGGGGGGGCGGGAGAGAACCAAGAAGATGAGAAAGTAAGTGGAGGAAGGCTATTTCTGATAGAGACCTGGTGGATGCCTGATTCCTGATTCGCAGTTGCCGCTCAGTGACTAGATACTGACCCACCTATGTTCAGAACAACAGAAAGTATTCTGATAACACAAAGAGTGAAACAGAAATAGATGTTGTTATTGCTTTACAATGCAGCATGTGCAATGAAAGATTGATCAGTATTGTGGGTAAATACTGTTGATATTTTACTTTATTCTGAAGGATAATTGACTCGGAGTGAGACCTATGTAGATAGTATCAAAGTTTTTGAGTCGTTTGGTAACTGGCGTAAGATATGTTGGTTTATGTGGTTGGTTTAGCACACCGGTTCTTGGATTGTATGGTGATTGGTATGTAGCAGCATGAAAAGTTGTGTACGCATATGCTTTGGCATTATGGGGAACAAAAGTATGGGTTAATAAATTCCCATGGTATTGCCATAGACATGTTGGGAATAGAAGGAAATTGTTTAGAATATGATGTGCCATGAAAAAAGCTTTGTTGTGAAGGTTGTGTGAAGAGTAGTAGTCAAGAAAATGTTCTATAGCAATCAGTATATGATAGTGAGGGGTTTTATTTAAAGAGACATGTTAGAGACTCACCACTATTGATGCCCAAACTGTGTCAAATTTCCTCCATCTTATCACCATGGTGCGTGAGTGACCCATTGTGATTTTAAATTTGTGTGCTTTTTGTTATGAGTAACCAAATCCCTATTATTAATTGGATGAAATTCATAACAGTTTTTTGTATCATGATAGAATTTTCAATTTTTTATTGCTTGATTTTGTATGTTTTATATACTCTGATAACTATGAAAGACATTACACAACCATACATTAACAAGCGTTGAAGAAAATTCATCGTTTATTACCATAAGATCAGATAGTGACTTACTGAAGCGGCACTAAATTTTATGTATACATTTTGTAGGGTAAGCTCTTAAAAGTGGTACAGATTAAACATTTGGGACAATAACCACCACTTACCACAGTTGAAGGTAGATACAAACATTGTCTTTCTGCATTTTGGTGCTGTCATGTCTTCAACTGTGGTAAATAGTGGTCCTAGTATATATTCACAAAATTGGTGATGATACAATTACATCTGACCCCGCGAAATGTCTCATCTACTTAAACACCAAAATATTGTGTTACATGTTTTTGTCTTTTTGTGTTCGTTATTCCTAGCTACTGCTATCTTTGATACATGTAGGGCTTTATTTCCGTATCCTTCCTTAATTTCAATAATTTAAAGCATTTCCCCACTCATCATATATATATGTTTAGGAAACAATAGGTGCTTAATTGCTGGACAAATGTATCATTTGGGCAGGAGAATAACTACTGCTTACCACAGTTCGCAAATCAAAATTTTTGTGTTTTAGACCTTCATCAACAACAGAACAAGGTAGCCACATAGCAGTGGCTGGTGGCCAACTGAAGGCTCATAGACCGTTGGCTGGTGATCAGGGAAAAATCAAAATGGAGAACAGGAGTATGAAATGGGAGTTGAAGCGCATAAACCTGAAAGTTGCAAAATTAGCGGTTCTTTCACAAACTTCTTTTCTCGCCCATCATTTTCATTACACGTATTTTTAACTTAATTTAATTTGATGTAATTGTGATGGAGCGTACGCTCCAGTGGCAATCTCCCTACACACTCTTCTTTCTCCTTTTTCCTTTCCTCTTTCCACCTACTTTTGCTCTATACTAATTTGAATTTTAAATTCTTCCAGTGTGTTGATAAATTATTCATCATTTCTCTTGGTAACTTGTTCCAATCCCTGACTCCCTTTCCTAAAAAAGAAAATTTATCCATACCCTTAAGCCTGAAATAAAGTGCCAGCTTGTGGTATTGCAGAAACACTTTAAGAACAGGCAGAAGTAGGTAGCAGCTAATTTTTTTCCTTTTTATAAATATAATGAATATAAAAAACCTTGAAATAAATGAACAGAAATTCAAAGATGATATGCAACGATTTAAAATCAGCTCTGTTGAGCAGTGGTGCATGTTGGAAAGAGTGGGAATGAAGGAAAATTGGGTATTATCTTAACCCTTTGACTGCTGTTGATGGGTTTACTCGTCATGCTGCCTGCTGCTCCCTGGGTGCTAATGACGAGTTTAGTTGCAGCTACTGGTTTTCCCTTGAGCACTGTTGACGAGCTAAGTCGCAACCGTCTGCTGGCCCCGGACTGCTGATGACGGATATAGATGCGCTGTGCTGAGTGCTGATGACGCATATATACGCGCCGCTGCCTGATTCGCACAGCGGACTTCCCGTCTTGTTGTCTTCTGTTGTCATAAAGTGTAAAAGGAACTCATAAATATACAGTTCATGAATTTAAAGTGCTAACAAAAGACAGACACTTCACAGCATTCAAATGTTGGAAACTCTGTTGAGTACTTATGTGGAACAAATTTCGTCAAAGAATCAAAATTACGTATAATCAGGTAATTACAAAGCGCAACAAATATCAGTCAGCATCGAGATATTTTGGGAATCTATATCTACACAGATATTCCGAAAGCCAAATTTTGGTGTGTGGCGGAGGCTGCTTGTATAATTAACATTTTTCATGTCTCTTTTTTACATTCGTGAATAGCGCGAGGAAATAAACGGATGCCTTTAATTCTCTGTATGAGATCGAATATCTCTAATTCCACAGTCGTGGTCTTAACGCAGTATGTAAGTGTGGAAGTAAAATATTTCTAGCACCTTCTTCGAATCTACACTCTTTGAATTTCAACAATAACACTCTACATGATATACAGAGCCGTATGTTACTGTAGATGGTTGAGAATTTCCGTGAAGCTATCACGCGTACTAAACGAACGAGTGACGAAACGAGCCGCTTTTCTTTGAATTTTCTCTATGTCTTCTATCAACCAAATCTGACACGGATTCTCGATATAAGAACAGAATTCAAAAATGGATGTAACAACGGTTTTGTAAGCTATAGCCTTCGTGTATAAATTACATTTCCTTAACGAAGTTAAATCAAATTGTTCTTGCCGTTGCTCCAACTAAATTCCGATGTTATAGTGCGATATTAAAGATGAACTGTACTTCTGTAGATGACGTAAAACAATGTTTTGAACAAAATCAATGTATACCAATATTTAAGCTGTGGGTTATTTCATTTGTTCTTGAGTTAGTACAGTAATAAACCCATAGAAAATTGCAGTTGTTATAAATGGGAATACAAGAAAGAACAGTAAACTATTAAGGTAAATTTTTGAATCACGACACTTTCGGCATAAGCTGCAAAAATGGAGTAAAAACTACAAGCAAGATATGATTATTAGTGATGAAAAATAGTATTAATGATTAAGTTTGATTCTGCAGTAATTAATCTACAGAGAAACCATGTAGTGAGAGCATTTATACTGTATCAGCCGTGAGAGTTCACGCCAGGAATATTCAGCACTGGGTAGGTGGGGCAGAGCGGGCCGCTCCATCCCCGCCGGCGGCTCCAGGCATAAACACTTAGCACAGGTAGCGGGTTTAGGCTGCAGGTTGCAGGCCTCTGTGTGCCAGGTACACGATCTGCCTAAAGCAGTCAAAGGGTTAACTTGAAACCAACTTTCTGGCTGGTACCCAGTTTGTACTGGTAGGCCAGTTTGCATCTTTCAAGTTCAGAGGAGCTTCTGTTGTTTGGGAGGTCTTCGGTAGTGCAGCTGGAAGAGCAAGAATTAAAATTGTTGCTACTAGGTGATTAAGACATAGGATTTGTCTGTGCCTATTCATTGTTATGGACAGTTAACTGGTATTCAAACCTATGTAGGAAGCATGGTGCTAGTTGCCGGTAAACTGGTGGTTTACTTTTATATTTGTACTTCAAATCACAAAATTGTGGATGCCAGAGGGTGTTTTGTACCAAAACTAACTCTGTGGATTCCAGTCCCGAATAGTATGAGAGAAGAAAGAGTTAACATAAGCATTAGTATGGCACCTATCTTCTCTAAACTCACATGGTAGGTTTCACAAGTGGCATGTCCTACAATGGGAAAGCTTTTCCCAGTGTCAGGGTTGGTGAAGGCGGTGGAAGAATGTTGTATGTTACACATATTGTAGGATAGTCAATTATAAAGGAAAGAGCCATGAGACTGTATAGTCACCAACACTGTCATCCTAATCCCACTAGACAGTCCCATGCCTCCTTTCCATTTAGCAGAACATTTTTGAAGAAGTGTAACATACGCCTGCTTCCATCAGCTTCACTAAACCCATCACAGCAGAAAGCTTTCACACCATGGGACGTGCCACCTGTGAATTCTCCCATATAATTCACCATTTAATCTTCAGCAACTGCCTCATTGCCTACATAGGTTTGACCATCATTCAGCTATCGATAAGAATGAATGGCCACAGGCAAATGGCATTCACTAATCCAGACCACCCAGCTGCTCATACCACCATCCATAATACCAATAATTTTAGTTCCAGCTTCACCAACCATACAAATCTTTTGAAGTATAGATATAAATGATAATCACATGGTGACAGTCTAGACCAGTGGTCGGCAACGCGCGGGCCGCATGCGGCCCGTGACCTCTCTATTTGCGGCCCGTGTCCGTCTTATAAAAATCATATCGAAAGCCCATATTATAAAATAATAAAATATAAATGCATAAGAGAGTGACCGCGATCCAACAGCGCAGCAAATGAACTATGCGAACAGAGCAGGACAAGTGCGAGCGGGAATGATTCCCCCACTCTCTCCTATTATTGAAACAATAGGTCAGCGTTGACAATAATCTTCTCTCGCTCGCCCGCTGTCCGTCCGCGCTAGTTGTGTCATTGAGTGAAACAAGTTATTTCAAGTGTGCAAGCCGCCGCCGCGGCCCTGTACATACGATTTAGTTATTGTTCTGTGACCTACGAGTACCTAATATTTTGTTTGCAGTTCGGTAAGTTTGAGATATTGAAAGTTCATACAATTACATAGCGAAATTAAGTGACATGTTTTCAACACTGCTTTTATTCTTACAGCGTGTATTTGGCGTTGTTGGTTATAAGTTTTACTGATGGCTGCAAAAAAAAGAGGAAGTTAATTGAAGAAAATAGAGAGTTTCACGATGCATGGACAGATTTATACTTTTTTTTTATTAATTGCAATGGAAAGCCGCTATGCTTCATATAAAAAAAAAAAAAATCCCTTGCTATACAAAAAGAATATAACTTCAAACGTCACTATGGTACCGAGCATAAAGCAAAATTTGCGTGCCTAGTTGGTGATTCCAGGAAAAACAAAATTAACTCACTCAAATCTTCATACAAGAACAAACAAAGTGTTTTTAAGGTGAAAATTCAAAGTAACGAGTCAAATATACGTGCGAGTTTAAGGGTGGCGAAAATACTTGCCAAGTCTGGGCGACCGTTTACCGACAGCGAATTAATAAAACAATGTGTCTTAGCTATGCTCATATCAAAAAAAGAAATTTGAAAATATAAGTTATCTGACAGAACCTGTACCCGGAGCACTGAAGTTTTGGGCGCTAATTTATGCGAAAAACTTCGGGAAAAAGCACAACAATTTGAATGGTTCTTCTTAGCAACTGATGAAAGTAATGATGTGTCAAATACTGCCCAGCTTCTAATATTTGTTCGTGGAATTGATAAGTACTTCAACGTGTATGAGGAACTTTTACAGTTATTTAGTTCGAAGGGGAGCGTTCTGGTAGCTCAGTGCCTAAGCGCTTGCTTTCAAAACTTTCGCTGCTCCTGCCCTGGGCACGAATCCCGGGAGGCGCAGGAATTTTGAAAGTTGTGTTTAATCATATGAGCTATGCCAGGATGCTCCGTGGTTCGGATTCCACGTTAAACTGTAGGTCCCAGAGGAAAGGAACTGGCCGTCCTACCTCTGACACAATGGCTTAGTACGCCTCCTTCGGGAGGATCCAACCAACCTTCGGGTTGTGGACTAAGTTAAGTTTTTTAGTTCGAAGGGAATGACTACGGGGGAAGATTTGTTTTGTTTTGTTAGTTTGAACTGGTAATGACGTCAATGCAATTATCGTGGGAAAAATTGGTAAGTCTAACAAATGTCGGAGGTAGAAACATTAGTGGGCAAAACAAGGGCCTGGTGCGTAGAATTAAAAGAAAATTGACAGAGATAGGATGTGAAATCCCCTTATTTTTTCATTGCATTATCCACCAAGAATCGTTATGTTCCAAAGTCGTTTCATAGAGATAAGTAATGGACATCGTGATATCCACTGTAAACTATATCAGAAATAATTGGTTGACACATCGTCAATTCCGAGAGTTTCTATCCGAAATGGAAGCAGATCATCAAGATGTCCTTTATTATTCAGAAGTAAGATGAAGTAGAGGTGTAGTACTGAAAAGATTTTTCGATCTCAGAAAAGAAATCAATACTTTTTATGAATCAGAAAGGTAAATCTGACCCAGAGCTAACAGACCTTCAACGGTTAATAGATCTTGGATTTTTGACAGATTTAACTCATGAATTAAAAACGCTGAATGTCAAGCTTCAAGGGAAAAAACAAACTAATATCTAATATGCATACAGACATAAAGACGTTCCAAACTAATAACCGGCTCTTCATAAAACATATTGATGAAAAAAATTAGATTAATTCCCGAATTGTCTAAAGCCTGTCGAGGAAGCTGGCATTGTTTTTAATTGGGATAATGAGAAAATTAAAGACGTTTTAATGGAGTTACAAGGTCAATTCAGTGATTTCGAGAAGGTTTCGAACAAACTGAAGATTTTTGCTAACCCTTTTTCATGCGATGTTGAGGATGCAGCCAGTAATTTACAAATGAATATGTTTGAACTTCACTTCAGTGAGAGTCTAAAAAACGCCTTTTACGAGATGAATGATTTGGTCAAATTTTATGGTAGCTTGCCGTCTGATTTTGTCGAATTGAAAAAAGTTCGCTCAGCAGTTTATTTAAATTTTTGGAAGCACTTATTTATGCGAGAAAACTTTTTCAATCGTCAATTATGTAAAAAATAAATACGCTTCTCGTCTCACATATGAGCATTTGAGATATATATTACGCATTTCAACTTCTAACATGAAAGCTGACATACAAAAAATAACCAGTCAAATGCAACCTCAAACATTACACTGAATTTACTATGTGAGATCAATTTTGTAACTTTTCTTCATTTTTATCCTCATTTGTATTTATAAAATTTGAAAATTGAGTTTTCGCATTTTTACTGTGTATGTGCGACCCCGCCTTTACTTTGTTTTGCCACCTTGTGGCCCTTGCCTGCTAAAAGGTTGCCGACCACTGGTCTAGACCATAGTGTGACATCCAGAATTTTCTTGTGTAGTTCTTCTAATTTCAGTATAATAGCAAAAGCAGATTGAAAGAAAATTACTATAACTTGAAAATCTTGAGCCTTTCGCATTGATAGGCTTATTTAACATTGTTCAAGAATTCTCAGTAATATGAACCACTGACAGTTGGTTGTTCAAATTGGAAATCAACACACATTACACTTCTAGTATCCCAAAAGATGAGTATGGAAACCTTGCAAATGGACAAATGATGTTTCTCATTTATCAGAATTGTTTCTCCTTTGGTATCCCATTCCACACTAAATTCTTCATATATAAGAATGTATATCAGAAATGTTTCCTCCTGATGCATAGTGTTGCCAAAACCTTCTGTGAAACTCTCATAGCTTTCTGATTTGTACGAAGCATTTTTGGCGTCCACCTTGAAGTGATTGTGCATTAATCTTGTTGGCTTTGAAAATGTTTCATTGTAATACTGTGCATAATTTCTTCTAGAAACTTAATAGTCATGTGTTTTGCAATTCATACTAGAACCTTCTCTCTAATAATAACTAAACAAACAACTGTAGAATCAGACATGTAACTTTTAACTGACAATTGTTGCCGTTCCTGCAATAATAGTCAATATAGTATTCAATGCCAATTTCAAATGTATCATTTATACTGATTGTCAGTCATACGTTGTATGATGGATAGTCAAATGAAAACCTTAAAAGTGTAATATAAAATTGAAAGAGCACCCAGTGTTCTGTAAGTAGGTACGCCAGTTTGAAATCATGTGCCAGATGTCCCCACAGTTGGCAGCACAGTGAAGATGCGCAAGAACCAGTGCAGCAATAGCATAAAGATGGCTGCCCCACTAGCAACATGCAGCAGAGAAGAACAGTGTTCGGTGATTAGATTTTTGCAAAGTGAAGGTGTAAAACCTATAGAAATTTATGGCAGAATGAGGGTACAGTTTGTCACGGCAGCAAGTGTATGAATGGTGTAGGAAGTTTGCAAACGGTGTGACATCTGTAACCGATGTTCCACGCCCAGGCCAGGCTCTTTATGTCATGACTACCGAGAACGCAGCAGCAATTGAAGCCATCGATTGGAAAACCACCAAGTGACATTGGATGATATAGCGACAGCTGTAGACATTAGACGTGGTTGAGCACATCACATTATGCATGATGTGCACAGGTTTCTCAAGGTGTCTGTGTGACTGGAGCGCCGGCAGCTGACTCCGGAATTAAAGCAGTGGCGTGTTGATGTGTTTGAAGAACTTCTGCGGCACTTTGAACGTAGTGGTGATGCCTTCCTTGCACGAATCATCACTGGAGACGAAACATGGGTCCATTACCATCAGCTTGGAATGAAGAGAGTGAGCAAAGAATGGTGCCATTCGACATCACCAAAACCAAAGAAGTTTCGAACACAGCCATCGGCAGGAAAGGTTATGCTGACTCTCTTTAGGGACAGAAAAAGGCATCCTCTTGGAGCAGTACATGCCACGAGGGACTACTGTTACCAGTAACACATACACAGACCACCTCAAAAATCATCTTCGGCCTGCCATTAAAACAAAACGATGTGGATTGCTATCGACAGGTGCTCTTCTGCAATATGACAATACACAGGACCATATGGCTCGTGCAATGGTTGCAACAATTGCAGATATGTGGTTTGAATGTCTGCCTCATCCACCATACTTGCCTGACCTGGCCCCAAGTGATTTCCACATGTTTGGACCCATAACAGAAGCACTTTCTGGGACAAAATTTCAATCCTATGATGATATGTGCCAGGAAAAAAAAATTAATAATTATATGCGAGTTTAGGCACTCCAGAAGCACTGGCTGACATGCATTGAGCATGAAGGAGACTATGTCGAAAAATGATACAGGTGACTTGTATGTGTGCACAATACATAAAATTGTTTTAAAAAATTAAGGTTTTCATCTCACTCTCCCTCATAGTTGATAAATATTCAATAAGAAAATCAATATTTACACTCAGTGCAGTGTTCCTAATGTTTCTTTGTTATTGATCATTGAAACCATTTTTGTTTCTACAGTTTGGTTTATCCTACTCTTTCCTGTGAATTTCGTATAGGAAAATTGTAAGATAGAAATGGTCATATATTTCATTTCTAAAAAGTGTTTTTTTGTCGTGAGCCATTTATTTCCTTTGATATGAATTTTTCAGAATCTCTATTCTTATTTCTAAGATATGTGTGAGGTTTTTTTTTTATGGAGGTGCCTTTATACTTAACTAAAATCAATGAGGTATAATTTTGCTGCTTAGATTAAGGTCTTCACTTTGGAAACATCATACTATATTTAAAAAAAAAAAAAAAAAAAAAAACAATTTTTCAGAATTTGACCCTTTGTTGAGGTCTGTGACACTTTGGCTTCCAGGAAGGGATAGCTTCAGGTGTTTACATTAAGGTAGAGGGCTGTACGATAGCATACGTCAGGTGAAATCAGGGAGATATTGTTACAAATGAGCTGGTTCTTCTTTCAACATACTGAAAACAACCAACATTACTGTCATCCTTTTTTTCTCATGAAATTTTCACACGGGTCAGTGTTTCACTGTACAATTGCTGTTGTGAAAATTTTGTGAATAAAATGTTTATATGGTTGATGTAGTAATTAAATTTATCTTTTTCAAAACATTAATGCCATTTGTGATTAAGCAACTGTTATGTAAATAAACTTTCCTCGTGCTGCCAGTTGCATAAAAAAGTCACACTTGTCTTCTTTTTTTTATGTGGCTGGAAACCCCAGGAATAGTTTATTTATTTACAACACCGTGAAAAACTTTGATCTTAATACTATAATGTATTTTTGTAATGGTTTTGAGTAGCATTGAAATGGGTTGGCATGCAAGAAATATAAGAACTATTTATTGATTCTATCATTTTATTTTGCAGCTGCCAAATTTGAAGGAAATGAGCAGTAACAATATCAACTTTGATTTTGTATATAATACATGTGATTATAATGCTCAAGAGAAATGTTATGTATTACTTACCTTATTTTGTGTGGTTTTAATTTTTTAGGCTATTGTACCAGTAAAATATTCTAAAATTTAAACTTTAACTTATTTTTTCGTGGCACTGAAATGTTTTCCATCAATTAATGTCGGTAAGAAGTGTTGTATTAGAACATAGCTTGCATAAATTTTATGTAAAAAAAGCTCAAAACCTATATATATATATGTGTGTGTGATAATTCTATTTTAATGAGTCCAGTAACTTATAATTTATGTAGCTTGTGAAATTACTTCTGCAGATACATTTTGAAATGTTATGATACAGAAGAATATAATTAATACCTTAATCTTTATTTAAACCTGTTGTCTCTAAATTATTTGAAATCTTAACATGGAAAAATATTCTCATTGCAAGTAAAATTTTCTTTGAGAAAGCAAATGTTGTGTTGTATCCTAATGCTTTAATTCCTCTTTTAAAAATATTGGTCCCATAAGATCACAGTGCACCTTGTGTTATTCTACTTTCTACTAAGTAGTGAACTTATTGAAATGAAATAAATAACCGAAAATATTATTTTTTCTTACAGATATAACCATGTACCACTACCTCATCAATTATAATTGCAAATTTTACACCATTTTACTGAAGA